>VXCM01000438.1:284491-480054 GCA_014773175.1 Lucifuga dentata
ACACACACACACACACACACACACACACTCCGTTAAGTAGAGTGTGAAAGAAGCGTCCTTGATTGTGCCAACTGCTGAGACCTCCACTACTCCACCGAATTCACCCAAACCCCCCACCACCACCACCACCATCACCACCACTACCACCACCACACGCTCCCAGTCTGCAATAATTCTTATTTCTTTTCAAAATCAAAAATAACCTCCTAGTTTGTCTGTGGACAACATGCACACAAGCACACACACACACACAGAAACACACCATGCCCACCTGGGGCTGGTGTGTTTCTGTGTGTACCTGCTCTTCACCCTCTATATTGCGGAAAACTTCACACACACACAGACAATGTTGCAACACTGTTATATTGTCGAGCTCAGAGAGCCGTGCTGCTTCATTTTCTTGCACATTACACCTGCTGTGGTGGGTTTTTTTTTTCTTACGGGAATCTGTGTAATATTTTAAAACATTGTAAGCATTCAGTAT
Organism: Lucifuga dentata; assembly: GCA_014773175.1. Lineage (NCBI taxonomy): Eukaryota > Metazoa > Chordata > Actinopteri > Ophidiiformes > Bythitidae > Lucifuga > Lucifuga dentata. The sequence goes on from VXCM01000438.1 coordinate 284,976, forward strand.
TTTCTTGCAGCTCCAAATTGGGGGAGGGACACATCCATGTCATCCACGTCTTGTCTATAGCCTAATTTTTTTTCTTCTATTTTTTTCAAAAATCACATTCTATCACAAAAAACAAATAGCACGTTTAATCTAATCTAATAAATGTGTCCTAGCAGAAGTAAATGGAAAATATTGACCATATATTGTTTCTATATTGTTTGTAACTGAGCTAAAATAACATGTAAAGTGATTGTACATAAATTGCTGTGGTTGTATTGTTTTAAAACCCCAATAATGCTGTGGATCCACCAGACCCACAGGGGTCTGTGAGTAACACAAAAACGAAGACCACACAAGGGTTAATTATACTGAAATCAGCAGAAAAGTGGAGTAAGCTGATTGTAAATTGCAGTCCTAGATGCAGGCATAAATAATCAGAATAAGCCACTTCCATGTGCATTTCTTCACCTATTGGACTTGCTTCACACTCCAATTGCGCAATGCGTTGTATATATTTGGAGAATCGCGGAAGCCTGTTAATTCCATCCACGTTTACTTGCATTATACCCTTAATCGAAGTACAGACAAGTAATCAGAGTTTCGTATGCATGTAAACATACTGAGTGATAAGATGGAGGGAGAAGGAAGGAGAGAAGAAGAGGAGGTCATGCTGGTAAGATGGTAAAAGATAGTGATGGGCATTGTGGGGAACAATGGCAACAAAGTGAATATTGAACCAAAAGAGACATTCTCCTCAGATAGCCAGACAAAGCAAGATGTCCAGGTGTGTGACAATTTCATTAACTCCTAGGGATCTCCTGGCCTAAACTTGATGGGAGTCATGCCAGTGAATGAGCTGTTCTGGCTGTCTCTCCAGACTGCATGATGATAGACAAGCATGACATGCTGTAACTGACTGAACACACACACTCACACACACACACACACACACACACACGCACACGCACACACACACACACACATCACAGTCTTATTACAAACAACATAACACAATGGGAAGTGGGGAAGCTTTTGACTGTAGCTGTGAAAAGGTCACAAAGTGGCACCACAGTTTTTTTACCCTGAAAATGGGTGTCAAACTTTTTTTCAAACTGTCATCATGCAAATTCATTCACCATGAATACGAAAAGCTGTAAAGAGAAAAACATTAGCAGTGACTCCATATGGCAAGTCAACAATATTAAAAATTGGAGTTATAAAATTGAAAAATTAAGCATGAAGTTGTGCTCAACAGACATTTAATGACCAGCATGCAGTCATCATACATAATATTTTGAATAAAGTTTAGTTATATTTGTCATGTGTTCCTTATGAATGATGTCATTAAGGTCGGATGTTAGGTGAGAAACAATTACCAATTGTATCACCGATACAAATGATGCAGAGCATTTATTCAGCCTTATCAATGACACTTCCTCCAGCTAAAATAATGGAGGTCTTGAAAAAATTCTCCTTGTACAACTTTAGATAAGACTGTGTTTCTGTCAAAGTTTTAGTAAAATTGATCCAGTTTGATTTCTAACTAGCTGTTGTCTTTAAGTTGCTCTGAGACTTCCACTTTTGCATGAGCTCACTATAGCTTTTGTCAGCCTTAATATTATGACGCCACTCTATTAAATCATCTGCAAATGCATGCTTCGAAAGCGAATATGATCCCATGACATCAGAATTTATTAAGAAGGACTTTCAATAATTTGCTGTTGAAAGAACTGTCAGAGATTACAGTGAATGGAGAATGACTACTACAAATCTGTTAGCATGTGTTCAGAACAAAACATTCAGACAATGTGTGCGTTGTGTCACTTCATAAAAATGAGGCAACACAACAAGCCTGCATAATATCCCTGCCAACACGCAGGCTCTGAAAACAAATTTAGGACAGCCGTCCCTTCGTCAAGTGATCATTTCATTCAAGCCATAGTGTTAAATAGCCTTTAAGGAAAACTGAGGTTAACGCTTCTGCTTTCATGCAGCCTCCCATTCCCTCCACATGAACCACTTCTGTACATTGCTCATGCAGCCATAAGAAGGTTACATCGACATCTATTGTTATGGTAATGACAACATCCAAAATATTGTTTTCACTACACAATGACTCATATGTACATGCGTGTGCAATCCAAGACTATATCAGCATGGTTTGTTGGCTACAAATGTGCATGCTAGTATAAATAGTGACTGAGGCCACTATGCTGTTTACTGTATGAAAATGTTTTAACACAATAGAATTGAAATAGTTTGACAAACTGTAGTTTTGAAAATACATGTGACACACACAAAATATAAACCTCTGTTCCATCTTTTCAAATTCAGTAAGTCTTTTAAACACACACACATGCATGCACACACATACACACACGCAGAAGTTTGATGTAATTATTGTAGCAATCTTTATTTCATTTACCCATTCACCAAGTCTTAAAATCATCCAGTTCCCTCTTCTCCTCCTCCTTTTCCTCTTCATCTAATTTTTCTTCAGTTCTTTCCAAAAAATTCTGTTTACTTTTTCTAAAAGTGGAAGTTGAGCTCGGGAGCATGTGAACAGAAACAGATGTTGCATATTCTCTCATTCTGTCTCCCTCTGACTCTGATACTCACCCACATGCACACAATGATAAACAGCTGTGTGAGACTTGAGCAGCTATTGAGATGCTGTACAGCGTACATCATATGGCATGTTAATTTTCCATTATAAAGAAATGGACATAGAACAATATTATGCTCTCTCTCTTCCTGTATGTGGGTAGACAGGCGATGTACACGGGCGTGCACAGTGTTTGATGTAAGGATGAATCACTCAATTGTTTTTATTGGAGATAATGTTTCCCCATAGTCATTTTAATGTGTTTTTTTTTTTTTNTTTTTTTTTTTTTTGTGTGTGTGTGTTGGTAATTGTTAAAAGATTCATTGTTTCATCAATTGTAATAACTGATTCATTGTTTAAGTCATTTATCAAATAATATATTGTGATAGCATTATATTTTAACTTTCGTTATGATTCCAACCTCTGCATAAGATATCCCAAAATGTCATACCATATTGGCCTTTTGTCTAGCACCACACAGGCCAAAAAATCAGGAAGACTTTCATCAAATCTCTACCTATAAGCTCATTTTGGTTTTGATAACATCATTGCCTTTGTGCTTATTACATGCTAAACTTGACATTTTTGGTCTGAAAGTGGTTGGGATCTAAAGCCAGATTTGAACTTTTTTGTTAAAGTGTTCTCAGCTTCTACTCCTTGGCATAGAAACTGATTAGTACCCTGAGGTTGGTTAAACACAATAATTGTTGTAGCCCTGCTGAAACATAAGATTGATGAGTCGTGTAGTATCAGGTCATAGTGTGTATTCATTATCACATTGTAATCAAATGTGTTGATCAAGGAGAGGAGGAGGAGGAGGAGGAGGTTCACACTGGAAGACGCTTTCTATATCTCAAATGATTCATTTTAGTTACTGAAATGGAGATGTGGTTTGTTTTATGTGGTACGTATCTCCTCCTGTAACCCTAACATGTAGTTACATATCTGAGGAGGTACACAGAAAATAGAATACCAATATATCATAATAGCATATCATAATAGCTTAACTATTTTTTAATCCATCAAATATGTTTGCCACACAGGGCACTAATGTGGATGTAGTCTTTTGCCCATCTATATAAGAATGTTTTAGAGCAAATAGAGGATCGAGGTTGAAATGGAATTAGTGGGAAATGACTTTTTCTGAGGCATTACATGAAAAGTGAATAAATTAAATGAGATGAGATAAGGAGGGACCCTATTGAGCCTGTTCGCTTTCCCATCTGCCACCTGCCATCCTCACACCTGGGTGTTAATGTAGAATTGCAACAGTATCATTGGGATTATATAGCTTCAGAATCCTGGTCCTCCTCTCTGTCTCCCTCCCTCCCTCCCTCCCCTCACCCTTCCCTCTCTCACTGCCACCTGGTCCTCTCTGTGAGCCTGCTGGCTGACCAGATGCACCCTGAAAAGAGCAGGCCTACAAGCAGAGATGAGGGGAGATAGACGTTATTACGGGTGATTTTTGAGCTGAATTTATGTTTTTGACAACCGATGACAAAATAATAAGTCATACCTGGAGCGTTTTCAGACCTGCAGTCCGTTTGCTCTGGTCCAAATCAGGGACTAAATTGTTACAATGTTGCAATTACTGATTGATTTGGTTCAGTTTCACATGGGAAAAATTTCAATGGACTAAAATAACAGCAAAAGTCACGTGAGAACAGTCTCGCTCTCTCATTGGTCAGAACTGTCTGGGGCGGGAGTAAGAAAATCAAAACAGGAAGAAGTTTACTAATATGTCAGGAAAGCGAAATAACATGAGACACAGAGAGAATTGGGATATTTTCCTAGTCGCAGTCATCATTTGGTTCATATATACCAAGAAAACTATGACGACAGAAGCTGGGTGTGACTTAAAGACAACATTTAGAAAACCGCCTATATGTTGCTTCATATGAGGTAAAGAAGAGGCGCTGCTGCTGCCTTCAGAACAGGAGAATGGGGCGTAAACTGAGCACACACGACCACACACTAACCCTCAACATGTTCATCTGAAGACGTGTTAAGTAAGTTTGATATGTTACGACCATTTCACAGCATCCGGTGCAATTGCTATCTAATCAAGGTTAAGTTTGCTTTACGTTCGACGCGTTTAATGGTTTTTAAATAGCAGATATCTGTCTAACGTAAAACAGACTTGGCTGTAGTTGTAGCGAAGCGTTCAGGCACGAGATCGATCAATAGATTGATAGATTGCCTCGAAGTTGGTTCGAGACTAGTGGGATTAGGTTCTCACCACAAACGAAACGCTCCACAGTTCGACTGGGAACCGACCGAGACCACCTCCTCTAGGTATAGTCTGTGATCCAAATGTGAAAAGAAATCACACCACAAAAAGCTAAAGACATGACTGTAAATTGATAACAGATCCAAATTGATTAACAGGTCTTTTAGTGGTCCACGACAACTTAATCTAATTTATTATGTTTTCTGATTCTGTTAAATGTTTTTCTCATTAGGAATTTTTGTAAACACTGCATGATAACAGTTTAATGTTTTAAATGACACTCTTCAACTATATATTGTGAATTTGCATTTATTCAATCAAGGATCACCATTTTATACTTATTGTAATTGCTTAGAAACAGTTATAAAACACCATAGCATTGATTTCATCTGCAGTCCAATCAATATGTTGTTTTTTTTTTTTTTTTTTTNTTTTTTTTTTTTTTTTTGTTTTTTTTTTGCAAAGATATGCAGTGCAGTTTAGGATTATGCACGTGATTGTGCATGAGGGCAAATACATAAGGCAGCATCTTCTTCTAATGAACTGTTTGTGTTTATCCAACAGCATTTGCTTGTTTGTTTCCTCAGTGCCTGTGTATTCTCACACGTTGATCATGTTCAATTGCCAGTTGTCTAATTAAAAACAGCTCATTGTCTCATTTACCCTTGGCTTAGAATGAATTTAGCACTCACTGTGTAGTTTCTAGAAGTAAACTGATGGAAGGAATAATAGGCAGACGTGAATAAAGCTTGCAGGCTGCCCAATCTCAGCCTGACTCCATTATCTTAACCTGCATTGTGTCTATAGCACCACTTGTGTGTGTGAGGCCAGGCATAAATCAGACAGTGATTTCAGTTTAACTCAGTGTAGATGGAGCCCAGAGGATAAGAGCATCGACAAGTAGAGAGGAGTAACTCATTCTTACTCCTCAAGTGTCCCCCAGTAGATCAGCTGGCAATGTGCAGGGCTCAGCGAGCCATATTAAGGAGCAGAGACAAAAGAGGGCAGCAATGAAAGAGCCTGAAGGCAGGGGTTAGTTGGTATAAAAACATTTTAAAGGGAGAGCCCCACTTCTGTGAAGGGGTAGGGAGGGTGAAAAGGGGGTTGGGATCCAAAATACCCCCTCCTCACTCACTCATACACACTCTCTCTCTTTTGTCTCCCTTGGCACAGCTTCTTGTTTAGCCTTGAGGTGCCAAAGCAATTAGTTATGTTAATTGCAGGGTCCATTGCCGGTGAATGCAAGGTTGAATAGAGCCAGTCAGCAGTGGATGATTGGCCAGGGTCCATGGGGGTGTGGACCGAGGGGGTTGGGGGGCTGGAAAGTTGTGACGTCAGCGGAGCAACCGGCCCATGGAAACAGCAAAGAGGACAGTGTGTGGGAAAATGGGGGTGGAGCTAAAGCTGAAAGAGAGAGAGAGAGAGCAGGAGAGAAAGAGTGGTAGGCTCAAAGCTTGAGGAAGCAAGCAGAAGAGAGGACACAAATTGTAGGAGAGAAAGACAAAGAGAGAGAGATTCAGAAAATAAGCGGAACAGTGGATGCAGCTCTAGTGAACAATACAGAGATGAGCACAGTCTAGAGAGGAGAGAGGGAGAAAACAGCACAGACATAAAGAAAGTAAGAGACAGAGTGTAGTGCAGTGTTGCACTGGGCTGCTCGGCTATCCGTCTCCATCTGGGTGCCATCTGTGTCTCTGGCTCTGGCCTCCGCTACGCTGGAGCTCACATATGTGGGAATGCAAACACATGCCTGACATATGAAGACGTGGAGTCACAGAAAGTAACAAAAAGGAAAGGATAAGAAACCTCGCCACTGCTGCTGACTTTCTCAAAGGATTCAAGAGTGGACTCGGCTAGAGTGGAGGTNCCTCGCCACTGCTGCTGACTTTCTCAAAGGATTCAAGAGTGGACTCGGCTAGAGTGGAGGTGGGGGGAAAAACCTGAATAGGGTTTTAGATCTGGATTTTGTGTTTGCATGCTTCTTTGCAGACTTTTAGTGAATATTATGCATGGATAGTGTGTGTATTCACTTTCACAAACAGTGTATAGTGTGTGTGTGTGTGTGTGTTCATCAATTCCCAGAGCTGCTGTGTACTGTACAGATGGTGCCTCATCCTTTCTTCTTCATCTCTTCATCTTTGTCTGCTGAGGTAGTAGAGAAGGAGAGATGTAGTTATCTGGCTGGCTTCTGTCACCAGCATGCAGAAAACTTCTACTCCTGCCATATGGGCAGAGCACTGATTGCTTTAGGAATCTCAGGAGGTAATTCCCAGTTATCTTGTTGTTGAAGCTAGACTTATATGGAAGTTTTCTTGAGCAGAACTGAAGTTCAGCAAGAATTTCTCAAAGTCAATGTATGGCAGTAGTCCAGATTTTCCCTGTCTGTCCTTTCTGTTCTTTTCTTTTTGCTTTTACCAAACACACCTTAACCCATGAATGCTGTGCCAATTTTCCATGTAAAGGTAATGTGGAAACAGTAGCTGCAGTTGATTTTCTCTATAAGATGCTGTGGAAATTGTAAGATTTCTGACCATAACTCGAGTAGAAACAAAAGCAGGAACATTCCTAGGTCAAGCAGCCATAATACTATGACATTCTTACTTCTGACAGTTTTATGTAGCCACTGAGGTTACCCTCTTCCTGGCATTCTAGAGATGGTATCACCCATTGGTTTTTTAAAACATCAGCAGCTGGAAAATACAAAGAATGCATTTCTGTGATGAACGTGTCAGCTATCTATAAGGACATTTAACATTCATTTAGCTGCAAAATCCATCATGCAGGCATCTTGTCTGTGGTGTCCTTACTGATTTACTTGCTGCACTCACTAGAACTTTTCCATAGAGGAGTATGTCTGAACTTTATTTTAATCAGAAAAACTAATCCAGTAATGTTTTAAATGTGAAATTGATGGTCATTTATCGAGTTGGTAATCAGTTATTCCATGTAGCGAGCAGAGCAGGAGAAACTAGGTAAAGAAGATGTGTGCATGTGTTGTACAGTATCCCAGACATATGGGAAGAGGAGGGAAACTGCTGTGTCTGTCTTTCATGCTGCGCCTGCATGTTACAAAACACTGGCGTTGGTGGGAATCTGAATCCCAGCAGAGAGCAAATGTCAGCTGTGAGCTACGCTGTTGTTTTACGGACACTGGATATTGCTGTCTTGACGGAAGTGTAATTCAGTGGCTCAAGTTAACGTGTTAGCTCAAGTTAAGTGAGCTAGCTAACTTAAAAGCAACTCATTTCTGCCATGCAAAAGAAATGTATTCATGTTGTGCATATGGAAGCAGGAGGTGGGTGAAAGCAAAGCACAGAGAAAAGGCAGAGAGAGAGAGAGAGAGAGAGAGAGAGAGAGAGAGACCTGGCTTGCATCATGCCAGCCAGGCCAGTCCATCAGGGAGATAGGAGCGACTGACTGTCGACTGCACAGTCTCAAACCAGAGACCCCTGTCTGGTCTGCTGGACACTGTCACTCTCCTGACAGGTAGGAGCTGTTCTGTATTTGTGTGTGAGTGTGTGTGCTTGCCTGAGCTTGCGTGAATATGCAAAGGTCAAGGATGTTTCATTTTTTAATTACAGAAGTTTTATTTTACCTCTAATAACTCCTGATGGGCAGTTGCATTTGTGAATTTGTGTATTTGTATATGGTTGTGTCTAAGGAAGTGTGTGTGGAAGAGTGTGTGTGTGCATGTGTTCCAGGTGTTCTATAGACATTTTGTCTGCTCAAGTACAAGGTTGCTTGTCTTACAGCTTTCTGGAGCTGTTTTTCTGACCCCAATCCCAGCTGTGAGTTTCTCTACCGAAACTGTAGTAATAAATAGAGGAACAGACAACCACGCTCGCCATGCTGTTATCTGAAGAATTAATTCACAGAATACTCCTTTTTTCTGCACGCACACACACACAAATGCACACACTCACAGAAAGGAGCAGCTGCTTTAGGAGCTGGAATCAGGAAGTGCTCTATTAGTTCCAGTGGCGAGGACTGTGATATCTGGCCCCAGGGGTTCAGTGAGGGCTTGTGTGTGTGTGTGAGAGAACATATGTGCTCACTTGTGTGTGTGTGTGTGTGTGCGCATTTGTATGTGTGGAGATGAAATGGTTAGGTCATTTACTCAACAGAAACCGTTCAGTCGCTACAAGTAGCACTCTGAAAGATTTGGGGGGGGGGACGTCTCCTGACTGACTGTGTAAATGGTTTTGTGTGTATGTGTGTGTGTGCGCTCGGAGTGTGGAGACGCATATCTGTGTGTCAATGAGCATTTAACCACCTGCAGTCCCTCCCATCCATTGCTAGTCCATTGACATTGCACGGGAGCCCTCCTGCTCATGCTAATTTAGTGTCCTGGTCTGAAGTCTCATGCAGGGTCTACAGTCTCTTTGCTGGCCTGAGGGTCCCGCTTATTGACCTTTGTGGCCTGCTGTGGTCTGTCAGAGGAGAGCACTGGCACATGTTTAATAGGCTAAAATGTCCTAAATTGAATTCAGTTGAGATTCTGAAGCTGGCTGCAGAAAACAAAGGAATCACAAATAAATTTATCTGATATGCAGTTTTTGCAGTTAGAGTTTTTGTAAGAGTGAAGAATATGAGGAAATTAAGGGGCAAAGTCAGGTTTCATTTCCATGCATCCCTTCTTAATAAATTGATAATGAATACATGGACATGCATTTTGGTTTTTCACATTAATTTTGCGATAATACTGACTAAATTGAAGCTTCAATTTAATTCCTGCTGGCATTTAAATGAGTCTTACAGTATTTCAAACTGAGCTCTCCAGTACTTAGAGGTGGAGACAGAGAGAACATTGACTTTTAGAGGCCCATGTGGGGGGAAAAGCAAAACGCTAGGAGACATTTAAACTAGTGTAACTTTCCTGAAGAGAAAGTTTTTTTTTCCAAAGCAAAGGCAAAAAGACAAGAAATGATACCCAAGAGAGCTTGCAGAAGCAAAGATGTGTGCGCTTGTGTTAAGTCCGTGGGCGGACAAGGAAGAAATATTATGGGTGGCGCGGCTTATTCATGTCTTCTTTCTCTCTGTCTCCTCACAATATATTCTCAGCATTATACTGTACACTTAAACATATGCTATACGCATACATGGTGCTAACACTTAATCTCATCAAAACATATACACCCACCCACACACATTTACATGATTCTGCTCATGCATTCAGAAGCACACTCGCCCTCCACAGCTATCCCCCCATCTCATCACCCTTATTGTTGTAGCACAGCTGGCCTCTTTGTTTTACTTATCTGTCTCCGAGACTTTTTAGCATCTTTTCTGCTGCGAGTAGAGGCTTGTGCAGCTTGTTTATGGAGTCGACCTACTGCTTGGCTTTGATTCATGCTTAACGCTGTATTCACACATCCCGAGATTGTCACATTCAGCTTCAGTACATTCTGTTTGTTCTGCACCAACACATATGTTTTGTGAGGTTTGATACTTTGACTTAAAGGCTGAATAATTCTTGACCCATTTCTATGCGCTTCATCTTTGGGTGACTGTGGATAAATGTCCAGTAAGTAGCAAATAAATATACACAAAAACATCATGAAATAAACCTGATTTGGAAATATACTGAACTGCTGATTCATTGTATTAAGTGTCCTGGGTCCTTCAGTCTTTGTTGTGGCGTGTGGCAATGGGAACATCTGGTTGAAATGACCTCTTTTGGACCCGAGTCTCGGCTGTTTGGCTGTTAAGGCCTCTTACACCTGGCCTGAAACAGGCTCCTGTTAATGCTGGCTTTGTTTTATCATGTTTAGAGCTCATATTTTGGTTTATGGACTACTGTAACTCACTGGTTAAGTGTGTGCATGTGCGTGTGCATGTGCATGTGCATGTGTGTGAGAGTGTGCATGCATTGTGTGTGTGTCTATGAAAATCTCCTCAGGTGTCATAGTAAGGAAAAACTGCATATTGACTGATATACAGTGGATTGCCAAGTTTCATAATGTATAGGATCCTTAAAGGACCATACTGACCATTTTTCATGTTTGAGCCTAATATATTCAATTTTCATACATGTTACGCTACTGACAACCATTTCCCAAAGGATAAAACCATATTTCAGCTTTCCTGATATTTTTCAAAATCTCTTAATCATTCAAAATCAAATATTCAAGTGATACACCCACCTTAAAAATCCATGTTTCTCCTGCTAATAGTTACGCAGCCTTATGAAGTCATGGTCATTTAAATTTTTCGATGAACGCAGGTCTTCTTTTGGGACTATATTTCCCGGTGGAGACATACATTCATTCTGCACTTTTTATTGCGCTTAAACACTAAAATTACGAAACTTTAAAAAAAAAACCAAACAAAAAACAAAAAACCTGAATATATAACAAGTCACCAACAAGACACCTTGTTGCTGACGTCTTGTTTGCGATGATGGATTACCTATCCCAAGAACATTTCAAGTATTAACAAGTTGATTTTAACAGCAAAATGAACTGAAACCAATGGTGGTCAGCAAGGTAGGAAAACATTTTTAATTCACTGTTCCAGTAGTACACTTTGGGAAATGATTGTCAGTAACGTAACATGTATGAAAATTGAATATATTAGACTCAAACATGCAAAATGGATGGTATGGTCCTTTAATCCTTTACACATAGACACACACACATGCACACACATATCACGTAAAACATCTGGAGAGATATGTGTTTTGTGATCAGATCTCCTAATGCTTCTTGACACCTAGAGGTGAAAAGCTGGGGATGGGTGAATAAATAAGATTCAAGATTTTTATAATAAGACAGCATACCAAATTGCGATGTTGTCATCCTGTAGCTGATTGTGTTTCACTTGGCAGCTTTGCATTTACTGAGTCATCAGAATGGCAGAGATCCAGGAGAATTGATGGGCGGGCAAACCAATTAGTTATGGAGAGGTGAGAGGGGTTGTAACCAGATAGGCAGATAATCTGCTGGCCTTGGAGATGCAGAGCTGGCGTGTGAGAATATGAGAGTGGAAGGTATGTGTGTGTGTGTGTGTGTCATGATTGATCGATGTTTTGAGGTCACGATTGATAGTGGACATCACTGTTATGTCACAGTTGTTGTATGTACACATGTGCGTCTGGCATGCCATTTCACAGGTGTGCTTGTGTGTGTGTTTTTGTGTGACTTCAGGGATAACTGTTCTCTCCATCCTCACTCAGCCGACAAACCTAACACCTGGCAAATGGGGCCAACGCGCACACACACACACACACACACACACACACACACATCCACCTCCAGCTTCATCCTCTGTGGCCCAACTCTGTGTGCCGCAGGTATGTGTTGTACTTTTATGACACTGAATAAGACACATTTATTTGACCCAGTGACAGTGGAGCATGCAATGATGGGTTTATGCAGCACTGCATGTGGATTGGACATAGAGAAGATTTAGTGGTTCCTCAATATAAATGATCTCTGACAGTAGTATTTAAAGTCGTTAGCTCTTAATCCTGTCCAGCGTATTCTCCTCTAACATTCCTCCACCTTGTGCACACATGGACATGTCCATCCTGCTGTCTGTCCTCTGCCAAATCACCTTTCCCTCCTCTGCGTCCAGCATCGCATCACTGTANTCTAACATTCCTCCACCTTGTGCACACATGGACATGTCCATCCTGCTGTCTGTCCTCTGCCAAATAACCTTTCCCTCCTCTGCGTCCAGCATCGCATCACTGTACCTCGTACTGCTCATTCTGTGTTTTTATGGATGACGTCTGTCTGCCTCGCAGTTCACTCTTTCGNTTTTTTTTTCGCTATTTGGCAAGCTGGATGACAGCAGTGTTTTTGTAATTATCCCACTGAGTAAAGAGGATTTATGCGAGGGCTTCTCTCACCATCCCTTCATCACAGGGAAATATGAGTTCATTTCAGCAGCACAACTGTTGCTTCTTCATGTGTGTGCATTGAAGACACATACAACTCCAAATATACTGTATGATGTACAGTACGCTTATCCTTTTTGTCACCTCGCTCTATTTTTCCCCAAATCATAATATCCCTCTCCCCATCTTCCTCTTGCTCCCTGTTAATGCATACATCTCTCCCACTCTCTCTCTCTCTCTCTCTCTCTCTCTCTCTCTCTCTCTCTTGCCATCTCCCCATCTTTCCCTCTCTAGCAGAGGAGCAGAGTGTTGACATTGGGTTTTGTCCAAATATGTAGTGTACGGGGCTGGAAGGTGGTAATGGGAGCCAAGAAAAACAGCCTGGCTCTGAGTCTGACAGCCAGGCTTGTCTTTCTGATGAAACCAAATGAAAACAGTATTTTCTCTCCTTGTTATTCCCTCCCTCCTTCTCTACATCCTTGTGTCCCTTATTTTCCACTTCTGGAATCTCTAAAATGCAAACTACTTTCTTATTCATGCTAATGCTTGTCGAATATTCTACAAGGTGTTACCATTACGATATATAGATCACATTTTGAGGCAATGATGACAGGCCTTATTGATTTTAGTAAGGATGGTGAGTCATGAAGTTGGTTTAACTGATAATCCTGGTTTTCTTGCATATGCGCTTCCAGTCTACCAGTCTATCTTAGTCCACGTGTCACGGTGGGAAAATGTACACTTCAATCTGGATAAATAAACTTAAAGGACCATACCGACCATTTTGCATGTTTTAGCCTAATCAATTTTCACACATGCAAAGTTACTGACAATCATTTTCCACAGCATACTACTGGAACTGTGAATTAAAACATTTTTTTCCTACCTTCCACACTGCCATTGGTTTCAATTCATTCTGGTACGCTATTAAAATCAACTTGTTGATACTTGAAACGTTCTTGGGATAGGTAATCCATCATCGCAAACAACATGTTTATTCAGGTTTTTTTCAAAGTTACGTAATTTTAGTGTTTAAGCACAATAAAAAGCACGGAGTGAACGTATGTCTCCACCGGGGAATATAAAAGAAGACCTACATTCATCCAAAAATTTAAACAACCATGACTTCGTAAGGCTGCGTAACTATTAGCAGGCGAAACATTGATTTTTAAGATGGGTGTATTGCTTGAATATTTGATTTTGAAAGCTTGAGATTTTGCAAAATATCAGGAAAGCTAAAATACTTAGGGAAATGGTTGCCAGTAAAGTAATATGTATGAACATTAAATATATTAGCCTCAAACATGTAAAATGGTTGGTATCGTCCTTTAAATTAAAGTAAATGGCTCCATTAAGTCTTGAGTCCTTGAATATAATTGTAAAAATTTACTTGTAAAACGTACCTGCTGAAGTGAGGAAACCTAAGTGAAAAGCTATATTGAGGTAATAGTTGAGGGGCTGGAAGTCCCAAGAGAGCAATAACATAAATTAAGTTCATTCAAATAAGCAAGGGGGACACGTGTCTCCTAATTTTCTGAAATTTGATGCTCCGCAAATGCGCCGCCCCTTAAACACTTAAGTTATTGAACCTGTTGCCTAGTTGTGAGGCTCAAACAACAAAGTGACAGTGAGCTAGACCACGCACGGTCCAATAATGTTTCATGAGTGGATGTGGTTGTGTGTGCCTGTGCACACTCACTCGCCTTTGCTATGTGTGTGTGTGTGTGTGTGTGTGGGTGGAGGTCAGGAGGGAGAGCGGCAGAGAGGAACAGATGTGCGCTGTATTGTGGTGGTGTGTGTGGACGGATGGGGACCAGGTGCAGCCTTTGTCTCCCCAGCATTTAAGTCCACTTGCTCACATTCAGCCGCCTCGTGCCTCCCTTCCCCTTCACGTCCGCCTCCTTCCTCCTTTCAGAAGGCAGAAATGTGTGTGTGTGTGTGTGTGTGTGGAGGAGGGGCTGCCTTGGCTTGGTGGAGGAGGCTCCAGTAGTCCCTTCTGTCCCCCCTCTCTCATATGCCCCACTCTGCCTCCTCCCCCCCTCATCTCTCACAGGTGACTGTTGGAGGTCCCAGCTGGCCAGCTCTTGGCCGATTAGATCCATATGGTACAGGAGGAGGAGGAGGAGGAGGAGGAGGTGGAGGAAAGTGCCCATCAGTTGCATGGGTGCCAAGGGCAGCATCAGTTTTTTTNTTTTTTTTTTTTTTTTTTTTGGCCCTAAGCTTTAAGACGATTCCTCCGTTCTTGCTCTTCTTCACTTATTACATTTGTCACTCCCTGTATGCCCCGATCCATTTCTTTGTTCTGTCTCAAATCACTCTTGCCTCTATTGAATGCTTTATAAATACACACAGATTGATCATAGAAGGCATTAATCATGTATTTTTGTTAAATGTTGTTTCGGTTGCTTATTCCATGGCATTAATCTGTATGAATATGAAGGTCAGAGCAGTCTGGCTGTGGGACAAAATGAGATACTAACTCTATTTCAGATAGTGTGTGGGTGTGAGGGTGTTTGTAGTGGATGATGTTATAGCACTTTAACAGGCTGTTTTAACATTTGTTTCAGTAAGCTGTGTTTGTGTGCGTGTGCACGTGTGGTTTGTTAAAATGTGTGTGTCCACATAGTTGTTGCATTGCACATACCAGGGACTGTCTTTTTGCTCTGTGATAAATTAGCCAGGCCTGCATTACATCTTCTCTCACCTCATCTATAATGACAGGACAGAGATAGCAATACGGTGTG
Organism: Lucifuga dentata; assembly: GCA_014773175.1. Taxonomy (NCBI): domain Eukaryota; kingdom Metazoa; phylum Chordata; class Actinopteri; order Ophidiiformes; family Bythitidae; genus Lucifuga; species Lucifuga dentata. Next base: position 300,374 of record VXCM01000438.1, read on the forward strand.
CGCACACACACACACACACACACACACAATCCTACCTCATCATACACACATGCCTCACTCTTCTCGTGACTCCCAGCTGTCAGCTTTCCACAGAGCCTAAGCAGATTCAGAGGTAAAGCACAATCTTTGTTTATATGTCACATTAAATAATTTGTCTGGACTGACTCAAAAAGATTATCCATCCTCACTTGAGGTAACGGATCAGAATTATTGTTCTCTCCATTTTATTTTCTTTCATTTCTCATTTAATTATTTAATGCATCGCTTTGAGGCGCAGAAGCGGGCCAGTGGGGATAGCTTATTTCAGTTCGTTCCAGTTTCTCTCTCTCTCTCTCTCTCTCTCTCTCTCTCACACACACACACACACACACAAAAACACACATCAAATCACCTGCAGAGGCAATTAAAGCCGATTGAATGTTTTAATGCAGATGAGCATCACCTGAAGCTGAACAAACAAGTAACACCTGGCTAGCAACAGCAGCCATCACCACAAATGCATGTTGCTTCTCCATCCCTGCCATAACAACGGACATTAAAAGACATAACATCGGCCACATAACTAACAAAGATGTAAAAGAAAAGTATGTCACAGCTTGTATCATTATTTGGAAACAGAGAGAGAAGACCATTTCAAGAATAGCAGCACATGGTGGTATGTTTTGATTGTTATTATTATTATTATTATTTTTTTTTTTGTGGACTTGTAGATGGTCTGCTCACAGTGTCTTCCAAGTTGATTTTATTGTCAAGCCTAATAATGACTGTAAATAATTGCTTTTAAAGACTTGCCTTTACATTGTGGTATTTTCATGTAATCCTGTTGACGTGCACCGGGATGCTTTGTGTACATTCTCTTTGTTCCTTTAGAACGATGATGACAGGTGGCATTTAGTCCAGACAAACAACCCACATCCTCCTCTGAGCCAACATTCACCTGTGTTAACACTGGACCACTTTGTACTGCGTGTGTATTTTTGGCTGCTGTGACAGCTGCCTCCCCTGACACTCATGTAACTATATATGGTGGTCTCAGGTGTTGACAAGCCAGATGAAGTCATCCAGTTATGTATGCCGTCTAATTGACAAGCAGAGGCAAATCTCTATGGGCTTTCAGCTCTACATGCACACACACCTGATGTCTCCTGCTTTGGCCATTACCTCTAACAGAGGAACAACAAACTGTGCTACATCTTAAAGTTCTGCGAACACAGCTGCAACCTAATTTTTCAGTTTCATGCCAAAATGCGCAGCAGATTCAGATTTATATGCTCCATATGTGTCTGCTGTATGTGTTTATATTGTAACCCATAGCTTCATTTAGACATGTTGAACAAACACAATTAAAAAAAAGAATTTTTTAAGCTTCATGAAGATGCAATCATTTTGCACTGGATAGTCAATATAGATGTTTTGATCATAACTGTCATGTCACCAAATTTGAAAATACTGAATACATTACCATATAACACTCCTGTGTGGCATGAGTTGGATGTCGAAATCCCAGCTCTTTGTATGTGTAACATTGTTTGCATGGTAACAGTATTGACACAAAGGCCATATGCCCCGTTGATTCTGTTATTGAGATGTCAGTCTAATTTCCTGGCCATACGGTTGGAGTGTGTTGAGCTTTGAAAGAAGTGTTTGTGTGCTGCAGGCTGTTTCCTGCAGTGGCCTGGCAGAGTGTCTGTGTGTAAATGTATGACTGCCCAAATGTCTGCATAGATCCCTCCTTCCTGCCTCCTGTGTTGGTGAACAGGTGGAGTGATGGCAGGCAGGCCATGGGGCTAAGGAGGAAAGAGACAGAAGGAGAGAGAATGAAGAAGACTGCAAAACAGAAGGAAGAAGAGTCAAAGCTGCATAATGAGTTGCTGGCATGGCAGATGAGTTGGAGAGGGCAGATTGAGGCTGTGCAGATAGGGTCAATCTAAGGAGGACAAGCAGGACTGAGAGGTTGTCACATCTGACCACACAAAGAGATACTTTATAACGGTTTTTAATTTTATTTCCCTGTACTTAACCTATTTATTTATTTATTTATTTATTTATTTATTTATTTATTTATTTATTTATTTNCCCTGTACTTAACCTATTTATTTATTTATTTATTTATTTATTTATTTATTTATTTATTTATTTATTTATTTTACTCTTCAGGCATTTATTCCTACAGGTTTTTACATATTTTGCAGTCTCAACATCCAGCATGTTTCTGCTTTGTGTAATGGTTTTAATTTATCCTTTTGAGTTCTACTGAGTTACCTACTGAAGGCTTAAGCCTTCCAACTAAGCCTTTCTAAAGTCGAAAGCCTTGTGACTCAAGGCTATGCAGAGTTCATAGCTGTGAAAAAGATATAGAGGGTGCCATTGAAGCCAAAGCTCTAAAACCATGAAACCACATTTAAAAAGCTGCTCTCTGCTGACCCATGACCTGTGAGACCTTGCTTGTCTATTAATCATTCATTCTTAAAGCAGTTAGAAAAGTCTGATCCACTCTAAATGGAGATGGGACCCAGCCTTCATGCATCTCCAGCAGACAAAGACAGCTTCTGGTCCCACATTGCCTCACCACCACCCCATCACACTTCCCCCTTACCCCTAATCTGGTGGTCTCATTCAGCAGCAATAGCATATTGAGAAGTTGCGTTTAACATTCAAAAGCTTTGCCGATCTTGTTAGTAAAGCGTGAAATAGCCCTGTCCCTTTCTCCCTCTCTCTTTTCTTTGCCTTCTTCTTTACTGGGGAACTCAATGAGGATGCATTCTTCTCCCACACAATAGCCTTCTTCAGCATTTCTTCTGTTATTGGTCTGAATGGTTGGGAGTGAAGGGCTAAACCTCAGACATCTGGTTCTTTGATGGGGGCAGGGTGGTTGATGCCCAAGGAGTATGCGCTATATGTTGAGTGGCTTGGGGGGGGGATTTTTGTTTTCATCTTTGACAAAGGCTATAGACCTAAACTTTCTGCATTGATGGAACTTATTGAGCTGATAAGGGAAACTTGGAGAGGGTTTCTCTTTTTTTTTTTTTTAAACTTGTAGGCTTATTTCAGATAGCCGCCTGATAGCCACCTGCCAAATGTTTTGCATGGTTCCTCCTTTATTTCTTGTAAAGTTTTTGTTGAATTTGTATCTTTGCATGTTTACATTCACATTAAAAATTGTAATCTTGATTAAGGCAATATTTTTTATTTTAAACTTCATGCAAACATCATAATCACATGGAAATTGGCATAAATCAACATTTGGGTACTCTGAGTACCCAAAATCTAGATTATGCGATTTTAAGTCAATTTACTCAAACATGTAAACAATCCTTTGTATTATAATCTCTGCATGCATTTCCTCACCTGATGGGTTTTGCCTTGTATCCCAATTAAGAAAGGAATTGTATATATTTAACAAAGTCTTTGCAGCCTTCACAGTATAAAAAATTGGAGTGTAAGTGTGTGTAAATATGTTGTCTGAGAAGTGATGTCTGTTCACAAAAAATGCCTGCAGCACAGACAGCAATGGGAACTTAATAAAGTGAAAACCAAACCAAATTGAAAAGATTTTTATGTTTGCTAGTTAAACAAGTTAGCTAAATTGTGACAAAACACTACCAAGTCCTGTTTAGTGTGAGACTTGGGTAGTCAAAGCCTGGTTTTAATTTCAGTACATCGTTATGACCACATAATGACAAGATTTTTCAAAATGCTCTACAGTTGTTGACCCACAGCTGACCTCTCCTTCTTTCATCTCTCTCTGCAGACAGTAGAGAGAAGAAGAGTCCTGCCATGCCCGGTTCTCCTGTGGATGCTAAGATTCATTCCAGATCAGCCCCGATCAGCAGTGCGAGCTCCAGTATGCCACCCCTGCCTTCTGTCAACCCCAGTGGCCCTCGCCCAGCCTCCTTTTCCACCACAGCATGTAAGAGTCTCTCTTTGGGTCTTGTTGTCCAAATTCTCTCTCTGGTTCTTTCCTTAACAGGCTAAATTATGTACAATAGATATTTTTGCCATGTCAAGTTGATGGACATGTATAGCCAAATCTGAGCAGAGATTATCTTTATTTCCATCTCGTTGTTTCATTTTACCTTCCTCCTCAGTGACCAATGGGAATCATCATTCTCCACCCACCTTGAATGCAGTGCCATCTCCACCACAGCGTTACAGCAATGGGCCATCCTCTTCCTCTTCCTCATCGCTGGCTAACCAGCAGCTGCCGGCCACCTGTGGGGCACGCCAACTGAGCAAGCTGAAACGTTTCCTGACCACATTGCAGCAGTTTGGCAACGACATCTCTCCTGAGATTGGAGACAGCGTTCGAAGCTTAGTCCTGGCTCTTGTAGTAAGTCTTTGACTATAGTGTTAAAGAGTTCAAAGGCTTAACATAAATTAAGCAATTTCTTGCAGTATTTGAACTGGGCTTTTTTTAAAAAATTTATTTATTTTTTTTTAAGAATTCAACAGTTACCATTGAGGAGTTCCACTCAAGGCTTCAGGAGGCCACTAATTTTCCATTAAGACCCTTTGTCATTCCTTTTCTGAAGGTAAACATATCTTCAGCTTCCTCTCTATCTTTCTCTGTTTGTTTTGTATTGTTCCCTTGAACCACTTCTTTTTTATTTTTTGGCAGCACTGTTTTTCTGTCCCTGTCTCAGTAAGTTTTAAACCATACACCCTATGCTTAGCCTGTCAAAATTTTCTGATGACAGCATTACCTTCCCTTTGCTCCCATGTCTCTCAGCTGAGGTAGCCGACCACATCACATTACCAACCACAGAATAATAAGTGGTGAACAAAAGGTTGTCATCAGCATATCTACAGCCTAATTTAAAATGCACTGAAGAATTTGTGGGTAATTTTATTGCAGTTTAAGAATCATGTTAGCAGTCATGACAGAATTACTGATTAATTACACTTTATTGCATTAACTCCAGGACACCATGTAGTATTCTGTAAATAGGCCTATGTCTAGTTTTTCAAATTAAAGTGTTTCATAGCAGATGAAAGTAACAATCAAGTTTTGCATGTTGACTTGACAAGCAACAGATGAGTGTGAAAGTTTAACAGCCTCTTGAGCCCCTTTGTAACCAGGGGAGTCTGTAAGAGTATACTTTTTAAGAGCTCCCCTCAGGAACGCAGCACATAAATTACTTCTTAGCCGGTCGCACTGCAACTTCAAGCAGGAGAAATCTGCTCTTTTTCCACACTTACCTCTTACTCACCTTTGGAGTCCCTCCATCAGTCTGTCTCAGGGTGTTGAGACAAGAAATCCCTGTTCCCCTCCTTGCAATAATTTATGATGAGGGGGGTGGGGTCCCCATAACTTAATCCCAACTCCTTGAGAGTAGTCTCTTAAAACAGAGCGAGAAAGAAACAGGAGGGAGGTAGACAGATGGGACAAAGTCAGATGGTGAGGAACTGGAAAAGAGAGAGCTAGAGAGACAGGTTGAGGAAGAGAGAAGAAAAGTGGGAACTCAGAAGTGTGAAACATGCCTATAAAGTGTTCCCTTCCCTTTTTTATGGGCTCCAGTGCGCCATATGGAGCCACTGTCCCGTTAAAAGAGCATTCAGCTGCCAAGGTGCCGCCAATCTAGCATCTGCCCCGCTGAACCCCAGAGAGCCCTCTGCTCAACTGACGCACTGCACATGTGTCTGCTGGCTGGGGCCCCAGGGAATGAAGGGAGGCAGAGGAGCATGAGAGATGGGCAGACAAGTACTCGGAGGTAATGATGACAGTATACCATAAAGCTGAGCTACCAAAAGTAAGGGGGAAAGGAGCAGAGATTCTGCAAGCATCAGCTAGTTGAGACCGAGCAGAAAGTCTAAGGAAGATTTTTAATGGCAGGGTAGATTGGAAAGGGGTCCGGGTCTTAAGAATCAAATATATGGTGGTTGCCAGTAGAGGAGATCACAATTAAGAATGAGAGGGGGTATGGTTATTGGTTGCTTAAGTAGAGAAAGAGGGAGGGAGGAAGTGGTGTAATTGCAAACACACCGTGGTCTGGTCCTTATTAGGGAAATTAAGAGAACTAAAGAGAGAATGATAGGAAACACTCACAGATAAACATAAAAAAGAAGGATATGGAATGGACAAAATGGAGAAATGAAGTCTGTGTAATCTTTTTTTTTTTTTTTTTTTTTGTTTCTCTCTGTATGATTGTGTGGGTGTTTGTATGCGGAGCTATTTTATTAGTACTCAGTGAAGAGGGCAGTACATGTGCAGGGAGTTACTTACCAATTTCAGCAGTGTACAAAACTCAGCTATTTTCAGTTGAGCTAGGGAAGCCACAATAACCACGGACCCACACCCAAACCCAGACTGAGCCTAACAGACCTCAAGCCGCCAACATACCCCCCCCNCCCACCCCACCCCCTCTTACCCTCCATACTCCAAGCCAGACATCTTCCCCAGGAGGCAGATCTGCACTGTGTCTCTGAGCTTTGTGTTGATCTCTTTCTCCCTCTGTTACAGTAATGTGGTTGTGGTCTGTAAAGAACAGTTCTGGTCTGTTTGTCCCAGTTCTCCTGCCCCTCTTTAATGACATTGTGCTGCCTGGCGCGTCTCACTATCTGTCCGTCTCTCTCCCCGTCACTCTGAGTGGTGATAGGCAGCATGATTGAAGCTTTAATGGATTGAGCTGAGTAAATATGACCTGGTTGCAACACCTGAGGGCCACTCTGACAAGTTGGTTTCTTCCACGTTAGGCAAACCTACCTTTACTGCAGAGGGAGCTGCTCCACTGTGCACGGGCAGCCAAGCAGACCCCGGCCCAGTACCTTTCCCAGCACGAGCACCTCCTTCTGAGCACCTCCCTGGCCTCCTCTCCTGACTCCTCCGAGTTGCTGATGGAGCCGAGTGATGCTGGGACAAAGAGACACAGCCCCAGCAGGTTAGACAAACGCATAAATATTGCCTATATTCGTAAATATAGCCCATGTCTTGCCTCGCATAAGCAGGAGCACCATGTGTTTGGACACATGCATGCAAACATATGTATATCTGGAGGCAACGCAAACACTATGCAAACATGCACATACACAACATTCATCCTGCTGCTGATTTGATAGACATCTCACTTCTCTCTCTCTCTCTCTCTCTTCCAGAGGTAAAGAGAATGGTTTCCATGAACGTCCACCTGTAGCCATGGAGCCCGCTACTAAGAGGATTTGCACCATCAGCCCTGCTCCCCGACACAGCCCCGCCCACCCACTTCCCCTCAGTGCCCAGCTTCATCCCACTCCTCCACCCCTGCAGCACTACGCCCTGGACGATATTGCAGCGCCGCACATTCTACACCGTGAGCACAGCCAACGCATGCTGGAGATTCGTGAGCTCAAAGACAGGCCCAGACTCCCTGGTACGTGAAGCAAAGCCTTAATTATGCCAGTTCTTAGTTGGCCGGGTTTCTTGGAACAGAGCAGCAGTAATTTCGTCATAAGATCATCTGATTTCTTTCTTTATTTTGAATTAACACATACCAGGGAAGTTACTACCAAGCTGGATTCAGAGTAGTACTTCAGTACACAAGCACACATAGCTTTCATTGTGGAAAAACAGTAAATGCCAATAAGGTCCCTCCTTCTTTCTGCTTATTTCGTGTTGCTAATAGCATGTTAGTTGTCCATCATATCATCAGATATCCTTCTGTACATTCATCCCATTATCATACAAACAGTGTAAACAAGATAATTACAAAAATTGGTACTATGAGTCATTTAAAAACTATAATTGATCTGGTTGTTCACAGTAATCCAGTTATTAAAGTGCGTGAGAGACTAAGATGTTGGTCAGGTGTGTGCACGACTGCTATCTCCTGGCTCACGGGTGGTCTGTGTGTTTGTGTAGAAATGGCCATAAGAGCGACAGCCTCATATTTCTATGGACTCCACATGTATGTATAAACAGAGCCATACTGTCCAGGCAGGGAGGGTTGGATCTACTCTGGTGTATATCTGCCCTCCATTTGGGGCTTGTCAGCACAGTGGAAACAGCAGTAGCTCACACACTCACACACACACACACACACACACATGCACAGAAACACACCTTGATATGCTCATTGTAGAGGTGCTGTGTTTACGAGGCCTTAGTCCCTTGTCTGACAGCCTCCCGCCCGCCTGCCGCCACTTAACTCACAGGCACACACACACACACACACATACAGAAACACACACACAAGGCTTTGAACTGATCAACACTGATGAGAACCAGGAGTATAGGAGAGGTCGAGAAGAAGGCTAGTGTGTGTGTGTGTGTATTTATCAGAGAAACATCATTCTCTTCAATGGGCTGAACATACATGTGGCCTCTTCTTGGCTCTTTGGTTGTCACTTTTAAGAAATTGGGGTTTTCTGTCTCTGTAGTGAGTGTGTCTTTCTTCATGTGGTGTTTGTGTGCATGGACACGTGTCACGACTTTATGTGCACTATATTAGCACAGCCGTGTGTGTGTGTGTATATAACATGTTATTACTTCTAAATTTATAGTTAGATCCTGCTTAAGACATAGCTTTGTGTAATAATTGAATTAGAATCACGTGTGTGCGTGCATGTGTGTGTGTGTGTGATTGTAATGGTCCTCAGTGAGTGTCAGGCCGGCTGGTTGTGTTTAGAAGTGGAGCCATTCCACTCAGCCTGAGTGTCTCCCTACTGGAATGCTGTGAGCTCCAGGAGGGAGGTTCTGGGGGAGAGGTTGGGGAACTGTGTGTGTGCGTGTGTCTGTATGTGTGTGTGACAGCTGAATTCCAGATGTGTGCAGGCCCTGTGTGCTGGGAGTCTGTTCTGTATCACATGTTTCTCTTTCGCTCCACCTTTCTTGCTCTCTGTCCTTCTGTTCCTCTTGCGTCTTTTGTTTCTTATTTTTATCATCTTTTACGACACTCCCGTCACTCTTACTTTGGGATAAAAGAGAGTTGTTGCCTTTGACTTTTAAGTTATGACCATTCGTACATGAGAGGAAAGGGTTGATTTTTGAGCTCCATGAAATGAAGCTATCTCAACTTCTAACTTTATTGTTTTATGGTTGTCTTTTCTAAAAACTATTTTGCTACATTTACAGAGATACACACACACACTCACCTTTCTCTCATTTATGGCTTCTGTTGCATTAAAAGGAATGTTAATCACTTTGGTCTGTGGTCTGTCTTGTGTGTTTTAATCAGGCACTACTGGGGGCTACCGTGAGGAACCAGTGGACCACAGACTGACAGACAGAGAGTGGGCTGATGAATGGAGGCATCTGGACCATGTAAGTCTGTAGAATAGTAGCTCTTACTATAGAAAGGAAGTAAGCTTTGGAGCAGGGATCCCCAACTGGCAGCCTACAGGTCCTATCTATCAGACCCTCAGATGACTTCTCCAAAAAAAAAAAAAAAAAANAAAATGTCATGCTTGGGCTCATTTTGTTCAGGAGAAGCTAAGCTTTCCATAGATATTTGTATATTTTCATTTTATTGAGAAATGGCGATTATAAAACATCGTAAACGCTGCATAGGGACGAGCACACAATCTCTGGTCTGTCAGTGGAGTATTACACACATAGTACGCACGGGGAACGCATGCCTATTGCCATGGCTACGTAAAAGCTGATAGGACCACTGACCCATCAATCAAATCCTCTGCTAGCCTACTACTGAATCACAGAGAGGGATTTTAAAATTTAGACTGCCCTCGGAAGTTACATCATCGAGAAGCGACGAAGCTAGGTTTTAGCTTGGAGGCTATCTTGTGCTTTAGTTACATTTATCTCGGGATCGCGTGGTCATAAAATGTCATGCTTGGGCTCATCATAGTGGCCCTTGGCATGCTTGACATAATTTGGCCCTTGGGGAAAACTAGTTGGGGAACCCTGCTTTAGAGTGACAACATATCTAAATAACATCAGGACAAGTGGATGAATCAATATGTCAGTGTCTTGCTGATCAAAATGTTTTGAATATGAGACATAGAGGCATAATAGGCTTCTTTCCTGTGCTGTATTTACTGTCTGAATTTGTACTGCTGGTCAAGTGTGAAGAAAGTCAATTGTAAGAGCAGTTACCTGATATCATATTCTTTGAACAGAGAAAAGATTTTAATACAATTCCTTGATAAATTGATAAATAATTATATTCATTTGAATATTTCTTATGCCATCTATCATCAGGTGTTGAACTGCATTGTGGACATGGTGGAAAAGACGCGGAGGTCAGTCAGCGTGCTGAGACGATGCCAGGAGTCAGACCGCGAGGAACTCAACTACTGGAGACGTCGTTCTAGTGAGCAGGAGGACCCACGCAAAGGAGGCTCGGGTTCCACTCCTTTTTCCAAGACACACAGCCCTCACTCCGCAGAATCAGGTGGGTGTATAATCTCCATTCTATATGCTGTGTCCTGCAGAAAACAGCAGGTCCTTTCTGTGATAAACACGAGAGTGATTTTCCACAAGAACTGAGTTGCTCCATGACTCTGGGATGAAGCCAAAATAAGCCTAAATCTGAATAATTGTCAAACATTTCCAGTGTCTTAATTTCTGAAAAAAAGAGAAATGTTTTTGACAGGAAATGGCATTATATAGACACTAGAGAACTGTAATGGATTTGTTTATCATTGACTCTTACCAGAAAAGAAACCTTGGCAAAACACCTTGTGTAATCTTAAATTTATCCAACAGATAATCTTGAGGATATCACAAAGTTCATGTTTATCATGCTAGAAGGCATGAACACAAATCAGAACGACCCCACCTCTTTTTTTTTTTAAATACTCCTCATACCCTCTAGTGATCATTGAGAGCATTGCAGCTTATCATCAACTGAGTCACATGTCAGAATGTTTGTGAGTCCTTCAGCAGTTAGTCCATCCGTCTGCTGTGTACTGGCAGTGTTCTTGCTGAATGCCAGCCTCGCTGTGCTCCTGCTGGTCCATAGTCACAGACAGGTGCCAGGAATGGCCTCAGCCATATCGGCTACAGAAGGGCCATCCTGCCATCCTGCAGGCTCAGAGACCCAGTGCTGGCTGACTTGCCAGAGTACCATCTGGGCCCCCAGCCGGGAAGCCCGCCTGCCTGCCTGGGCATAGACTGAGGAAGACTGTATTGGGGGAGGGATGATGGTAGTGCGTGCGGGCCTGGCTAACAACACAGGATGGTGAGAAACTGAAGGAGAGAGGAGGCATTTGAGAGGAAGAAAACGATAGAACAGATAAGCCAGGCGGCATTGTTGAAGAGACAGTCAGGTAGGGATACAGAAATCAATTCAGAGGGAGAGAGAGAAATTTGAGGGAACAGACAGAATGTTGACACAGCCTGTTGTTCCGCCATTCCCTCCAAGCTAGACACATTCCTTTCTAAAGCTGTCAGATCTCAAATCACTCCAAGACTCTGACAAACAACAATTGCATTGGTTGTGTGGCTGTGATATATAAATTTGTTTGCATACACACAATAAAGCCCTAGAATGACAAAAATATAATGTACTAACTGTAGCTTGTCCATTCTTTTGAAGCACCCATCAAACATATTCATCCTTAATGTCAACCACCGATCATCTTAACATCGTTATAAGCCATGGCAGGTGCTAATGATCCCTCCTGTCTCTGCTTTCCCACAGACTCCCAGCGTGACTTTGCTCCACGGCCAGGCTCAGCATATGTTACAGATGAAATCTGGAGGAAAGCTGGTAAGAACATCATAGTAAAATTTGTTTTATTGAAAAAAAAAAACAACTAAAAAACCCATCTCATGTTGATTCACACAAAGATAAAGATAATGTAAAAATATGGAGCAAACAAGACACTACTCTGTAGTCACATTGTGGATTGCCCTATAAGCCCAAAAGCTGAGCTAAAGAGCTACACTCTTGTCTCTCCTGCTATACAGAAGAAGCCGTGAATGAAGTGAAGCGTCAGGCCATGGATGAGGTTCAGAAGGCAGTGGCAGAAGCTGAGCAGAAGGCTTTTGAGATGATTGCAGCCGAGAGAGCGAAAATGGAAAAGACCTTGGCTGAGACAAAGAGGAAGGCTCAAGAGGATGCCATTACGGTCATCAATGAACAGGAGGATTCCAGTGAGGTGAGCAGAAATGTAGACTGTGGAGCTTGTGGTTTCTATCTTAAATTGTTTGGTGTTATCAACAATTGCCAGTTTCTCCACCAAAATATAGATAAATATAATCTGAGATTTAAGATTAAAAAAAAAAAAAAANTTAAAAAAAAAAAAAAATCTATTGGCATTGTGGGGTGGAAAAGGGCTGTATTGCAAAGGGGTTCCTTTGGGGTTTATGATGAGATGGTTAAAGGATCTTTTTTTTGTATGCGGCTTTTTCACATGCAGTGAAGATGTCTACAATAAACAAACAAACTTCTTTCCTTACCTCATGTTACCCTGAGAAACAAAACTTAAGTTTTTCTCTTTTTCCCTCCTCAGTGTTGTTGGAATTGTGGCCGTAAGGCGAGCGAGACGTGCAGCGGCTGCAACGCTGCCCGCTACTGCGGCTCCTTCTGCCAGCATAAGGACTGGGAGCGGCATCACCTCATCTGCAGTCCAGGGCTTCAGGCCCAGCCCAAACCAGTCTCTGCCATCACTACAAGCAGGGGAGCCGCTGGTGCCACATCAGCAGGTGCAGCAATTTCCACCGGTGTTTCCCCCGCAGGTCTGGCTGGGGTCAAGGCCACTGACAGCGTGCCTACAGTCTCCAGTCCTGGTGGAGAGAAGGCTTCGATCGCTTCTCGCTCCTCCACGCCCTCCACCCCGGCCTCAGCCACTGAGACCAATGGACACTAGGAGGGTTGAGCACATCTGATTAATGTGTACATCCTCACCTTCACTTTTTCTTTTTCATAAGGGAGAAGAACTGAACCCAGATCAGCAGCAAGAACGAACTATTTGTGCGTTAAGTTTTCATCATACTCTTTGGCAGATAAAAAGGACAGATTATGGATGACTGAGTGATATGTCAACTGGGACTTTGGCTTTGGCTGAGAACATAAGGACTCGTCTCGGATGCATCCATCAGATGAACAGATCTTCCTAACAGATGGAAACGTGTGCGTCTTTGTCCAAAAATCTCAAATCTTGGATCAGCAAAAGGGATGGAAAAAACTGCCTATTGATCTCAGATCTCTGACTAAGGGGAGGAAGTTATAAAAGGAAGGCATATGAGAACCAGCAGAGAAGATTAAACAGCAGTGAGATAAGACAAATATTTCAATTTGGGTATACATTTAAGATAAGGGGGTGGTGGTAGATGTTAAAAATGTGTAGTTCCAACCATAAAGCATCTGTTTTTGTCCTATACAAAAAATCCAAGTGAGTCAATCACATACATGTCGTCTCTGAGCGCTCCTGTACACATAAATATTTGCTTGCCAAGTTGTTGTGAATTTTCTATATGACTGAATGTGTGTCAAACGGTCGTGCTGTCAGTGAATATTGTAAAGCATATGATTACTTTTGTCAGAGCAATATTAAAATGAAGTGTTCAGGTATCTTGAGCCGTTTCTGCATCACCAAAGTTTTCAGTCACTAAAGAAAGTCATTGTTAGTCCTTGTGAACAAGATAATTTGCCGCTAATTCCCACATCTTATTAACTTAGCATAACTTAACCAATAACCAGTAACATCATATCATCATGCAACAGAGAAAAAAGTGGTGGTGATTGGATCAAGTTAATGTGGGAGGTATTGATTGTTACTTTTTTTGGTTTCAGTTTTATTTGGGCACTTGTTCACATCCCCAGTTGTATTTGGCGGGGTGAGATATTGCTCCAAATCTTCCACCACTGCAATGTCTACATCAATGGACAAGTGAGGTGATAACAAGGTTAGTTTTTGACAGACTGAGAGATGATAGAGGAAATTAAATATGATCTGTTTTACCTAATCTGGATTTATCAAAGAGGAAAAATAACTGGTGTTTACATTGCTGTGGTGCAGTTTTAGGGCAGTGACACCATCCCATAAAGAATCTCAGGAGCTACACTATATTTGTGTGTACATATTATTCTTTTTCTTTTGTCTCAATTAGGTTAACGTCAAAAGTTTAGTGAGGAACTTTGATTTACCATATTCTGCTGTTACAGATGAGACAATTTTCCTATTTTGTTCAGTGTAAGATGACTTTGTAAAGAATATTATGAGAGAATGCCTTTATTTTGTGAGCCACATTTTTTTCCTTTGTTGTTAAACACGTTCTTTTGTTATGAGTCAAACTTCATATTAAAAAGATATCTTAACATGGAAATATGAACTAAAGAAATAGAATTACTGCACAAGCACTATGTTTTGTTATGTTTGTGTGATTTGCATTACATTGGAGGATCTAAATAACAGAATGAAGGTGAATTCAACAAAATGTACAAAAGGAAACATTTGTCATTAGTATATACAGTATACTGCCATACATTGATTTTTCTTGCCATACTGACTTGATGCTTGAAATTTAATTCTAATAACTCTTTTACTTTTATACTAATTAATTGTACTATTAATGAGATTGAGGCATTTGATCAGGACATGAAGTAGGATTGCTTTGGCAATAAAACCATAATCATTAAAAAAAACAGTTTATACAGAACTGCACAAGGAGTGAATAACTATTAAAGCATCAGTTATGTCTTTACATACTAACAGTTTAGTTTAGTTGTGCTTTTTTCCTAGTGTAGGTGTGACACGAGCCATATAATAACTACAGAGCAAAATAAATGTTCTGTTTTTAACATTAGGATGTCCAGTAAAGTGACAGTACCGGTTAATCACCAGCAGGTGGCAGTGTTACTATGTGGACAACGTGTGTGCTGCATAACAAAAACAAGCAGCAAGGAAAGAATCAGAGAAGAAAAGAAAAGAAGAAAAAAACGAATGAAATAAGGAGAATAAAGTACATTTATATATTTTGGTTTAATTAAATTCCTCATCGGTAACTGAACAATGTGAAAAGTTCATGTTTTTTTTACGGTATTGTGCCACCATTAAACTTCTACATGTAAAATTTAATTTAGCTATCAGTGTGAAATCAAAATTTTGAATTGTTTTTCGAGACATCTTTGCTGTAATATATAATGATACAACATTATAAAAAAAAAAAAAGATTAACAGTATGTTAAATTACAGAATGGTGTTGAATATTAATGAATGAATGGTTTACAGTGTAATAGGACAATCAAAATACATGGCTGAAATGACATTATGCAATTAGAAATTTTTAAGTAGTTCATCAAAGCGTAAATGAAGGTTGTCGTTGGGGTAGTGAAAACCAAAAGCAGCCACATATCACAGTGGAAGTAAGAGCTAAATAAATAAATGAATATAAAAAGATATTTTCATTGTCCTACTGATTAAAAAATCATTCAAACTTAATATCAGTTGCACATTAAATCAGAAACATAGATGATCTGTAAAAAAAAAAACAAAAAACAAAACACAACTGTAATTTATTACATACAAGCAGATTGTTAACTTGTGTTGTCATAGATAGTTATAAGCTCTTCTTCATTTCCAAAATCACATATTCCTGTGTTGTGCAGTTGAATCCTGCAAGGTCAAATCTGAGTCTAGATATACATCCTTGTATATACTAACAGCTGATTTTTGAATTTTTTTAAATACCATCTTCCAGGTCCCTCCTGCAGTGACATTCTTCGTGCCCGCAAACAGCTTTAGACGCATTGGCACCACCTTCTGGTCTGGAGTGTGGCCCATAATGGCTTGCTGTCATAATCATCATAATCATTATCCAATCGTAATCAACTTTTATTTATACAGACTAGTCTAATTAAAATTAAAATCTCTAAGGTAGCAGCATAATATTACGCTTGCTAACACTTACGCACGACTGTAGAAGGCATGGTCATTTTAATTTGTCGGTAAAAGCTGTCTTCTCCTGGGACTATATTTCCTGGCGGAGACATACATTGCCTTCCATGCAGCTCCATGTTGGACCAATTAAATAAAGTTACTTTGACAAGAAAAACTGATGTGTGATGGATTACCTATCTCAAGCATGCTTCAAGCCTCTAAAGTTGATTTTAATAGCGTACTGGAATAAATTGCACGCCTGGACAGTAGAAAAAACAAAAATTTACTGTTAAGTAGCATATTTTGGGAAATTGTTGTCAATAATGTAACATGTAGGGGTCAGGCTTCTTGTCTCATTTTGGGTCAAGGTCAGATCGTGGGCTTGGTACATAATTTGTCAGTAAGCAGAAAAATTACAGAAACTGCAAGGAGTCCCTGTAGAAAGCACATTTAAGTTTGGTATAATATGATTCAAGAGCATTTCAATCAGAATTTCAGACAGCAGCAAGATGCAGGGGAAATTTCTGTAAAAGGGATCTTCTGACTTGGGCTGTCCCTGTGACTCACTTACTGAGTCATGCAAAAAACTATGTCTTGCCTTGGCTTGAAACTGATCAGCAGTGTTTGTTTCTTTCAATATTTTTTTTAAATGTGGATTATTTAAATAGTAAAAAAAAAATATATAAAATTAAAATTGGAAATTAAAAAGGTACTGTCCTATAATTTTTTAGTTAGGTCTAGGGGTGTGGTCCACATGGGAGAATTTTTTGTTTTTTTAACTGCTTGAAGAATCTAATTCCCTGGTGAGTTTTGTGCAGCAGATACCTTCTGAAGGGTGAAAATACAATATAACTACATATCTCATCAAGATTAATAAATAACATAGCCTATAAATGGGTGTACAAACTACAATGCAATGACACGTGATTTCCATGTCTATTTTCCACTAACCCAAACTAACAAGCAAACAAACAAACAAAAAGGAAAAAAATTCAATCAAAATTCATTGCAGAGTTATAAAATTATGAATTACTTCACTTAATTCAGAATCACTTGGATTGGTCTTCAGTAAATTTATTAAAATGGATTTATTAAAATCCAATATAAAGAGAGCTGAAGACAGAGCTGAAAGAAACCATTTTCTGTATCGCTTTGTAGATTTGCTTGTTATAGACCTCTGATCTTCAAATGTGACTAATTTTCAGCCCAAAAGCAGTCTTATAATTAATATATTAGATCTGAAACAAACAAACTATGAAGGTTATCGTCAAGCATTCCCAAAAATCTGATGAGATATTCTGATAAAAAAATTATAATGAGAAACAAAAATCATAATAATGAGTAATTATTAATTGGATTTTTCAAATTAAATTTATCCATTGAACAATTAGATTTATTTGTTGTGTCTTATTTTCATACCTGATGCAAATTGTCTTTCAAAGTAAATTGAATGTTTTGTTGGGAAAATATTGAATCATTTCTCCCCCTCCTAATGTCACTAAAATTCCAATCTAAAGGAGCAGCTTGAAAAGAAATTATTGATTTTAAAATTTTGATCCTACTAATGAAACATTTGAGGTTTCATTAATCAATGTAACAGCAGTACTTATGATTAACCCACAAGTGGCGCTATTGCACTTCTGAGTAATTATAACAGTTAAACGTAACTTGGCAGTGACTAATTTGACACTGACATTAACGACATCAATTTGTTTGCATTTGTTAGCAATAATCCCTTAAATTTAACAATTGTGCAGTGGAAGTTACAAAAATGTAACGAATCAGATCATATTAAAAAAATGCTTACTTTAACTCAAAATCATAAAGGATCCACAAAGACTAATGCTGAAATTTCTCACAAATCTATTGCCACAACTTCCACTTTCAAATGAAGTAAATCAGAGTCATAATTTAAAAGGGGACTTTGCCAGTTGGTTTGCCGACGTAAAACCAAAGCTCTCTAAAAGTAACATTTTATAGTTGGAGAGATTTGATGCAAACACATTTCAGATGGTAAAAAAGCAAATTATAACACATTTTTACCATAAACTTAATGATAAGTAACACAGTTCCCAGTGGAAATATTCGGCGTATTATAATATCATCTTTTTTTTTAGAGTGGATATTAATTGTGATTGCCATATGTAAGCTCAAGAATGATTTAACAGAAATTATGGAATAATCATGTCTACTGCTGTGTCTTCTGGAATATAAAAAGAATCCAGCAACTACCAATTATTTCCTTTAACGAGTTAATCCATTCAGTAAAAAAAAAAAAAAAAAAAAAAAAAGATCCAACAAATCTATAAAATGTGAAAGGTGCACAAGTTCCCAGAGTCCAAAGTGATGTCTTTAAATTCCTTGTTGTTTCTTTACAAGAGTTAAAAACCACAAAAGCTTTGAATAATTATAAGAAACAGAGAAAAGCAGCAATCCTGAGAAACAAGACTCAGCAAGTATTCGATCCTTTACTTGATAACTGGCTACAATGGTTAATCAATCATTAAAAATGCTGTCGATTATTTTTCTGTTGATTAATTATTTAATCACTATATAAAATAATTTTATTCTCATCTGGAACCCACAATTATTCAGTTAACTCTTAGCTATCCCAGCTACATGTTGTTTATATTATTATATTTTTCTAAATAAGCCTATCTTAATTATGGGCCATATTCTTAACCAAGCCATGATTTAATCAGGTTAAAATAACTGGCATAATTTAAAAATTCTATAATACATTGACCTTTTCCTGTTATATAGTGTACTGACTCTTTATTGCGCCTTTTCAGTTTTTCTCTTACATACGCTTAGAGTGCTCAATATTTAAAACTGGTTTATTGATTAGGTGATTGATAAGTCCATTTATGTGAGTGCACGCGCTGCTGAGGATCATGTGTTTGACTGCGCGCTAGTTTCTGTGGCGGCAGCGTGGTGACAAAAATATTTTGGTGAGTCGTCGTATGTGAAAGTAGTTCCGGGCACTTAACCCAAATGGGGAGAGTCCCGGATGTTGGCTCGGCCACCTAGAGAAAGGCGAACGGGAGAAGGCGGAGAGAAGCCGAGGAGGGACGCCACGGCACCTCGGGTACACCGGCGAAGCGGCGGCTCTTTGCACAGGACGATAACGTCAAGAGCACAGGACACATCTGGGGAGCCACTCGCTGAAGAAGAAGAGGTGGAAGGAAGGGGAAGGAGCATTTACTCTAAAACTACCGTGAGGACTAAAGAGAGCCACCGTCACGGCAGCTTTTACACAGAGTAAGTGAGCTACACGGGCATGGAAGTTGAACTAAGGCCCACGAAATGGACGACTTTAACGGTGAAGTCAGCTGTATTGAAGTTCTGGGGATTGAGCCCGGTGAAAAGGCCCTGACACACAGCTTTTTGATTACCATGGCGGGGCGTGCGGGGACACCGTCTCGCGGAGAGTCAGTGTTTCCCTGTGGTCAGTGTGGGATAACGCGGTCGTGTTGTTGTAACTCTCTCAAGTTGACAGCTCTTGCGTTAGCCTGCTAGCACAGCAACCTGTGACAACTGACAGGGGAACTTTGACAGCTAGCTAGCCAGTTGTGGTTACTAGCTAACTTTACCTGAACGGTGCCACCGCTTTCTCCTCGCGATCGCGGGCGAAGACTAGACGTGTGTTATGTGTTTTCCTACCATTAGGCAGTTATTGTGACCTATCCCAGCCCTCTAACAGCAATCATTAGTTAGCTTCGGCTGGTATGTAAGAAGCTGTGTGCGTCCTGCATGAACTGTATGTGAGCCTAGTGTCATTTGGCTTTCCTGTGCTCTGACGGTATTTGGTCTCTGCTACTCACAGCTGTTGGAATGTGTTTCCTCGTCTGTCAATCGTCTGTTGTCAGATAGATTCTAAATTCCTCCAGAAAATGATCGCCCTCCTATGCAAAACAAGTCGAGCTGTATTAGGAGGCTCAGATTCAGCACGTAGTTGGATACTCAACAAGTGCAGAGAATGTTTGAGCTGAATATTAAGCTGCTGAATTTGATCTTGGGGGAGGGGGGCCAGCATCACGGTGTGTCTGTTTTTGTATCTTGCCTATGTCTACACCCTAGTGAATTGCCCTGAGATGGCAGGGATGTTGTTGCAGGTATTTTTATTTTATTTTTTATTTTTAGGACTGTCTTCAAGACGTCTCATTTAGGAGACATTGATTAGTTAATTCTCCGTCTTTAAATTAAACAGCTATGGGTTTTGCGTGTTGTTGTANAGGAGACATTGATTAGTTAATTCTCCGTCTTTAAATTAAACAGCTATGGGTTTTGCGTGTTGTTGTATGTACAAAACGGTGCCTTTGCTTTAACCCGACAGCCTTTATTTGAGGGAGTAAGCCATTGTGTAATTGTAATAACTTTTAAGTGCAAATTATGAGCCGTTTATCATGTAGTTTCATACATTACTGAAATCAGCATGTAGATCTTTATGACTAAAACATGCAGTCCCATACTTAACTGAAATCTATTCTGTAATGAAGTCAGCATAAAGTTGTTGAGTTTATGACTAAAACAAAAAAAATTGTAAATTTTCCCTGAATAATCCATCCCTGCCACAGCTTATGCTTTAACTAACCAAATGCCTGTGGTGTTAGTCAGCACCCACAATCAAAGGTCAGACCTAGTTTGTTTCTTAATCACCCATCCTTTAGAATAGAATAGAATAGCTTTATTGTCATTATACGTAACATATAATGAAATTACAGGTGCTTCTCCCTTAGTGCATAAGTATAAAGTATAAAAAAAAAAGTAAAAACAACTTTGTACACATCTATTTAAATTATATTTACACAGCTGAAAAGATAAATATACTTATCAAAGTGTATATCAAAGTATATCAAAAGTGTATATCAATATATCAAAAAAGTGTATCAAGTATATTTATATATATAGATATAGATGTGTGTATTTCGATATTTACAACAGTAGCAGGGATGGTAGCAGCAATCAATAAGTATTGCACAGAGTAATAAACACCAGGTAGTTAGCAGCAATCAGAATATTAGTTAGCAGCAATCAGAATATATTTCACAGTTTACATGGTACCGATTTAAAGTGGTGAACAAGGTGCCATGGGAACAGAATTGCACATGATGGTGACGTTGACAGAGTAATAAATAGCAGACCTGCAGTGTGCTGTCTGGATTGAGGCTATCTGTGAATGCAGTACTGGTAGACACATACTGGAGGGCTTTTGTTCAAGTTCTGATGCTTTACCTCCGATGGATTTCAGTCAGGTAGAGCTAGAGTCATTTCAGTTAGGACACTTCCAGGAATAATTATCAACTGTTGTTTTATTCCATGAAATATATTGCTGCTATGCATTTCATTCTGCTTTCTTTGTCGAGTTTTCTGAGAAATAACTGCAGAATCGCTACCTCCCTCTGCCTGCTATGAAAGACTTTGTAACTCTTACACCACAGCTATTTTGTTCTTTGATGCCATTCATTAAGCATAATATTTTTATATCAACACATTCTGTCAATTGAAAGGACTGCACCAAATATGGTGCAGTTTTGTTTGCACAAACAGCAGAAGTGATATTTGTTTAGTTTAGTTTTTTTTTTTTTTTTTTTTTTTGCTGGCTGGCTTCTGAAGAAAAAAACCTAAAGTCAGAACCTCGATCCTAGACCAGAACTTAGAACAGATGCATACTTTTTTGTACACTGTGTAGAAAATGAATCACCACAAACACAATGTAAAAATGATTTTTCAGAGTACTAGTAATGCATCCATCAGATTCTGTTAGTTCACAGGTAGTGTGCGTATTCAGTTGTCTTTATTTCTGTGTTATTTTGATGTTTTTGCACACTTTTTTTTTTTGGCTATGTATGAGCGTTGAAGTGAAAGTAACTGCTGACATGCTCAGTAATACAACTAATCTGAGATTACATTGAACACAGTTTGTTACTTTTTATTTAGCTTGTCTTTACACAGCATCAAGGTGCTGATGAATGAACTTAATAGTTGTGAAGAAAGTATAAATAAGATAACACATCTGTTTATACTTACAGTAACCACTTACAAGTGTGAATGAGAGGATGTGATGCAGCTTCTCTTTAATGATGGTTTTAGCCTGCAGTGGTCTTTGAAACACCTCTTGCCTAATGGTTTAAAAACACGATACCGACTTCTCCAAGGTCTTTTGGTGTTTTGTTGGTGTTTGAAACATCTGTCACATCTGTGGAAAAATAAAATCATTTTATCATCTGTAGAAGACAAACAAATACAGAGTATCTTTGCCTTGATACATATTGATATATAGTATTAGAGTTTCACAAATAATGTTCATCTTGGCATGATCGGTATAAATTCATAGATGAAATGGAATAATGACACGGTTTGTGTGTAATTTGGATAGGTGTCTGGGGTCAGCAAGGCAGCAGAGTGCAGCAAATTTACAAGCAGCCTCCACTTTTTGAGTCCCAGCCCTTCATTTGGAATTCACCGCGTGGCCCCTGTCTCTCTGAGAGGCTTTTTAATTTCTCCCCTTGTTGAAGTGATTATTCAAATGGCCATCCGTGAGATGCAGTTATCAGACTCCTGGTGGTAGTTGGGCCTGTGGCAACATGAATGCCCATCACCATTACCGAGGCTCCAACTCCCACCCTGTGTAGTTGGACAGTACCCAACAGGTACCCTCTGTAGCAGCCCCTATTAGACTGCCACGTCTCCTCCCTCAGGCTGAAAAGCTATTGTGTTATGCGACTGGCAGATGGCAGTTTATTCCTGAGTGCACTGATGTATTTTTGGCGTCTAGTGGTTATTCTGATGGTTAAAGTAAAAATACTATTTAGTATTTTTTACGATGACTTATTTTTGGCCCAAGTCCAAAATGAGCTCGTTTCAATTAATCTCCTCTACAATGCAAAGTCATTTTAGATCAAAGTTTCTTTTCCTTCTTCCCATCATCCATCATCTTGTCTTTCAGTGGCTGCTTCACTCCGGATCATCAGAAAACAGACTTCTTTTTCCTCTCACCATCCCTTTGCTCTGTGTATACAGTGGGCAGTCTTCTAAAGCAGCTCAGGCCAAATGACCGGACTGTTTTTTTTTTTTTTTNCTGTTTTTTTTTTTTTGTTTTGTTTTGTTTTTTTGCTAGAAACTTCTCCCCACGCTCTGCTTAAGCAAGTTGAAGTTTGCTCTTGCAGAAGCCGTGCTGGTGAGAGGAGACCAGCTCTGCCTTCATTAGCAATGCTGTGCATCACTAGAATGCAGATGAGCTATGAAGCCATTCATCTGCTGGAAATGCCTCCCTGATTCTAATTTGAATCTTGTTTGCAGTCACATTGTGTGAGCCCACTTCTCTGTGTTAAAGAAGTCTCTTTATGTGAGAGATCAGAGGGGGATAATTGCACTTAAGTGAACCTCATTTAGTGCCGGCCAGAGCAATTACTGTAACTGCAGTTCTCGGCATTTTTTGGGGCCTGGAGCAGCTGTCATTGAAACACTGTAGCTGAGATATCAAATGGTGAATAGAACGACATTGGTACGACATCATGGGAAATGACAGATCCTTGGACGGATTTTAATTAGTTTTTGCAGGTTTTGCTCAGCTCTTTTTTTTTTTTGCATCTAATGAAAGGCATAATTAAAAAATGACAATTAGCAACGCATTCTTTTAGTAGTGATTGAAGATAAATTATTCTCAAGGTATCGTAAGGTGAAAAAAGCCAGCGATCTTTCTTCAGGCGAAACCCCCTTGGGCTCAATGGAGATGTTTTATCATTAATGTTATTCAGGAGCCAAATTTTGAGTTTTGCTCAGCTGGGTGCTTTAATCTATTTTTTGCTGTAAATTAATGAATTTTTAAAGAGCCCCTCGCTGGATATGGGTGGATGTGGGAATGCAGTACTGGTTCAGTTTTCAAACCCCTTCGCCACCCACCCTCCTCATGGGGTGGAGAGAGTGAATTTACTGAAGCACTACACTTTCATTTTTTATTCATCCAGCGATACACTGCCGAGTTCTCCTCGGTGCCCCCTCCCATCTCGCCTTCTTCCTCCCAGTCTGTTAAGTTGAGTCTGTCAGTAAACTAGTCCTATGTGTTCCAGTTCATGCCCCAAGTTGTAATTGAACGAATTAGTAGAAAAAAAAAAAGCGTGATTTTTAATTCGGCTGGTTCATTGGCAGATATTACCAGATTTGCTGAGATCCGAAAATCTCAGCTATATCTCGGAAGTGTTTCGCCATTTATTTCCCCATTTTGGCTAATCAGGCTCCTTCTCTCAACTAACTTACATTAGAGCTCGACGGTTAAGCTTAGAAACCATAGGAGAAAATGCTAGGGTGTGTTGTGGGGTTTGTTGGGTCTTCTGTGACTCATTCCATCCTTGCAGTAATAAAGCTAATAGAGTAGTATGTGTAGTATGGCTATTCAGTTTATTATAGTATTAAGTTCAAGTTAAATAGGCAGAGGACAAGTGTTTTACAAATAGGTTATGTTTTATGATACTTGAGCAGTTGCATCACATTAAATGTGCAAATGAAATCATGACTTGCAAATTAACTCCAATAAAGGTAAGTAAAATGGTGCTCAGTGACACGTAAAACCAAAAGATTTCAAAGTAAATTCTGTGTACATTATACAGCTGTGTCATTTGAGAAAATGTATGATTTACTCTTAGCTAGTACCATAGTATGAAGCGAATAAGACCAATGTGACTTTTCAATACTTTGAAGAATTTAATAATTCATATTATTGTGTCTTGTGCCATTGAGTCTTAATAGGTCCTAAGTGTATTTTAAATGTATTTCTCATCAGCTTTTTTGTTCTAAATTCAAATGAAGGAATTGATCCTTACAAGACTCACACTTTTTGAAGACCTTTGAGCTGTGTGAAGCTTAAGTTATAAGAATGAAAAAGCAGTTGTTTTTTTTTTTTAATGTTAGTCTTTTTTAATCATTACAGTGGCTGTCATGGCAAGTAAAAATTTCACTTTCAGGCGAATATCAGAATAAGATACAGTATTCATACAGACAGGGCTGCACATACACGTTCCTAGATGTGCATGCGCACCCTAAATGGGGAAATACACAGCTGGCGCTCCCATAAACACTCATTTGCAAAGACAGAGAGAGAGAGAGAGAGAGATCCTGCAGTCTGTATCTTTCTCTCTTCATCTTTGTGTCTTCCTGTCTGCCTCCTCCAGGTTTGATTATAAAGAAATCATTTGAATACACAGTGAAATATTGCAGGACACAAGTGCGTTTACCCCCACAAACGCATGACCATGAGTAGGAAGGAGAGGCACCTGCTGCAGATAGAGATCCATGTCCCTCTTGTACCTGCAGCACAAACAGCCTTCCTCAATCCATTTTTCGGCATCAAACTATAGGCAGCAAGAATGAAACAGATGCATGCAGGGAGCAAGAAAAATCTTTAGTAAAGTTTGACAATGTTAGACATCTGCATGGAAATATGGAGGCTTCTGCCAGCTAATCAGATTCAACTTGTGGCAGTTGATGACAGTGATTTACAGCACATCTGCACAAAGAATATTAAGTGCTTTCTTTACACTTTACAACATGTTGATATTGGAGTGTACCAACATAGATTTTCTGATACTCATTTTAGTACCAGACTGAATAAATTCTGTGCACCTCTGCATCTAACTATAAAAGCAGGAATCTATGTCTGTCTGTGGCACCAATATATCTCTAGAACCTGGCTCAGTATGAAGTTGATATTCGGCAGATTTATTGCTTAGGACCCAAGGATGTGCAATGTCTTGTGTGAAGTTGTTTGGATGAATGGTTCTCAAATTGAGCTGTGCCGATAAAAAGTAGTTCACGCGGCAGGATACGCTGTGGGCGTGGCAGAATATGCTCCGGTCCAGTAGCACGGGCTCGACCCAACCCCGTACAGCAAACAAAGCTAGCTCACGAGGACATGCTGAACAAAATTATGCATGCTGCGGCTTACACCATACAGTCCAGCCCGTTCCCAAAAGGCACATTTTGAGAGGGCACTGTACTAGTATAGAAGAATTGGGGCATCCTGTCAATTTCGAATGGGGAAAATATGAAATGCAAAACAGAAATGCAAAATGTTGGCATCAAAAATAGGCTAAATAGTGCAGCTCTATGTGTATCAGTAGCCACAGAGTATTATTTTCAACAGATCATACATTCATCATTCATCATACAAGTGGAATAGCAACAGTTCCTTTACCTAAATCTCTTTAAAAAATGACATTTTAATAACATGATATTACCAGATGTTACTGTCAACTCCCCAATGAGGAGGAAGACATGCAAGATGCCACAGTTTGCAGTTAATACCATAACAGTGAGTTTGTGGTTCTGCTGCAATCAGACTGAATGTCTTAATCACACTATTCTGTGAGGTAGTGGCTGTGCACAAGCACAGGTGAGTGCAAAAAAGACTGTGACAGTAGTGTCCTTTGGAAAACAAAACACACCCTGTGTTGCATGCGATTACTAATTTAAATGGTAATGTGTATGTCAGAGCTTTAGTTGTACTGTAAATACAAGGAGGTAGGAGGCTTATTTTTAGAAAGACTTTCAGGTACCTGCTGAATATTGTCAACAATATTTTGATGGGATAATCTCTTCTGCAAAATGCACTTGCTTGTTTACTGCACCAGTATTGGTATAATTAAAGGAAGTGTTTGATAAAGGCCGCAATTATACTGACCCACGTAGGTTTATGGCTTTATTTGTTTTTTTTTTTGGTTTTTTTTTTTACAGTATTCAGGGTGTTATATGTGTTACTGTGCCATAACAATGAAGGATTTGTGATGCGTGTGTGTAAATATCAGTCCTCTGCATAAGGAAAGTCAGGGTCAGGTTTAATTAAGGGCATTGTCCTAAGGCTGCTTGGTAAGGGTAAGTGGATAAGTGGAGTCTGAGGATATGGTTTGCTGCCACATAGGGCTGGATGATATGAAATTTGTTTTTATCACGATATATTTTTTTTATATTGATCAATATAAATCATGGCAAAGATTCTACTGCATTTCAAGTCACTTGAACTTAAGATATATTTTAACATTTTCTTTATGCATGTTCTGAACATAAAAAATAACCAACAAGCTGATATCTCAGGCCAGTAACTTTAATCAGTGTCCTAAATCCCTCTTTTTCAACAGTCCATATTGGCATCATGTCTTTTCCAATTAAAAAACTACAGCACTTGTGATGTCTTTGTGTTTTTTTGTTTTTTGGTCGTATGGTGAGACAGCAGAAAAAGCAGACTGTATGGTACTTTGTTGGCGTGGAGTGTCTCCAAGTGTTTTGCTGCTTGTCCCAGGGGATGGGTTTGAAGTCACTGGTGTGTGACCCTATAAGCAGTTGCACTGTGTGCTCAACTGGATGGCAGTGCTTCAGATGGTAAAATAAGTTTGTTGTACAGCTGTGCTTCATCAGCACTGGTTTCTGGCAAATTTTACAGTGAACATCACCACTCTGTTTTGTGTCAGACTTTAAATAACCAAAATGACGCCATACTGCTGACATTCTTTACCTTGCTTATCCACAATGTCCACTTTCTTTGGGACAGTAAGGGCTGTTGAGCGGTTACTTTTTTTCTCATCATTTGATTTGATATTTTTTTTCCCCCCTGTAGTTTTATCGCTTTATGACATCTTTGACTTTCGCTCACATATCAACACATGGGCTGTGGCATGTTCACATGCTGCTTTGAGGAAGTGGGTGGGCTTCTATTATGATACTGCCACCAGATTGGCTAGTTTGTTCCAGTTCTGACAAGTTATTGGCTGTTTGAGCTGTCATTTACTGTATTCAAGCACTATTTTCCATTGACTTTATATTGACGTCCTCATTTTTATATTGAAGATTTTTTTTATATCACGATGCGATGACATATCATTTATATCGTCTAGCCCTACTGCCACATCACTCAATGTGCAACCTGTGCTGTCGGTACACTGCTGGAGATCTCTCCGTTTGCCATGAAATCACAAGACTGCAAGTCTTACAACAGCCTCACAGTGAATGGTCAGAACCACCAGCTACGGTAGCCTCTCCATTTGTTTTGATGTTGTGATTTCAGACAATGCTAATGTGGGCCCTTTCAGAAATAGCTTCATGTAGAAGTTGGAGGCTGCATGTGACGTGGTTTGGAGCTCGTGATCTGTAGGAGTGATTGCCAACGTCTGCAGATGCAGTGTCGTTTGGAAAGAAGGTGCAGTCGATCTCATAGACCCAACGATTTAACAGTTTTCTTCATAAATCTTGCCTGAGCTTCGGCATACTCTGCATGCTCAGCAAAATCACTCGTCAGAACCTTTGCTGTGTTGTCGTCATTGTCAACTACTCCGTGTGAAACCTGATGGATTAGCCTTAGATGTAGCGCTTGGACTCTCCATCTGTGATTCAGAAAACCCCTAATAGAAGCCAAAGATTCTCTCTGTTGAGTTGGAGGAAATGTTGATCTGTGTGGACCAGGAAACCCACTCGAGTCATGACTCTCTATTGCGCCATTATTCCTGCCCCATATCTTTTTCTTGCTCTCCCTCCTTTATACACTTTTTTGTTTTCTTGATTTCGGTTTTGTCTACACTTATTTTTCTTCATCCCTTTCTCTCATATACTCTCTCGTGCTCTCCACTTAGCAAACAACACGTCTGCAGAGAATTCTGAAGAATGCATCTTGTTACTCAGATGAGTCATACTTCCTCTGGCCTGTGTGCCTCTCCCTCAGGGTGGATGAATGAGAGGGCGGTGAGGTTAGCTGGAGGAGGGGCTAAACGGTTGAAGCGACATGGTCTGTGCCAGTGGCCCATAATGCGATTAAGAAAGTGTGTGTATGTTGGTGACGGGGTGTGAGCTTTGCATGTGGGCACTGCCTCAGAATGCGCTCGTCCTCAGGTGGCTGTTTGACTGACACAGGCTGGACCAGGCACAGACTCTCATATCTTCCAAAAGTTACAGTCTGGAAATGTCAGGCCCAGTTCTGACACCACCAGTCATCTATTCTGCCAAGGCGCCGCGGCCCCGGGTGGGAAGCCCAGGGGCCTCGGCTCTGGAGACGAACGAGGCTGCACCTGCAATTTGAGAAATCTGTGTCTGCCTCACCGAAGGAATTTGTTATGGCGATGGAATGGAAAGACTGTAAACGAGTTTGCTTATGCAGGTATTAGGCTGAAAGCTTCCCCAGGAGGCCCGACTACTATAGCATTTTTTTTTTTTTTNCATTTTTTTTTTTTTTGAGTGTGTAAATTTACGAGACTGCATAAAATTCACTGTGCAACATTTCACTGTTCTGGTTTTAATTCCCTAAACTTTGCAGCTGATTTAGCTTAATATCATATTACAATCAGTAAACATGCAGAGTTGTAAGTAAACCTGGTTATCTTTACAGTATTGCTGAAAAAGCATTGTATACCATTAAGCCCTTTTTAGCTCTGGCTCTGTCTCTACTGTACCTGCTCTGCTTGGTCCCCTGCCAAAATCCATGACTCACAGGAGACTGAGTGACCTACTTTTTAAGTCTTCTAGGAGTGCCAGAAGATCTTTTTGTATTTGCAAGAGAGTACGGTGCGTAAATATGAGCCAATTAAAATTCACTTAAACCCATTTTTGGATTTAAGCACCAAAAGGCTGTGTCAGCATGGCAATGACCTCAAAGGATTCCCTTTATTATCACAAGGAATTAGATGTGTGGTAAATAGTTAAATTTGGATATCTCATTAGATGCAAAGTGATTGAGTTTAAAGCCACACAGGCTCTTATTGAGTCATTTGCTTTTGAATTTCACAAGTTAGATGATGGTTTCTGTGCATGGACAAGGCATTTATCTACATGAATCAGTCAGTACATTTACGAACATGCTGTACTCCGATTAGGTCTGTACTCCGAATAAGGCAATAATTAGAGTAAAACATATCGCTTTACAGTTACATAATCTAAGCAGGCTTACTCCAATTTATTCCAATTTCAGTCTGTTATGGTGTTTACCTGACGTTTGAAAAATCGAATTATTGCCTTAATCCCTGAATAATGGACATTTTAACATGCATATAAACATGGTGAGTGAAGGGACCCTTAAAGCATCAAATTAGTTTTAGAAATGAT
Organism: Lucifuga dentata; assembly: GCA_014773175.1. Lineage (NCBI taxonomy): Eukaryota > Metazoa > Chordata > Actinopteri > Ophidiiformes > Bythitidae > Lucifuga > Lucifuga dentata. Next base: position 330,212 of record VXCM01000438.1, read on the forward strand.
AAGAGTTTGGCTGTAGTATTAAGCAAAGTTTGATGAGTTGCTCTAAAATATTGTATGGATTAGCAGAGAAGATAAAAAGTTTGGATACATAAGCATCTCCTAAACAGCCAGTCTGCAGTTTGCTAACCTCTGTAAAGAAAACAAGATCAAAGGCCATGCGATCGCTCAAATGATTTGATGGTTTGAGCTGGCTTTTGATTGGAAAATGATGCTGCTTTGCAGCAGATGGAATTTCCACTTTAATCACTAATTGCCTTTTTTTTTTTTTTTTTGGTCATGTTGTCTCATTGAAGCAGAAACAAACTGTGCAGTTGAATGTGATGCCTTGGCTGCTCTTTTCCTTCTACAAGCCTTGACTGCTTTGATATGTCAGTTTTGTTTGAGTCTGCCGCCTTCGTCTTGACATGATTGGCCCTGCTCGCTCCAACCTCCTGGAAACCCTCCGGCATGCCCGCCCCAGGGTGTGTGTTCAGTCATTTATTCAGCTTCCTCTAAAAGACTTCCATGCCTTCACTTCCCTTCTAGTTTCCCTCCTCTTATTAAGATGCAGAAGGCAGAGCAGCGTTTGGTCTGAAAGGCTTTAGCGCTGGGGTGTTACTGGTGTGTTCGGTGGGGGGTTAGGGAGGAACTTTGAACACAGGGACTTTAATGACTTAATGTGCATTGCACAGCCATGCTGCACACCAGCCAAGTTCTGTAGGGAGCTCACACAGTTCCCATTTCTGCCTTTTCTATGTTAGTCCAGTCTCACAAAGTCAAAATGATCACTGACAACAGTCATTTTAATTGGAGAGGAAGAAATGATCATTTCTTTGGCTAATGCTGATTGCTACTTGGGTTAAAGTCTTGCAATCCCCATTTATTCTTCAGAAATGACTTCCTTTTGAAGCCTCTGTTCCTTCATACATTTTGTCACATTATTGATGGTTTTCAGGCCCAATTCTAGAGCCCTTTTCATAAACTCAACACCATTACTAGCATTTTCATTTTTCTTTTTGTTTTATCAAACATTTTTAAATCGGTGAGATCCTCGTGGTGCTTTCACTGAAGAACAAATCGTGGAATCCTGTGGCTCACCTATATTGTGGCCTAGGCTCTGTTGGCCACAGTTTCTTGACCCCTCTGTGTTCATTGGTTATGTTCTTTACTAAGTCAAGAGGCAGAGCTCTAGACTACAGAGCTCTAGATCTATAGAGTTCTAGCCTACAGAGCTCTAACCTACAGAGCTCTAGACTACATGTTGGTAGCACCGGTACCGGTACTAACAACTTTCAAGTTACTGGCTCCATCACAACATTTGGCAACACACAGAATTTGCTACAGCACCACACAAAAGGGTATTTTTACCTTCCTCCCTCCCTCTTTGCTTGTATTTGCTACTCAATTGCTCAATCAGAGCAATTGCCTTGAGAAAACATGCTGTGAAGTCTAGTCCAATAATATAATTCAACGTAGAGCGTGAGATTAGACATTACAGTTATAAAAAATGAAATAGTTAAGAGTTAAGTAGGCATGTGTTGTGGTGATGAGGTTATATTAACCCCCCCCCCCCNCTCCACCACCAGCACCTCCCTTGTTTTGAAAAAGTGCAGCTTTTAAGGGGCAACACTGAACTCTATTCTGAATGGCCAGTTTTATGCAGATTTTGGTTTTTCGCCCTGCTGTCAAGTTTTGTAGGACGCTAGTAATTAATGAAGTTGTATAGTTGTATTTCATTATTTACAAATTTTAGTCTGATCTTAAAGCTGTAGGACACTCAATCAAGAATGATGGTCATCCATCACTTTCTAAAATTTTAATATGATTGACAGATTCATGAATCAGATAGTTAAGAGAATTTGAGAGAATTGTTACTGCTGATGGCCTTTCTGTAGCATTGAGTGATGTAAGTAATATAACAAGTAAATCCTGTCATTGGACAGTAGATTTGTTTTTGTGTGATGTGTTGAAGATTCCTCCTTGAATTCATTTGCATGTTATAGAAAAGCAGCTGCATTTCTGATGTTTGGACATTTACCGGAAAGTCCAAAACTAACTTAATATAACTATATTCATTTGGAGCAAAATACAAGTTTTTACAAGTTCAAGTTTCCTGAAGTTCTAAGAATGCAGCTATCTGAAAATATGGATCTGAAAGTCTTGAATTAAAAATAATCTCCAAGTTCTCATTTTTATGTTCTTTTTATTTCCTTTATTGACAGTATGCTGTCATATACTCATGAGTCAGAGCAGAATTTGTGAAGTTGGATTTTCCTTCTTTCTGATATACAAAACCTGCAACTGCAAGACCAAACTGTACATAGCAACAGGATGTCTTTTTTCATGTTTTATATTTTAGTATGGAATGTTATTGGCATTAAAAACATTAAATTTTTCTGAATGACTTTGATTCCCTGCAGTCCAGTTAGTGTCACTATGTGGTAATACTTTGCTGTTGTAAGTGCTGTGGTCAGTGGAGTACAACACAGGTCAGGAGCGCGCGCGCACACACACACACATACACACAGCACAGGTCCTTCCTCTCTGCCCTTTTCTTTTCCAGTGAGTCATGTTACCACATGATGCACCACTTTCACCAAGTGAGTCATCCTGAGCAAAAGCACCTCGTTTGAAGGAGACCAAGAACAAAACATGGATTGGTGTACATTTTTTAATAATTTTTGGTTTTGCTGATTTTTTTTTTTTTTNTTTTTTTTTTTTTTTTTTGAGCGAAGTATGTTGCATTTACTGACATACTCTGCGTATGTGTTTGATTTTGTGGCAACGACTGAGTGTACTGTGTATGTGTGTCAGAAGGTGTTCCATTGTTAAACCTTTAACATTTCCAAAGCAGATTATCTTTCTATAAATGAACATATCTAAAGGAATTGGTAGGATACTTTATGTGGTTAGTGTTACTGCAGTTGTGCACCACATGCTGGAGGAGAGCTGTGTACATTGCTGTAGTCTAAGTAATTAGATAGACATATAAAGATATAGAGATGGAAATCCTTTGGACTGTACCCATCTGCCTGTGTGGGTGTGGCAACTCTGATATTGCACTTCTCCTTCTTTCTGCTATTTAAACTAGACCCTTCTCAAGACTCAGGAGAGCAGAGGGAATCTTTGACCTGGAACACACTGTTTGCCCTTGACGGCACATGCCGTCTCCAGTCATGAGAGACAAGGCGAAATTAATGTTGTGCTTATTGTCAGAGCAATATCTCTGTGACTTCTTCTTCTTTTCCTTTCGGCTTTCCCTTCAGGGGTCACCACAGCGAATCATCTGCCTCCATCTAACCCTAATCTCTGTGACTATAACTAAATTATTTAAAATGACACAGGAAAAAGTAAAACTGACATTCATCTCATAAGTAAAATGTTTAATTGAAATAAAAAAAAAAAATAAAAATAATAGTCAACCTTTTGATATCTCATTCATTTACATGGGAGCTGTGAACTATGAAATTTCCACAAGAGATTTTTGTCACAAAACAATGATATAGAGGCCTGATAAGCAGTGATATTGAATGGTCCACAGCTCTACTAGCTGTCCACATATTGCCTGTAAAATCGTCAGGACAGCAAGAGAGACCAAGATATATACCTGACAAGATAACTGTTGGTCTGACGTGTATATTTTCTCTCAGAGGCAATAGAGATTGTCATGGTAGCAGAACTTGTGTTGAGCTGGATGTCCAATTAGTTCTCTTTGAGTACTAATAGTACAATTGGTTGTAGCACAAACACAAACAGTACAACCCTATTAACATCCGTAGCAGTGGAATTCAAAAACTTATACTCAGTCCCAAATGTGTTGCCCCCCCCCTTACAGACTGAATTCATATGCGATCTGTATCTGTGTAACTTACCCAGATTAAAAATAAAAAAAAAACACGCATGTTGATGCGAGGTGTAAATGCTTGCAGAACCCATTGGATCAGAATACAAATAACGCTATTTTGAGCAGCAGTTGCGACGTGTCGTGACTCATGAATGGGTACCTGCACTTGGACACAGACAGCTTCAGCCCTGGCAAAAAAGTTTTTACTTGTTTAAAAATGGATGTAGATTCTCCTCAGAGCAAGGAGGAAGAATGGCTTTAACAGCATACCAGCCTGCCTCCTGAGAACCGATCACAATGCAGGCGCAGCCTCATAACGAGGATGCAAGTTAATGCAAGTTGTCAATACAAGTCCCATCATCAGATGTCATTATCCAGAAAACGCGTTTTAACACAACGTGTAAAAGCATGTTATCCTTCTCAGCTGAGCAAGCCGGATGTGTAATGCACAGGGAAGCCATGTGGTGGAAGGGAGAGGTTTATTTTATTTCCTGCATGTGGATATATTTAAACTGAATATGGTGAGGCGTAAATTCTTTCAAGGGGAGCATCTTTTTTGTTTGTTTGTGTGTGTATGGCCCTTTTAAGAAGCCTGCATATGTTTGCTGGCTGTGTCTGGGGCCCAAAGTTAGGCTCTCTCTGTCAGATGAGTGAAGCTCTACAGAGGCAGCCACTGGGAGTTCTGTTTCATCTCCTCTCATACTGCTCTGGAGCAGACATGCAAATCCGCTGTAATGAGCACAGCCCGCACGGTGGTGGGGTGGGGTGGGTNGGGGGGGGGGGGGGTGAACTCAGGAATTTAAAGTGGAGAGAGGGAAGGTGGAGGATAAAGGTGAGATGCCAACAGTCGTGCCAGATAACAGAGCAGGAGACGTGAAGAGGTTTAGGAGAGAGTTATGTCAGGAGTGGTGGAGGTGACAGGAAGTCTCTGCTCTCAAATCAAACATTCATTAGCCTGCTGCGGCTTCTCTCTTTCCTCCGCTGTTGAAACACTGAGCTGAAGATGCAAATGGTGCCACATTAATTAGCCTTATCTTTTACACCAGCGAGACATAGTGTGAAAAAAAGTGTGCATCATCATCAACACTGTTAGCAACCGTAATGAGGCTTTTGGATGGATTCTGTTGAAAGTTTAGCATCTTGTCAGTGTAATCCAAAGGTTCACAAGTGTCTTTCCTACACTGTTTACTACACAGAGATCACTCGATAACTTATCAGTGCAAAACAAAAAAATAATAAAACAAAACCAAATGACGGCATCTTAAGATAAGAGGAACAACACCATATGGATGAAGATAATATCACATGATTAAAGAAAAATCTTAAAGTTGCTTGATTTACAGTACGATAAAGTAATATATATATAATCTCACCACAATGTTTTTTCTTTAAGCTTCCCCTCACACTCAAGATTAGATCTAATGACTCATGAAGAGGGACAGATAAAACGCTGGACCTGGTTGTGTTGACTGACATGAGGACGCAAAAGAGGAATGTTTCACCTGTCATCAATCCTGCAGTCTGTGAAGTGTGTCATAAACCCCATTAGTCTGCACTGAACTACCCAATAGCTGTGCAAATGTGATTTTATTCACTCATAAAGAATTAAATCCCCAATCAATGTTGGGATTCATTGGCCCCTGTCTCCATCCAATAATGTAAAGCACTCAAGACTTTTGATGAGTTCTGCAAATCGATTGGAAGTTAACAGCCACTTCACATCAGCTGAGACCTACAATATGTCTTGGGGTCTTTAGCTCTCTAGAACTATTCGGGGAGCTCTGTAGGTTAATGTCTGTGGGAGTTCTGGCTGCTTTATTTTGTGCCATGTCGCACATAAAGTAGCCAACGGACAGATTTGATAACAAACATATCAGTGTTGCCGAGGAACTCTTGCCACGATGTGTTAGCTGTTAACTCACTTTTCACCAACGTCACAGACAAGCCATTTCACAAGATGGGAGTGAACAAGAACCCATTACGGCCAATAATATGCTGAGCAACCAGAGTGAAATGTCATCTGCCCACGTGACTCCCTCACCTTCCTCCTTTCTGAGATGGGAGTTCCCCATTGGAAACGTCTAGTTTCACTATAATAATATGGTACTTCCATCTGCTCCTCCTCTGGCGAAACCCTCATGCTGCAGCTTCAGTGCATTTTCACACTGAAGGGGGTTCCTCTGTGCATGACCGGCTGTACTACTAGAGGGAATGCTGCATGTTGGAATGCTGCAAGAGGGAACGTCGCACGGTGATGACACGTCTTTAAGGTTACCAGACAGGAAGGCGCTGTGGCCTTTACTTGCCACACACAGACAGTTTGACCATTGCTCAGCCTAAGTTGAAATAATATTGTGTTTAGTTCCAATGTTTAAAAAAAGACTAATATCAATGTTATTATTAACAATATTCAAGTTCATTAATTCTGTTTTTGTTTTCTTAGCTTGTTTGTACTTGTGTAGTTTAAAAAGCTACATTCAACACAATTCTACATTGCAGTCAGGGGCAAGCCAGCCATTCATTCTGTTTGTTCCATTCTTGCATTTTTTATAATGATTTTCAAGGACTACTCTTGTTTTGTAAAGTTTGGTCCTTTTAGCCCAATTACTGCAATTTGATTTGAAAAGTTTGCCAGTGTGGGGTGTTGATGTGCTAATGGAAGCACCAAGCTCCTTTAAGTCAGCTGTTGAACAGCAACCATTTTAATTCAATTCACGTGCTCATTTTCACAGTGTCCATGCTAGTTTATCTTCTGTCTTCCTGCTAAATTATTTCTTAAAAGCTATTGTTTAGACAGTCTATTCTAAAATGCTCTTCTTTTATGGTCTTACTTTCCAACATCCCAGCATTTTCTAGTAATGTTTTAATTCTTTCTGAATATTACAAGTCATTGTTTTTCCTTGCTAGCTTATGTTTTTTTCCTACTCAAGCAGGAATGAGAAACAAAAGTTATTTTCCTAAGTCTAACCATTATAACATCCACTCTTAATAAGTAATATTAAACATGGGAAAATCTATTTAAGAGTGATTCACACTTTTATCTTTCTGTCAATTCTGATAACATTTCTTCATCAGTCCCAGTGAGAGATGTAGTGGACAAAGTGCTCAGGTGCAAGGAGAATGAATATGAAGACCCAGGATATGGTAAAGTCATAAAGTCACCCAAACGTTATGCTAGGCTCAGTGGTGCAGTCGTTAGCACTGTCGCCTCACAGCAAGAAGGTCTTGGGTTTGATTCCCGGCTGGGGCAGGGCCTTTCTGTGTGGAGTCTGCATGTTCTGCCCGTGCCTACGTGGGTTTCCTCCAGGTATTCCAGTTTCCCCCACCATCAAAAAACATGTACAGGCTTTATTCTCCTGTCAGTACCCTTGACCATAAGTACTGGCTTAAAACTGGAGTTGGTCCCTGGGCGCTGCACAGTGGCTGCCCACTGCTCCTCAGTGATGGCTCAAATGCAGAGACTAAATTTCATCTGTACCTGTGTGCAAATGACAATAAAGAATACCTTTAGCTAACCAAAGTCAACACAAACTTCATAAACCCTGATGGAAGTGGAGTCCCAGCTTGTCTTGGATCAATTAACTTGATTGTAGTGAGATGTGTAGCCACGTTATCAGAAGACTGTTTGTCATTTTATATTGTTTGTTAATCACTCCATTGTGTCAAAATGTAGCATATGTTGGAGCCTAATTTGTCAACTTTGTCCAAATAATGCTAGGAGGAAATCCATCATTTGCCATGATATCCCTTTTCAAAGGCTCTATAATGACTGTTACTGTTTTTGTAGGCCTAAAACCTTTGACTCTATGCCTAAATTACGTGTCAGCTGTCATTATGGAAAATCCTCTGGTTTAGTGATTACCTGTTCTGGCGCTTAAAATGCAATAACCTCATAACGATGAATCCATTTTTGCCAGGAGGTATTTTGACAACAAAGCCTAAACTAACAATGACTGGTGCTGCTACCTTTCCCTGTCCACACCCAGATAAATAACAACATCGTCTCCAGGAAACCAAATTAATTGAAATGATCTGGAACGTAGGAGGAGGGGTGAAAAGAACAGGTATAGACACCGATAGCTGTCTGTTCTCAAATTCCTGGTCTGTCACAGACGACCAGCCATAGACGGCCTCAGTCTTTTGTTATACTCTAATGTTCCCCACTTAATCAGCAGAAAAGCAAAAGCAAGCTGTCCCCAAATTAGCATGGAAGTCATCTGGAGAATGCCCAAGGAATGTATTAGCTTGTATAAACACAGACAGTTCCTGGTGATGCAAGATCGAACTGGTTCAACTTGACAGCTGACTGTAGTGCCTTCATGCTGTACTCTGCAACACTGCTGAGACTGTTTCTGTGTTATCTTCCATGCAGTTTTCTTGAGGGATACGATGCATTTTGGTAGAGAATCATAATCAATCTGCTCGGCCACATTCCATATTGCATTCCATGACCTGCACTTTAAATGTTTGATCTCGTGGTTAAGCCTGGACGTCAAAACCTGAAAGTGTGAATCCTGCTCAGTCCTGATCCCTGTTTGCTTAATTGCTGCAATGTGCGAGTAAACCTGAGCCTAAGCGGGAGCACCAACAAAACGTGCAACTATTGTGACTTTGACCTAGGCTCCGTTATCACCCACCCTACTCACCTGAAAGTGGATACACTTTCAAGAGAGATTATATGATAATGGAGATGTGACACTTGTATGAACAGAAAAGCTAAACTGAAATTTTGTACAGATTGGATGGTGATCATTGCAGTGTCATATTTCATTTGGTTCAAAGACTCTGCCAATGTGGTGCATTCATGTTCTGATTCAAGACACCAACATACAAAGACTTGATAACGACTGAAATAAAATGTTTTAATGCAAGAAATGACTAAATTCATAGTATCTTTTTCATGATGGCCATGTTTGCTTTTGTTTATCTTCATGGATTCATTTTGACAAGAGCGAAATAATTTTTCATTAAGATGGCCTGTGCGAAAATTAACACATTTTGTTGTCGTGTCCTTATTTCAAAAATTGCTACTATTTATTGGTATTCTGTGCAGTCTTTCTAGTCTCAGGAATCAGAAATGAGAGTTATTTTCCAAACTCTGAGCAAATTAAACTCCAGTCTTAATCCCTTTAATTCCTTCTGTGCTGTGATATTGCGCAACTCCGACTGTATTGACACCATTATCATCCAAGGGAAAGGACATGGTTTTATGGTGGATATCCGCCCATCAGCACGTGCCCTGAAAACTTTGAGCATGAATTGCTGATACATTCCTGTGTACCTTTTTCATTCACATGCATAAACCTTAGGGTTTATTGTGTATCCCTTCATATGTAGTTCCAAGTGTTTTGTGAATGTTATTCTATGTTAAACCCATGTTTGTGTGTTAACATATATGCAGTGTGTGTGATCAGTGACCACTGGGCTGTGTTATCTGCAGGTACAGTATGACTCCAGGAGCATTTTAAAGAGACTATACGGAGGTGCAGTAAAGCACTGAAATGGGACATCAGGAGTCAAAGAGCAGCGCTTCAACAGCTTAATGATGTAGCAGCATCCAGCTCTGTCAGGCAGTAAGCTCTTTAATATGCTGTTAATTATTTCTGAGAGATTGAATATTGATTAAAAAGCAAAATGGTTTTAATTATAACTCCAGCTCTAGGGCCATCCTAAGTGAAGACAATTTTAGGCTTTACGTGAGAGGAACAACTAACAATTTCACCCAACCTCAAGCTATTTCTCGACTCTGTTTGAATTGAGTTTTTACATTGACAGAATGTGTTAGTGTAACGGGTGTTGTTGATGCACCACACAGCTCCTTCTCTCAGCAGCAGCTACGGAGCTGCCAGTGCTGATCCACTGTCTACATTTGAAATTCATGACCTGGTTCCTGCTCCATACAGCACTCTCAAAACATGCATGGCCCACCCAGGTAATTTCTTTAAATCACGCTTGGGTAACTTTAACATGGTTTCTTTTTAACACATCTCTGTTGCATTTGAAAATGAGACTCCTGCAGTTATTTGTGAGAAGTTTGATACTCATTTAACTCTCCCATAATGTGTTGGAGTTTAGCAAGAGGACATGCATATTCTATTAAGTTCTTTTTTACCTGCCTCAGTCCTGTGGTATCTGTATAAATTATATTTATCTCGACAATACAATATTAGCTACATTTTAAATTGTAACCACATTTAAATGCCCTTTGACTCCGGGTTCAGGCCACATTTTTCTTCTGTCTAACTGCTAAAGAGCTGAATTGCACTCCTCAATGGACCAAGGTTTTCTGGCTGGGAGTTTGTTATGAGCAATGGAGTGAATGGCTTGCTGACAGACTCGAGCTTACCTTACACTGCTTACACTTGCCTCAGAGCCTGGCTCAGGATTTAATAGCAGCCCTTGGACAGGATCTAGGGAATGCAGATGAGGATAGGTACTCAAGATTGCCACCAAAACACTTGCCTTGCCAGTGCCTGAAGTGGTCTATTTATGATGCAGCAGCACAATCTTGCTGGCTGCCAAGCTGGCATGGAGTCAAGGTCCTAGGGGGAGTTTGTTAATGCAGGCCCCTCAGGCCGTGGGACCAGGGTAATTGGGTTCACATGGTCGGTGTCAGGGCACCCCTGCCACTTTCAAAACAAAGGCTACCTCCCAGCCAAGCTGTTAGGAACAGAGAGACAAACCCCACCTCGTCGCTGCTCTGATTCACTGGAAAGGCTTATTCAATTACTGGAATGTTGTATGTGGTTTTTCATATAGACCTGCAGATTTCATAATGAGCAGGGGCCTCATGCTTGTGTGTGCTACAGTCATCTTTGTAGATCTCTCTGAGTCTGAGTGCTAACACGGAAAATGCCTGACTGCTGAGAGTATCTCTGTAATATCCTCAAACGCTCAAATGCCACGATTACAAAAGCGAGTCCTCTTTTGGTTTGGCGGCGTCTGCATCCAGGGTCTCAAAGACCTTTGTTCACTTCGTGGCCTCTTGATGCAGCCTGAAGCAACTTGGCTCATTCACAGCAAACTCACAGACCCTCCGCTACTAGCCTCTGCTTGGTCTGCCTTCTTGTCTGCAGCAGTTAGGGTCTTTTTCTCTTTAGCATGTATTTTTAAGACTTCCTTTTGTTTGGCACCAACTAATAAGACAAAGGTGTCTCATGCCTTTTTAAAGTTTAGTGGGTGTAAAGGAACTCAGGGCTTAGCTTTGCTTCATTGACAACTCTCTCTTCTCTGTATTTAACTGCCCCACAGCCACCGCTGCACTCCCGATTGATTGGCAGAATAATTATGGAGTTGATTTGTTCAACCACAGGCGAAGTGGGATTCAGGGAGTCAGGGAACAGAGAGAACATGTACACTGCTTTTCTTTTTTAAGAGCACAGCAGAGAGGTCTGCCTGCGTGCGTCTTAAAAACTCAACTGTAACACAACGTAGCCCGCTAATAACATTGACACATAGATTACACTGTTAAACATACACGCTCTTGCACACTATGTTAGCAGTGTTGGAGGCCCCCGGTTGGCAACCAGCTTTGCTGTAGGCTGCAATAAGCTGAACAATGTGCTCAGCCGTGTGAGCAGTGAAGCGATAATTGACACATCCTAAAAATGCAAGTAAGGACTGGGTTATTAATGCTTTCTTCCAGGGGGTGGTTTCAGCGGAACCATTAAGCCTTTAATTGAGAAGGAAGACTGACATTAAAAGCTGTTGCCTCGGCATTGCTGTTACCTACTTTTTGTTTTTTAATGAAGATGAGGCTTAGTGTTGTGCACTGCATGATTATAGTGCTCACGTGCAATCACAATACCCTGCTACTTTGCTATTTTAGTAATGTGGGATCTCAAAAATAACTCCTTAAGCCCTGTGCCTTTAGGGCTGGAAAAAGTGAGGAGTCTCCTTTTGACTGAAGGGCAGGTGAGCACAGTTCCCACCCCTCCCTGTTTATCCTTTTTGCAATCACTAGGAAAACAAGGGCTTCTCCCACGCTGGATGTGAGGCTGTTGATATGGAAGGTATGACCTGGGTTTCGGTCGAGAGTAAAGATGCCAAAGGCTTGTTACCAGGTTACATCACTGTTGTTGTTGTGAGTGCATGTGCCAGATCTTCAGGCACAACAGAGGGAGCACGCTTAGCGATTCCCCTCCCTTTTGCCAAGTCACCATCACACTCCAGGAAGATTCTTGTCAAAATAAGTCTCTCTCTCTCTCTCTCTCTCTCTCTCTCTCTCTCTCTCGACATAGCAAAGTCTGGGCAGCCTTTAACAATCAGTGGTGTAAATATTTCTTGTTGGCTGAATCCTAGTGACATTGTTTTTAATGCCACCTTCATGGTGTCTACAGTTCTGAGGTCGAATACATGACCGCATGGCCATCACAGGGCTTTAAAGGTTAGTCTGTGCTGCTGAGCAGATATGATGTTGGCGTGTTAACCGTGACACATGCATGGCTGCAGTAAAAGGGGATTAATTGTGGAAATTGCAGATAAGTGCAGGAGAGCACTGGCCTGGTACCTATCAAGAGTCTTGTGTCTGCAAGTGTGATTGAGAATGTGAGCTGAGTAGCTGAGCTCCTTTCTCACAGAGGAAATGATGACAGTAATGCACAGGTATTTGAGAGGAAGTTGACTAGGTGTTCTGTTTTTTAAAAAAAAAGCTAACTGTTGCTATCATCTAGTAATGCAACTCATTTGTGTGCCTCTGTTTGCAAAGTATCTCTGTCTGTCTGTCTGTCTGATCCAAACAGATCCTAAGTTAAAAGTTCTTTAGTAAAGGAATGAAGGACTAAATATTTTTGGTTAAATTACATTTAACAGAAGACCAAAATAGAAAATCACAACAAGTAGCAAATTACAATATAAAAATCTTTGTTCAATGCTTGTTTAATGAATTGTAAGTAAATTAATTTTGGGAATTGCTACCAGTGTACTGAGAACCTATTGTAGGAGAACATAGAACCTATTGTAGGAGAACATATTGCAATATTAATATCATTTTACTGATAATGCACGGCAAGAATGTCCATCATGGCATATTGCCTTATCATTTGCATAAATTGTGAAAATGAAGCCCCATGCAAGATGCATTGCTTTATAACGCATTGCATTGTAACTAAACTACACTGCTTTGACTAAAGAATGCCCATCAGAACATCTCTTTAACCTGAAAAAATAAAAATCCAAAATTCCACCATCAAATCACCTTAAAACCACCTTTTTAACACAGAGCTTAACTCTAATATCGGCTGACCAGGCCTTATCTTGTATATAATGCTGTTATATCTTTTCACACACAAACCCTGTGCATGTCATTGAACACAGGTTAAATATGAACACATATACAATAAGAACACATTTTTACTATTGCTACTAGACTGTGAGTTGCAGGTGGCATAATTGCTGTTCATACTAGACACTGGCCTGCAACTATGCAACTATGGTTCTATGGACAGCCCTGCTAAACAATGCAAAATTGCTGCATTGTTTTTACACCAGAAATTCAACATGGTGCACGGTGTGGACTACCTGGTGTTTGATCAGGCAATCCTTAATGTTGTAAGATTTCTTTTTCTTGTTTAGTCTCATTTTTGAAAGGTTAATGGAAAAAGCTACACTCTACAGTCAGGCTTAAGCATCTTTTCACTCAAGAATAAAAATCTATGGCTGAGAGTGCTACAAATACAAACCATTTCTATGGAGGAGAAAAGCGTGTGTGTTGTCCTCACTGGTTGCTATAGTGAAAAAAAAATACCCTTTTTCACTAGTGTTAACCCTTTTATACTGAGGCTGAGCCATGCCGGACCTGTGTAAAACCTGAGTCATGAACAGGGTCAGGGACCAAATCAGACATGTTGACTCATTCACTCTGACAACAAACATGGGCTTTTCCTCTAATACCCTCTTACACCTATGTAAGCACTACCTATAATTATGTCCTTTGTTCCATTGCTAGCAATTGTTTGCACTGCTTCATCTCAGCATTTACTGTCGTGTACTCCATCAACTAATATGAATTTAATTTATTAAACACAGTACAAACTAATTTAATCAAATATAATGACATTGCATAGAAAATCGGCAGATAGATTTAGTCTGCTTCTGCTTGACTTATATTTCCTGTTGGATATTTAGTCTTGCTTCTCTTTACTGGGAATGCACTACAACCTGATTTTTTTTTAATGTGGTTTTCTTTTCACTGTGATGACTTAGACTATAAATTACGTAAAATATAGAAAATGGTGTTATTTACTTATGTATTTAGCCTACTTTCCTTCTATATGCGTCCTGCATTTCTGCTATATCAGTGGTTTCCTGGAATGCCTTTCACTGAATCCATGGATGTATTCAACAATTGATGAATCTAAAAACATTAGCCCATTTACTTCAAAGCTTCTCATGCTGCACATACTATAAAAAAAAAAAAAAAATTNTAAAAAAAAAAAAAAAATTCTCCGACTTCCTCATGCGTTTTTTTTTATTGTGCATGCTCGTAACAGCTGTATTTGTGTCTTCCTTTAGCTGAGCCCTCTGAATCCCTGCATACATTAAAGGTAATAATTAATGAATTTGTTTTGCAGAAAGTCTTTGTGTGACATAGGGCAACTTTTAAGTCTGCAATTTGGCCACTACACCAACATGACTGGACTTGGCACAAACCCAAAGAAGCGGTGTCACTTTTATTCATTGGCAGAGGGAGGGTGACTGGACCACATATTAGTTATTGGATTGTCTGTAGATCTTGAATCTTAAATGTGGGAATGAGTGGTTTTAAAATTCCGTTTATTCACTAATCACAGATCAATTCATTATTTTGGTTTTACATGTTGGAATTACAAACAAAACAGACATTTGTCAAATATCTAACATTAAATGGAGGTACTGCAGGATGTGCCTATCATAGTATGTTTGTGTGTTTGCGTAACTTTTCCCATAGTGTTACTGAAGCAAATTACTAAATGACTGTAAACGCTGTGCCCACACACCTTTTCACACCGTCGACTTACTTTGTTGATGCTTGAGATGAGGCCCGTTCCCACTAAAGAATAGAAGCAATAAAATATTAATTAAAAAGTACGTTATAATTCTAAACATTATAATTACCATCCTGTAGTATTACCGTGGTATGATGTAAAACTGGTTAATGTTCCATCCCTAATTGCATAGCAAAGCAAAAAAAAATCTACCTCCTTTATTTATTTTTTATTTTATTTTATTTTATTTTTTTTGAGTCAGTGTTTTTTTGTGTACAGAGAATAACAGCAACAGGAGCCGTCGATGGCAGTTAAGAAAAAAATGACTCACCCCACTGAACACAAAATACAACACACCTTGTTGCTGCAAAACATTCTGAGCTATTGAGGCTACTGTCATGAGTAAAATGTATGGTTTCCTCTTCTACAATGGAGTTTATCCTCTTATTGTTAGGATTACAACTCATACTTTTTGATAGTACAAAGATCAAGATCAAAAGTTGCCAACAAAGTTTTGCTCGTACTCATGGGCATATTTTCTTTTGAGGTGGTTAAAGAGTTTTGCTTGTATGCTGATACCGTGTACAGTTTGCAAATAAATGCATTCCGTCCAACTCCAACTTTATGAAAACAAGTCATTTTTTGATTGCAATTATAAAGGATAAAAATTCTATATTATGATATGTATTGTTAATGTCCAGGATTTAAATTATACAATTTAATCAAATGAAAAGATTTTAGGATTTTTTTTTAAAGCTGTTATAATTCAAGTCATCATGCTTCCAGTCAGTATGTACATACAAATGTATAAACACGCAACTTAAGATTAAGATAATAAATCAAGTAGATGATTATCGTTACCATCTAAAGAGCCAAATTCATAAATGGTAGCGCATGATTTACTGTGTTGATATGGCAAGTATCGTCACACAGCCATGTTCCCTCATTCATAAACACTTGTTACCAGCATCTTTTAGTGTTTCCCTTGAAAGAGGCCTTACTACAGTATTTCCATATTTACACGTCTGGGAAGTCGTAAAAAATACTGTCATGCAACAATTAAGACATGCTGTCATAAATTTCAGAGGTATGAAAGCTGAGCAATGTTTAAAACTGTATTTGCCTCACCTTTTTAGTGATCAATAAATTTGATAGATAACCAGCTGATCAGTCAGTTTTTAAATGGTGAGTTTTGATCTGATCTCACACATTTTCGTGGCGCTAAGTTTCTTCATAACTTAATCTGCTGCACTGTAAGAGTCTGTTTTCCTCACCCCCTGCCCCCTCCCCACCCCAACCCCCAGTGCAGAGCAATCACACACCACAGAGGTTAATGTCTGTGTTTTACCTGTTATTTTAGTTCGATGTTTTAAATTGTGGAGCTCTAAAACAGAATTTGGTTCCTTTGCCGGTTTAAAGGCCCATACCAGCCATTTTGCATGTTTGAGCCTAATATATTCAATTTTCATACATGTTATATTACTGACAACCATTTCCNCCATTTTGCATGTTTGAGCCTAATATATTCAATTTTCATACATGTTATATTACTGACAACCATTTCCCAAAGGATAAAAACCGTATTTTAGCTTTCCTGATATTTTGCAAAATCTCTTAATCTTTCAAAATCAAATATTCAAGTGATACACCCACCTTAAAAATTCATGTTTCTCCTGCTAATAGTTACACAGCCTTATGAAGNTTTTTTGATAAACACAGGTCTTCTTTTGGGACTATATTCCCCAGTGGAGACATACATTCATTCCACACTTTTTATTGTGCTTAAACGCTAAAATTATGTAATTTTGAAAAAAATCTGAATGCACATCTTGTTCGCGATGATGATAAAATCAACTTGTCGATAGTTGAAACATTCTTGGGATAGGTAATCACCTATCCCAAGAATGTTTCAACTATCGACAAGTTGATTTTAATAGTGTACCAGAATGAACTGAACCCAGTGGAAGGTAGGAAAAAAAATTTTAATTCACCATTCCAGTAGTATGCCTTGGGAAACCATTGTCAGCAATGTTAGTGTATGAAAATTGACTATATTAGGCTCAAACATGCATGACCGCCAGTATGGTCCTTTAATGTGTCAATGTCGCTTTAACCAAATGAAGCAGGATAAAGCCTGGCTCGTAAATATGAAACAGCTCATTAACTTGCTGATCTTCATTGGCATGTACCTGCTGACACACCTTACAACAACGCTACCTTAATGTGACACTGGTGCGCTGATTATAGCAGAAGAAGCTTCATGAATGAGCTTCAATTATCACGGCGCAGATGTAATGTGACCTGTACCGTGCATTGTTAGAGTAACTGAAATTTTCAAGTGTTTGCTATGTACAGACACCAGTTACGCAATAGTGAAAATGGGAATCCACTTATTTTATGACACAGTTGCTCTCTTGCATCTGGGTAGATCTGGGTGTAATATAATGACGTTGATGTAACCTGCTTTGACATTGTGTTGAGTAATCCGTGGTTGTTGCTCAGCTTGTTGCCTCATTGAGGATTCTTGAATAAAAGAAACTCTGGCACTTGTATAATAACCATGCTGTCAGTTTGATTAAGCCACTTCAGACTTAGTGGCTTAGACACAAAATACAATCACTGATTTGCTGTCAGAGCTCTATTGGCAGCAGAAATGTTGATAAGTCCTGTCAAGAACTTGTTAAATTAAGATGTTTAAAAAAAAATGCTTTCAGTTTCCCATTCAGAACTAAATCTGCCATTAATCCTTGGAGAATAAAGAAACTTTGAGTGTTGAATGGAGAACGAATCTGACCACCCTTTTCTCACCCTCAG
Source organism: Lucifuga dentata (assembly GCA_014773175.1). NCBI lineage: Eukaryota > Metazoa > Chordata > Actinopteri > Ophidiiformes > Bythitidae > Lucifuga > Lucifuga dentata. The sequence continues at coordinate 347,813 of VXCM01000438.1, forward strand.
CCATTGAAAATGCTCTTAAAGTCGAGAGAGAGAGGGACAAGATTGTTCTGAGATGACAGTGAAGGAACCACTTTTTCCTAGAGTCAGCCAGCTTAAAACAACCTTCATGTGCATGGGATGGCAGCCTGCTCCAAAATCGTAGAAGCCTGAATGGAAGAGGTCAACGCTGCTGTCCTTTATGGTCTCTGCCAGGACAGATGCCAACAACATCGTGCTGCTCTGGCATTCCTACTCTCCCACCCCGCTCTGGCTTCCCTCGCTTTTCCTCCCTGTATTTTTTTTTTTTTTTTTTTTNTTTTTTTTTTTTTTTTTTTGTCTCCTCAGTACTGACCTGCCTGCCCCCAGACCTGCTTGTGAAAATACTCAGTCTTCTCTGAAGAGGCAGCAGGCTGAGGCTTGTCTCTGCTCTGTCCCACATCCTGGCAGTGTAATGAAGGCAGCAGGGGGGCCGCCTTACTGCCTGACTGCATTGCGCTTCATCATTCCTGCCACAGCCCAAGGTTCTCTAATTAAGACACTGACTTGGCCCTGCAGGTTATGAAGCAGCTGGATCATTAGCGTGGAGGGTCAAATGGCATTGGTGTCCATGTTACGGGCAGTGTGCCTTTCATCAGCTCCTGCTTCTGTCAGCTCACCTCTGGTGGCCACCAGAAGCCTTTGCTTGCTTTTTGCTTATCCCTGCTTCTTCCTTATCCCTACCCCCATTCAGCTGACTAACTTCACAAACTAATACATGACAGGATTTAGTTATTGTTTCTACTTTTACTGAAGGGAAACACCCCACAGTGCCTACTTTTATACATCTACACATACATATTAGTTTTACTCACATTTTTACAATTTGCAGTATTATTTACACTTACAGTCACCAATAAAACTTTGTTCAGTGTTACACTTTTTATATCATCACGATTATCATTATGACAAAAATAGCATGAGCTATCATGATATTTTAAGGCTATATTGCCCACTCCTATTAATATTAGTCAAAATCAAATGTCCAGATATTTATTCTTTATATTTGAATATAAAGAAGAATTATATTTTCCTTTTCTAAAAAAGGAAAGCTAGTGTCATGAGCATTCAGTGAATCATCTTTATTTCAGTTATAGGGTGGAGATATCTTGCGTTTGGTTTGTTTGTCTTTTCAGAGATGAGGAACTGGCCACCATTAAGGTTGACTCACCTGCCACCTTGTAGTCAGCAAGTCTGTCAGTAACTGGTTGTGACTGTTGTGGGAGATAAGCTGGAAACACTCCTATCAGTCTGGCTGAAGAGGTTTTAACCCAAAGTTTTTTGTGTTTTCATCAAACCACTGACTTATGAAAAATCATGATATATGTGTACATGAAGGAACAGTTAAATCCATAGTGGAAAGGAAATATCCAGCTGTTTACCCATGTTAACAGACATTAGCATTAAAATGAAGAAAGGAAATCAAAAAAGAAGGTGTATATGCATTTGGCACAGACAAAAACATTTAAGTGGATATTTGATGGTGAAATTTGAAACCTTGAGTGTAAAGGAAGACCCTTAATGAGCTGTTAAACATGATTAGGTTCTTCCATTCTCAGAATTCTGTCTGGATGTATGAAAAATGAGTTCATCATCTGGCTCTGCTTATCAACACTATTTGCACGTGTTGAATTGTCTGCTGGCCTTTAGCTTTATTCCTCTCTGAGACATCAGATGAAACCCTCGTCAATAAACTGGGAGTGAGAAATTTAGAAATTTATAGCTGCTATTCCTCATACACACACAAAATAAAATGTATGGCATTGCTGCTTTTCTCAATTTAATATGATTGATAATTCATTAAAAATGAACAATAACTACATCACTATAGCCTTTGGCAAATTGTGAAGGGTATGTGTCATTATTTTTGACATTTTATTGGCCAGACAGTTAATAAATTCAATAAAAAACTAATTCAAAGATTAATCAATAAGTAAAATGATCTCAAGTTGCTCACTGTTGCTTTTTTAAGCAAAGAGGCCCACATTCACCTATGGTCGTAACGTTAGGCCTTCCTGCTTTGCCAGTCTATTTTAAAACGGGGAGGGCATAATGCCAAGAGAGAGATGGGCTGTTGCAGGCAGCACGCTGCACAGCACAGCAGATACACACGAGGCTAAGGACAGGACAGCTGGCAAGACGGCACTGGCTGGCTTGTTTACGGCAGAGGCTCCATTTGGGGGAGGAAGGGGAAGAGGCAGGCAAGCTGTCAAGCAAAGAGGGAAGAAGCTGGGGTTTACTACCCTCAAGAGAGTTGGAATTCCTCCTGAGCCATTCCCCCATTTGGCTGGCAGTTGTGAAAACAATTCCCTTGCTTTTACTCTCTCTGTGTGCAGATGGAGTCCCAGCTATGAGTCAGCTCTGCGAGCAGCAAGCAGTGGAGAAAGCGGTGGGCTTATGACCTTCTGCAAAATCAACATAACTGCACATTGCTGAGACACTTGGTTTCTGATGTTGGGCGAACTGTTTGGAGTTGCTTTGCAGCTTATATTCCTTCCCAGTGCTGCAGTAGTTTTGATATACATTTTATATATTTACTCTGTTTAGCTGCTGCTTGTCGCAAGGAGGAGTTGAATAATAAAAGCATGGTTTACTTGTGTCTCCTTAGAGTTGACCAAGAAAAGACTGCGGTGCTGATGTCCTGAACTGCAGGAGCCCAGACTTCATCCACAACTCCTTGTCTTCGTTTGTTATTCTACACCTGGTCCACTCTCCATCAGTCTCCGAGCGACAACAACCGCCCTAACCTCCACCTTTTCCCCACCCCCCCCAGTTCGGCCTGCCGTCACCATGACGTCGGAGCTGGAGAGTAGTTTAACCTCCATGGATTGGCTTCCTCAGCTGACCATGCAGGCGGCCATCCGCAAGGCAGATGCCCAGAATGCCCATGGGCCAGGCATGGGCAAGAAAAGTACTCTGCTGGATCCCAACACCACGTTGGACCAGGAGGAGGTGCAGCAGCACAAGGACGGCAAGCCACCCTACAGCTATGCCAGCCTCATCACTTTTGCCATCAACAGCTCGCCAAAGAAGAAGATGACGCTGAGTGAGATCTACCAGTGGATCTGTGATAACTTCCCATACTACAGGGAGGCGGGCAGCGGCTGGAAGGTAAGAAAAAGAGAGTTGAGCTTCATGTTAAACTGACCTAGCAGACATGAAAATTATGGCATCTTGATGATGGTAAATTTGCATTGTGGTTCTGCTGGGCTTGGTGATATTAACAGACATTGATTTTTCTGTGAAATGAAATATTAAACTATATTTTCAGGGATTTTGAAAGCAATGACTGTAGATGTCATTTTTTTCCCCTTCTGCAGTAACTTTTCTGTCTCAAATGTCTGTTTGTTGTACTCATGGGAATTAATCTCTGACCTTAGGTTACAGCCAGTGTTTGAAGAAGAGAGCTGAAACTGATATTCTTGACTTAAACCAGTGTTTTCTGGGCACTGTCTTAAACAGTTTGAAATGCCATTGGTAATCACCCTTACCACTTCGGAAAAAGAGAGAGAAACAGCGAGTGTGCCAAATCACAATAAGTGCCTTTCTTCTCTGAATGTAAAATGGTGCAGCCTTGAGAGAACCATATGAAGTGTAAAACCCTAGATTAATATTCAGAGAAGTGGTCCCTATCAGTGTGAACACAGACTAAATAGCCCATTCATGGGTGGTATTATTCATTGCAGATGCCTTGATAGGAGAAGGCCATTATGCAGAAGGAGAGAGCCAGTGCTGTGTCATCATCTCAAGGAGCCCATGATATACCGAGATGAAGCTCTGCTGATTGCCTTTTAAAGGGCCCAGATGGAAATTGATATTAGAATGAGTTTTCCAATCAGTCGACGTTTATTGGGAATAGAATCTTAGGCACTACTTTATTGCAGTCAGACAAGATGTATGAAGCCCATTTCCTGGGGCGACAAGATCTGGCATGTGCACAGGCTGTATGAAGGTGTGTGTGTGTGTGTGTGTGTGTGGTGTGTGTGAGACTGAGTATGTGTCGTTATAAATGGATTGATTTCAGCTTTTGTGGCATGGTCTTTTGGAAGGAAATGAATTGTTCCATTTTGCAACCTTTGTTTCCTCTTTTACCTTTGTCATTCCTTATTTAGCTGTCGGCACTGTGTTTGCTGTTAAACTGTGTCTTCGTGCTGGGCATTACATTCATTTTCACTCCTGACATTGGCCCCATGTTTTTTATGCCGCCTACCTTCTTTGCATTGCGTGCATTGTCCACAAAGGTAGTTTCTCTGCAGACATTAGTACATGGTTGCAGCAGTATTCTCTGCTGTCCTTGTTGCTGCATTTAGTAATAGTTGCAAATCATGAAGTACTCATGGGTCAGTCTGTATTCATCAGCATGTGCCGTGTTGTTAATATATCTTTTTGTTCAGAGAGCAGTTATATGAAAATGAAGAGAGGTGGGTTGAAGTGGACTCTGAACTGTTGCGCACATTCCCAGACTTTATTGCTCGGAAGTATGAGGGTGCGACTGAATAGCTAAAAACAAAAATAACTGCAGATAAGAAACAACATTTGGTCGACACTTTTATCTAAAGCAGCGCGAGTGCATAAATATTTTTATACATCTTAGAGTGGGAGGCCTCAGTGGGAATCAAACCAGTACTGCTGCCAGGGTGGGTGCCATGCTCTACCCACTGAGCTGCAGTGCTGCTGTGTGCATACTGCAGGAAGGACAAGAAGGTCGGAATTCACTGAAGCTTGGCTTTGATGTTCACATGCTTGGTCCTTTTGCAGTCATGTGAGACTTTATCAGTTAAAGTCAGAGGTGTAACAATGTGTCAGGTGCTGATGAAAATGCAGGTTATGTTATGGGATTTCAATTTTTGCAGGTTTGGAGATGTTAAATGTCTCAGTTGGAAAACCTTTGCCAACATAGTAAATTCCTGTATTTTTAATTTTAACAACACAAATGTAAAACTAACAACAAAAAATACTTTAACAACATGTTGCACTTTTCCTAACTGCACCTATGTATTCTGTCATCTTACTGAGAGCTAAACAACAAATGGGCTCAGTCCTCTTTGGGCTTAAATGAATAAAGCAAGTTGCCAATGTCAGCGCTAAATATACATTTCCAGGCAGTGTCAGACCACAGAACAAGTTTTCCTGAAATCAAAACCTGGACCTATAAAGTAAAAATGTTTTTGTAGTTGTGTTCCCCAGTCACGGCAAAAGTAAATATACTGTAAATTTGGTCAACAGATCACTTTGGGTCAAGACACTATTAGTAACATTTTTCTGGGTCTCTGTTTTTACTGTGAAGTGAAATATAGACTTAAGTGTGTCAGTGGTGTCTTGGCTGTCAGAGCAAGTTGGAGAATTACTTAGCACTGGTGGAGATTGACATTCTGAGTACTTTCTAGTTTAGTAATATCTTGTATAGATAAACAGATTTTGACCTAAATGTGGGCTGCAACTGTAGAAAACCCCTCACATTTAAAAGTGTGAAAAACCACATCACTCTGACCAGGATGCTGCAGCACAGGAAACACAGGAGCAGCGGTTAAAGCTTTGCTCATAGGCTTCAGCCTACGTCACTGGTATTTTTTTTGCTTTCTCACTTCTCGCTAATATGGGTTTTCCCTGCCTTAGTTATTTTTTTTTCTGAGAATCTAAACAACCAAAATAGTGTATGCCTGAAATCTTTTCATTACGTAAGACATTGGAGTGAATTCTAATATACTGTTTCCATGCCCAGGGCCTTTGAATAGGCTATGGTAACCTTAGCTTTGTTTTTTGTGCTCTCAGTATTTTCACTACCCATCACACAAATGCCTGTGCTAAAGCCTGGGAAACCTTTTTTTTCTCCCAGTTGTCAAGAAATCACTATTAGCTTGTACAGTTGTGAGATGTATGTTTAAAATCCTCAGACGTATGTATTTATTGTCTCTGGAACCGTGGACTGTACACATAATTGAATTTGAGTAACACTGTATGCATGCAGTAGGAAGATCCTCCCTGCATTGTGACTACTTCTGTGACATGAATCCACCTACAGTGTAGCATGGTGTCTGTGCGAGCAGTTGGGTGGGGTGAATGTAGGTCGGATGTAGTCATCGCTCTTCTGTTCCCCTGGAGATGTCAGTCACAGGAATTTAGGACTCAACACACGCATGCTTAAGATAATGCAAGCTGTGCTGGCAAGATGAGCCCGGGCTAATCCAGGCACCAGCAACTCATTTAAAGGACCATACTGGCCATTTTTGTATGTTTGAGTCTAATATATTAAATTTTCATACATGTTACAGTACTGACAACCATTTTCCAAAGGATAAAACTGTATTTCAGCTTCCCTGATATTTTGCAAAATCTCTTAATCTCTCTAAATCAAATATTCAAGCGATATACCCACCTTAAAAATCGATGTTTCGCGTGCTAATAGTTACGCAGCCTTATGAAGTCATGGTAATTTAAATTTTTTGATAAACACAGCTCTTCTTTTGGGACTATATTCCCTGGTAGAGACATACATTCATTCCACACTTTTTATTGCACCTAAACACTAAAATTACATAACTTCGAAAAAAAAAAAAAACCTGAATATACGTCTTGTTTGCAGTGATGGATTACTTATCCCAAGAATGTTTCAAGTATCAACAAGTTCATTTTAATAATGTACCAGAATGAACTGAAACCAATGGCGGTATGCAAGGTAGGAAAAAATTTTTTAAATTCACCGATTCATTAGAATTGATTTGGGAAATGATTGTCAGTAACATTATGTGTATGAAAATTGAATATATTAGGCTCAAATATGCAAAATGGATGTTATGGTCCTTTAAATATCTCCGTAGTCCACCATTACTCTGTGCTTCTAAGGAAATATCAATGAGTGGTGTCAATAAAACCAGATAATTCATCAAGGTCAAAAATTATGAATGCCTCCTCAATATTGCAGAATAGATGCTCAGCATCTATGAGCAAGCAATTAGATGCTGCTTTCTTAACACCCTCTGCAGCTCTCTGAGGTACTCGTGGTTCATATTTTGCAGGTTTGTCTAAATATGCGATTTTGTGGACATGTACAATCAAGTAACCCATATACTGTAGTTTCCATTTCCCTTTATTGCAGTTTTTTGATCATCACCAAATTATCCAAGGGTATTTCATCTTTCAGAAACCAGGATTTGTTACCAGATATTTCTGAAAATACTGTACAGGTTAAGCTGCTATACAGTACCTTTGGTTACTTTCCTACCGCAGAGGATACTACATCTGGATGTCTTTCTGATTTTCTGTCCTTTTTTGCTATAATTCACATCAGCAGCCCCTTCCATTTCAAAGCCATTACAGGCAGTATAAACTGCCCGAGATGACTCCTCTTAGATTAAAAGGTAAATGGGCACAGTCCTCCCTCTCCTCAAGGTCAGGAAGACATGTCTCTCTGCCTGCCACAGGCACTCAGCAGAGATGAGGCTTCTAAAGCTATCAAGACTTTGGATTTTCTGTGGTTATGAATTTGACATTCGCTGGGTTATCAAGTTGTTGTAGCAAAACACTCTTACAACTTCTTGATTACGTGCTCGCTCTACACGGATGCTGTTTTGTGTATCATGAATTGCAGTTCAGCACACTGTCAATTTCACTTCAGCTGCTTGTGGGTTATTGGTTGCAAAAGCGATTTGCAGATATTTGCAGATGCGTGGCTTCAAGAGCAGAGGCTGTAGTTGAAGGTGTATTTCCTATGATCAGCCACCAACATATATTATGACCAAAACATTTTTTTATTTTTTTTTTTATTTTAAGTGTTTCTTAGTGAATTACTTGCATACCAAATTTTCTAGTGCCTTTCTAGTAATGCTTAACCACAGTCAAGTGTTGTTCTGTGAATTTGGAATGAATATCTTGAGATAACGGCTTAAAGCTGATAAAATATGTAGATCTTCTCAAAGGACAAAACAGCTGTTGTGCAGAGTTGTATTTGGAGTAGAAAATAGATTCAAGCTATAAGTTTGAGTAAATGTTTTAAAACAGGTTTAAACTTTTATTCCATACTTTATTTATATTTGAAAATATTTCTGTGAATCAAAAACTTAAACAACAAGGTTTCAGGTATTTTCACTACAAGGACACAAGATCACACACATATAAACCTCAGTATAAAAAAATTGGGATAGGTGGATATTAGAGGATTACTGATCACCTGTTCTATGCAAAACTCTTTTTATTTGCAGAGATTTGAAATATCTGCTTACAAAACAGGTCTTTAATCCTGCTTCTAATGTTGGCCTGATCTGATAAGCCCCACTGAAAATGTGCAGCCTTGGCAGATGTGAGCACTCTCAGACGGTGACAGTGAAACTCTGCTCAGCTTAGCCAGACGCAGAGCTACAAAGTGTGCGATCTCTTTCCTGTTAAATTTTCTACTTTAAAATCAGGCAGCCTTAATTTGAGAGATTACACACACAAATGTTGACCTCCCTGCTCATCTCAAACCTTCGCTCGGCTCCTTGCAGGCTCACTTCAGGCAAAGTGTGTAAAATTCCCCTCTGTGTTGCTTCCAGGTGGAGAATGCCAAAGAAAATCTGGAACAGTTTTCAACCAGTTTAAAAATGCTTGAAATGTTTGGTCTTGAACTTTAACTGTTTAGGAGATTGTTGCTGCTGGCATTATTTTATTTATTTCTTTTCCACACCTGAATACAGAAAGGAAAATGAAAGAATGTAGGCTGCTGTTGCCTTGCCAAGCAAACACTGAATCTCCCACTGCATTTTCACTGAGGTCCACAGCTCCTACATGATCTTGTTAACAGGGAACTGTAGCTTTGGTCTGTAAATCATCCAGTGTGCTGTGATGGGGCTCAGAGCTGCTTTCTGCAGGGCCCTGGACCTTACTTTGATCTCATTATAAAATGCAAATACACAGTACCTAAACAGATCAAAGGTTTGACTTCCCATTGGATTCGAGGTTTAATAATAGCAGCCTGGAGCAGTTTTCTATTTTTTAAGAAGCGACTTGGGTAGCTGGTCCTCCAGGACATTATTTACTCTGGAGATAATGTTCCTGCTTTTTTACTAGTGACTGGCTACAGCTCAGAAAATCCCTGCTCCTGTTGCTTATTTAAATATGATCGGTCAGGTATGAACATTTGTGCTTCTGCCCTATCTCCCACCACAACCTTAGGTTTGCAGGGCCTACAATCTGAAAGTGTAAAATTGCTTTGCTGCTAGTCTCTCTCTGATACCTTCATCTACTTTTCTCCCCATGTATCATCATCATTATGCTGTAAAATGTGCATTTAAATTTTAAACACTTTGCTGATACTGAATTTTTCAGCACCGCAGCCACTCTGTTCTTCTTGTGCCCCCCGCTCTTCAACTTCACCACCGCCACCCCAAGTTTTCATTATTTTTAAATTTTGTATCAAAGTCTGGAATGATGTCAACTTTTTGATGTGAGAGTTGATACAGGACTTAAGTGGTTCAAGCATCATGTTTGTTAGATTCAGATTCCTTGTTATCTGTAAAGAACACAGAAGTGGCTATGTTCTGGCCCAATGCGGACTTTGTCAGGTGGTGGGAGGGGTAGTGATTCACTCGGCAGCCGGTTTGATCCTGCTGTCAGGCGCNGTCAGGTGGTGGGAGGGGTAGTGATTCACTCGGCAGCCGGTTTGATCCTGCTGTCAGGCGCGTTCCCATGTCAGGAAGCTCCATCCTGGCCACCCGCCCACCATCCTCACCTTGCACCCGCCTACTGGTGCCCCACCACACACACTCTGCCCCTTAGAGTGGGCGGGGAGAGCGAGCCTTGGCACAGACACAGTTTGGCAGGAACTGCTGTCCCCACACTCGACTGAGTGAAGTGCTGACTGTAGTGCAGAACATAAAAGGCCTCAGGGCTTTGCTGCTGCATCTCGTGGCCTGCAGGCCCATGTAGAGATGTTTGGCAGGATTTATAAAACACAGCGCCAGATTTGCCGTGTTGATAAGGGCAAATATCGTCATGCAACCATGTTTCTTCATTCATAAATGCCTGTTGCTGGCATCTTTTAGCGTTTGCCTTGAAAGAGGCATTACAGTGGTACTTCCTTATTGATATGTTGGGGAAGCGGTTCATAAAACGCAATGTCACACTAAAATTAAGACCTGCTCAGTCTATTGATAAATTTCAGCAGTATGAAATCTGGGCGATATTTTAAGCTGTATTTGCCTCACGTGTTAGTGATCATGATCCGAAATATGAAGCAACTTATTAACGTGCTGATCTTCATTGGCTTTTCCCTGTGATGCTCCTTTCCAACAAGGCTACTGTAATGGGATGCCGGTGCACTGATTCACGTAAGAGCACTTCATGAATAAGCTTCCGTTATTGCAGAGCTTATTTAGTATGATGATGTGTAGTTAACCAAGATTTTTTTTTTTTTTTTTTGAATTTCACCCATTGTCTTCAATTTTAAGAGGAAACTGCTCTCTTTGACATTGATGGCCATAATCTCACAGCTCGTCCTCTATACCTGTGGCTTCTGTTGTCATTTTAAATAGACATTAACCCTTAACAACTCCCTCCCATCTGCTCTTTTTTGCTCACCAACTGAGATGTGGCAGCTCACTGTACAAACTGTTGGCATGTTCATCAAGTGATTCAGTCGCCTTTCTCCTCTGTGATAATGAAATCTGCTGAATTCAATACCTGACTCACCAGCTGAGACATACCACTTGTGCTGCCATAATTCTTTTTCTTCTGAAGATTCATTTGTAACGCATATAATTCTGGAGAATTAAGTGCTGTCGATCTTTGTACACATGCTTAGTCATAGCTTCAGCCCTTTTTAAAAAAAAAACAAAAAAAAAAAAAAAAANAAAAAAAAAAAAAAAAACTTAATCAGTTATTATCATTTAGGCACGCTGTTCATTTGGTAGTTACTTAAGAAATATGAGAGGCCAAGGACGTTGCTGCAATTTAGACAAGGGGTGTTAAATAGCAGGCTCTTGTTGCCGTGTTAGTTAAGTCTAGTCCTGTCTCATTTGGAGGGAGGATGAATATGAGGATTAGATTAGGTAGAGATTATTACATTTTATAAAGTGGACTGCAATATTTGGTTGACTGATAATAGTTACGTCTATATAAGCAGAAAATGGCATAGCATCTGGATTTCTACGTCTTTTCCACAACTGTTCTTTTCTGTAGTGACTGAGATCATCAGCTTCCAGAGGTCATGCTCATGCTTTGTCACATATCTGAGGCTTTAGATGCAGGCAATTGGGCAAGAAAATCACCCTGGTATCACAGTTATGATCTTTTTAAAACAACTCTCATAGCTGGAAAAATCATTAGCTACTTCTCAGATTCTTCAGAAGCTAAAGTGTCACAGGGAGCCGCTGAAAAAATATCTTCAGTAAATCATTCTGTGGCTTGAGAGATTTAGATTAAAATAACACTTTGCTTTCACTGTATTTTAAGTCGTCTTTGCCATTTGTCATTCTTGTCTGTTGCCTTTGGGTAACAAGAAATTAATATTGGTGAAAATACTAGTGAAATGTTGCCACAGCATAATGAATTGTGTGAAATTGAATTGTGGAAGCCAGTGTGATCATTTTATTTCAAATACAGTGTGCGTGGAGTGGGATGAGGTGCACTGATTTTTACCCTGACAAGGAGAGGGAGAGGAGGGGGTATGCTGATGAGTTCTGCATCCTAAAAATAGAGTGCAGGCCTTGGAATCTGCCTTTAACACTGAATCTGCCCTGTTAAATTCACTTAAGCTGGGTCATACCCGCTACTGCTGCCACACTGCCACTTGCTGTATCCATATCTAATGTAAAAATAAAATTAAAAGTTGACTGTGATTTGTTTTTCTTTTCTCTTGGCCCTTTTTTAAAGTAATTAATAATATTCATAATTAAGGTAGCCTGTACTCCCTGAAGAACAGTTGCCTCCTGTGAAGCTTACAACTAATTTATCTGCCAGCATTAGCATTGTAGTGTGTATGCAATGTTTCCTTTTTGGAAATGAAAGGGAAAAAGGCTGGAGAACTAATTAGCAGCAGCTAGAGAAGGATCTTTTTTAAAAGTCGAGAGCAACCTGAGACTCCTAATATGGCCAAAGGTCTGTAGCCTGACTGAGGCAATCCATACGCTAAATATCCAGTTCAAGTGACTGCTCAGCCACAAATCATGCACCTTTAACAGGAATTTTTGAAGAACTTGACTGATCCTGGTGATTTTTGGTGAAAATCTGCATGGCAAGTAAATATTTTGGGAACACATCATGGTCAGTGTTCTTCTTTCATCTTGTTTCAATCTCCCATCTCTCTACTCTGGTAATTGGTTAACCTCTGTCACCTCCTGTGTCAGTCTGCTATAGCTAATGGCTTCACTCTGCTGTTCTCAATCCGCGCTTTTTAGAACGAAACGAGAGAGCAGCTGTGCTTCTTCACACGACTGCCACTGCCTGCCGTTAAATGGTGCTTATTGATAAACATGTCACTGTAGCAGAGGAAATATAGGAAAATGGGGATTTCATCCTTTGCCTCGTCAGTGGAGCAGGATGGCTGTCTCTTCTCCCAGAGTGTTATTTGATCATCTTGCTGGTGCATCCTCGGTGGGGTCAGCGTCTGTGAGAGGGGGACTGTGACACAGCTGTGGCAGCCAAGTGGAACCAGTGATGGATGATATGCCAGAATGGGCCACGCAGCATTCCCCCGTGCCTGTATTGACAGGCAGAGCTCTTCTATCCTGAATTCAGCATCAGTGGGGCTAATCACAGGTCATAATGGCCACAGATGTGTAATGTGAATATCGCTGCTGTAATTGCTCATTTGTCAATGTCACATTCTCAAAGTGCAGCAACATTATTGAATGAAACTTACTCTAACGGACAAACGTCAAAAAAGAAACCAGTTAAATTAAATATTGGTGTGTAAGCATTTCAGACTTTTCCTCTCATGCAGACTTTCTTTTATTGGCAAGGTGCTTAGGATAAAAGCATTGCTGGTGTCCAATTAGTGGACAGGATAGGTGGTATCTGAATGAAAAACTAAAAAAAAGAAAAGTATTACCAGTGTCTCTTTTCTAATAGGATACAAATGATTTTGTGTGAGTTTGTTCATGATTCTTATTACAATTCTGGCCCTGTAAAGCCTGTAGCCTGCGCTCCAGCAGCCACAAGGCCACAGCCTTTCCCCACCACTTAATTGCATCTGAATTAGTCCATTAATGTGGCTGTGTAGAGGGATGAAGGGGTGCATAAAGGTGTCTGGCCTCTTTTGACCACTGCAATGTATTATTTATGGGTCAGCAAGTCTGGCAGCTCTGCATTAACTTGGCTAATGGACTGTAGAGGTAGTCAGTGATGCCCTTTCAGAAAAAAATCAAATCTAATGCACATTAAAAGAAAAACAGCTTTTCTTAGACTGTTCTCAGAGTTTGTTCGTGAGAGCAGAGATTTAAAATGATGCATTGCTTCTTTGTGCATTCTGTAGACAGGGTTGTGGGAAGCTCAAGGTTGCCTCATGTCTATCACGCAGTGCGTTTACATGCATTCATATAACTTGGTTCATGTCTTTCTTTAGTGACTTGATTTTTTTTTTTTTTTTTTTTTTTTTTAATGCTGTTCAGTCATCATGGCCCAGTTGTTCAAAATTAATCTGATCAGATTTTGGCTATTGGATTGAATCAAATCTTGAAAATGGGTTGTTCCAAAGAAAAAAAGGATTCTGAAATCTGATTAGATCACGTAATCCAGTATTAGTTTTGATTTGGATCAAACCTGCAGGGTACGTTGTTCAAAACGTTTTAGTAGGATTGGGATGCCTTTGATCCAAAAAGAATCAGGATTATCCTGATCCCAGCAGAAGGGTGGATTCAGAGTGGATTTCAGGAACAAAATGTAATAAAACTTTAAAGTGGTCAAATAATACAACATTTGTATCATGTTATATTTATTTATATTTTGTACTTGGTTTGTCTAACCGTTACAGTGATAAAATAGATAAAGTAGACATTAGGCTACCTATAAAGTCTTTCAGTAAAGTTAAAAAAAAAAAAAAAAAAAAGGATTTCGTCCCCATAAAATAATCCCCCAAACAGCTGTCAATATTGAACAAAAATAATATATTAAATTTAACTGTCATTTATAACTTTTGATCCAGATTAAACTTTTTCAACAACTGGGCCCAGAATAACAGATTAAGAGAAATGCTGTTAGCACAACTAGGTTTTTTTGTTTTTTGTTTTTTTCTGGAGAAACCTAATTTTCTGGCTGTGTATATATGCTGTATATGCTTAACTGGATTTCTCCAGACACACACACACACGTACAGTAAGGAAAATCTGTGCTTTCCCATGACAGAGCCCATCCTCACTGTGCTGTCAGTACTTATAGCTGCTACCTCATGTATCACTAAACAGCTTTCTTATATAATATTCACTTTTAATACACTTTAAAGGTGCCAGTCTTCGTTCAGAAATCTGGTGGGGAGTAGTAGAAAATCTGATTACTGACCAACAGCATGTAGTCATAGCCTTTAGTTTAATCACATTATTGTGGTGCATACAAATGTGTTCTCAAATTTTCTGCTTTAATCTGACTACTCCCAAAAACCTGGATTGCATGTAAACATAATCATTGACACGCAGTAGGACTGTGTCTTATATTGTTCATAATGCTGCTGGAAATTTGATTTTGAAAAAATTTGACATATCACAATATTGACGATATTGCAGCCCGGATGACGTGTTGATGAATTTACACATCATGTGCAAGAAGATAAAACAAAACACGCGTGCCCAGAGGTAAGCACCTGACTAATTATTCCCAAAAAAGGGAGCTACCTCTATTGTTTGGAAATGGTTCAGCTACAAGGCTAACTGGTGAATAGCCAAAGGAGGGAAAAAAAATGTGAGAAGAGCAGCAGATTTGCCACACAAAATAAGCAGGCAATGGATGCTGATTCAGCCAAGCATTGGAGCGTTGGCTAGTTGTACTCCCTGTAACATAAAAAGCAAATGGTGGAGTGAAATGAGCAGAGCAGTGACTTGTTATTGCGATGTGCAATCAGGATTAGCCTAGCTGCTACATTCATAATTGAGTTCTTCGCCTCGACCATGGGTTTCTGATGGAGCCAGACTTCAGAGCCATTTTTAAGTGTAATGTCATAGAGGCTGTTTATCACTGGAGGGAATCTCATAACCTACCAAAGATTACCTCTTAAGCCATCATAAGTAATTTTGGTGATACTATTTATGTTTTATACACAACTGACTAGCAGGACAAGTTAATTTGAGTAACTGTTTACAAGATAAAATATTACAGGATTTAGTGATTTACTTTTTCTGAAGGGAAACATTACTGTGCCTGTTTTCACGCGTTACACTTGAATTTACTCTTTAACTTTTCTTATATTTTTACAGTTTGCAGTATTGTATTCTTCTGCAA
Source organism: Lucifuga dentata (assembly GCA_014773175.1). NCBI lineage: Eukaryota > Metazoa > Chordata > Actinopteri > Ophidiiformes > Bythitidae > Lucifuga > Lucifuga dentata. The sequence continues at coordinate 363,227 of VXCM01000438.1, forward strand.
TCACTGATACAACATTATTCAGTGTTACGTTGTTCATATTGTCTTGAATATCGTTATCGCAAAAATACAATGATATTATTTTAAGGCTATATCGTCCACCCCTAACACACAATAAAAGGCTGAGTATCTGATCTTCTCAAGTGTGATGAGATCAGTTCAGATTCGTACAGGTGACAAAAAATGCGTGGTTTTTTTTTTTTTTTTTTTTTTGTGTTTTTTGCTCCACTTCTCTTGTCGCCTCCAGGTCTTTTACATTCTCAGTCTGGAGTGAGTGTACTGAACATGTGAGTTTGTGTGAGTTAGAAAAGCAAGCCTCTTACAGAGCTGATCTGCCCACTGAACATCCAGCCTTGTGGAGGGTTTTAGAGTCTAGCCCTTTTGGGAATAGATCCAAAAGCCTATTGCGGTGAGATCAGCCTCAGTTGTGAAAACCAAAGTGGGGCTTAATCATGATGGACATGTGACTTCCTTCATTATGACAGGGATTATGAAATTCAGATGTCTTATTCCTTCCTCATGTTAGAATTTCTAGTTGGACTTCTCAACTTGATTAAAATTGATGGAATGCATCTTTGGATTTCATGTGCACAGAAATGATTATATAAAGCTATAGTTGCGGTTCATTTCTCAGTATTTAAGGGAATATTACAATGCCAAGATGGAAGCTTAAGGAATACACGTGACTGTTGTAATTATTTGCATACTGATGCTAATATGCATATTGAGCAGCAGCTTAAACGCTATTATGCTTGCATTGACATGCTGGAAAAATAAAAGGTCAAATCTCCTCAGTTTTTCCTCTGACCGATGTAATATGTTTTCGGTAGGACTGGTTCTGTTTTGCATTTTATCTTCCTGATGTCATATTTTACAGTTTCAATATTTAGATCTCATATTTTCTCTGCTTGCTACTTATAGTATCATCCTGGGTGATTTTGCATGTTTGAGCCCATTATATATAACCTGCATGCACGTTATATTACTGCCAGTCATTTTCCAAAATATGTTACTGGAGCAGTAAATTTTAGAATTGTTTTTCCTACCTTCCAGACTGTCATTGGTTTCAGTTTATTCTAATAAATAATCAACCATAGTGAACAAAATGTCTGTTAAATTTTTTGATGAAGTAACTTAATTTAACCAATTCAACATGGAGCTACAGGGAAGAAAACATCTCCACCCAGGGAATATAGTCAGAGAGAAGATGGCTTTTACCAAGAAATTAAAGTCATCTACAATCATCACCTTGTTAGCAGGTGAAACATTGAATTTTAACCTTAACATTTGATTTTGAAAGGTTTGGGAATTTAGCAAAACAACACGAAAAATAAAATACAGTTTTATGGTTTTACAGAAAAAAAGTTGTCAGTAACGCAACATTTATGCAGCTTGCATTTATTGGCTCAAACGTGCCAAATCACAGGTATGCTTCTTTAAACTGACAAAGCATCAGATGCACATTGGAATAGGACAGAGAAGGCTTGCTATGCCGTTACTTAATTCGTCTAACACTTAAGTGGCCGGCTGGCACAACCCTGTCACCATTAGACGCTGCAGTCAGTTCTTCATTGTTAGTGGCGCTGAAGTCAGCAGGCTGCTGTGAGCCATTGTCAGAGGATAGCATCAGAGGCTCTTCTTCTGGCTGATAATTAAGTGGCGTACTGACAAACGGCTTTCATCAGATCCCTCATGTGGAACTGAGAGCATGTGAAGGCTTTCAGGGAGGATAAACTGCAGGACGTCACTTTGCCTCCAATCTTTCATGGCCTTGTGCTGCCTCTGCAGTAGAGGAGAAAGGGAGAGCAAAGTGTCCTGTGTAGCACAGGAGAAAACCTGCGTTGCTCGGAGGACCAGACTCTGTTTACAGTAGCGTGCAAGGAAACTCTCATTGCTGATATTGTTAGTAGTTGCTGTAGCAGTTTTCTGATTTGCTACGAGTGGCCAGGCATACCACATGTGCATCTTTTGAAAACTGTTTTAGAATCTGTAAGTTTTTGTTTCTTCAAATAAAATACAGTAACTTGTGATGTTTTAGGCCTACATTGTAGCCTCATTTACTCTTTTCTATTGTCCTGTGTACCTGGATTGAATAGTGCATCTATCAGTCATGCCTGTTTCCAAAGAGGCCAACACCCTCACGATTTCCTCTCAATTGTGCTTGATTCATTGCTGGTGACAACAGCAGGCATGGAAGGTCAGAGATGTTCTGAAATACTCCACTTAACCTCATGCCTCTGAAAAGTCTGGTGGGTTTTGCCTCCACACTGTATGGTTGTGTCGCGAGCGGAGCAAACCAGGGGTTGTCGAAAGCCCTTTGACTGCGTGTGATTTGGCTCTGAGAGAGGGAGGGAGAGAGAGAGAGAGAGGAATGAATATCTGCAAAGGAAAAGAGAGACAAAGACAGATAGCTCTCTGAAGGACTATGATCAAATAGGCTTCGTGTGAGTGGCTCAGGGCTTTTGTTGTAGTGTGACCTGCCATTCACTATTGCATTAAGTGAATTTTCTCCCCACAGCTTTTCAAATCTGCAGTGACTGCCTCCTAATTTATAAGGGGAATGCTCAAATTTCAAACATAGTATTCAAGCCAGGACTGTAACCTCAAATGTACCTAGAAAATAATGCTGAGGGATTTTTTTTTCCTAGACTTTCTGCAGATCCTTTCCAAGGTTGGCCTTAAAGCAACAAAGCAGACAGAGAGGGGAATGTGGGTGAGTGTGTCTGAGCGAGATTGAGGTCAGAACATTTATATTGGAGGTTTTGGTCTCTAACCCCACTGCTTCCATTGAAAGGGGAACATCCTTGGTGCAGCATTCATAAACATCTTATATGCCACTAGAGAACCATGGCGGTTTGTGTTGGCTCAGCCTATTGTCTGCGCTCTATAGGATGCTGTATCCTTGGATTACCCTCAACACAACTACCTCACAGATTGGATGTTGGCTTTCCTTACTTTATATGTTGCTGCAGAGGATTCAGAGTGGACAAGGAAGCTCATATGTGCAGTTACCATGTGTTTGCAGGTTGCTTGGTTAATGTGTACCTGGCGTGTTGATGGCTCGGTTCTCACACTGTGGAAGTTGTAGGGAATAGTCGACAGGTGCTACAGATGTCTGTTAGCTTTGTTACAACTGGTCCAAAATAAATGTCTCCCCTTACATGTCTGTCTGTCTGGGATGTCTTTCTTGTCTTGTGCTGATAAAGCATATTTTTAACCTGTAACCTCGTCTGCCTAACCCTTTTAACTTTCCTGCTGTTTAGAGGTATGAAGTTGCTCTCTGGAAACAATACACCTGTAGAGGCTGATGCAAACCAGCGACCTTGGCTGTCAGATTAGTTGTTGTCTGTGGATATAGCCATTCTATGATAGCTTTCTTTGGTTTTTTGTTTGTTTAGTTTTCTTATTCTCATTTTAAATAAATGCATAATTGCCATATTTTCAAAGCATCTCACTCTTGCCAAGGCAATGATGGTTCTTAAAGATTAGTTTTTGTTGCCGTCTTTACTTTTTCCACTCCTGGTAACATGTTCTACTTGAGTCTACACATGTAAACGCTTATCAAGCTAATTTCTTTATGCATGTATTGCTTTCGTTATGTGAGCCCACCAGTGAAAAATGGGTTTAATTTAGCCAAATGCCCACTGCTGGGGGAAAAAACACAATTTCCCCATAGTGTGCCTTCTGCAGAAGTGGCTGTTGAGTTTTAATTACTATAATACCTCAAAATGCTGCACTAGATGACCTTGGTCTAAACAGCAAAAATTTGCAATTATTTAGATTTTCTGGTTTATTAATTTTTCTTTTGAGCTCTTTTAATTTGGGGTAACAGGGTTATTATATTTATGAAAGATTTCACTTAATATTTTTCTGTGGCAGGCAAGAAGATGATTCATGTTTTATTAATACTACATACAAGTAAGTAAGTAAGGATCAGAGACTCGGGTTTAAACCTAGCATGCCAACATACTACTACTAGCTGCTGAGGGAGGCAGATCAAATACCTCTGAAGATAGTTTTAAAAAAATCAGGATGAAAATCATTACTGTTGATTTTTTTTTTTTTTTTTTTTTTAGGTTGGCTTTAGACCTCTTGGTAGCTTAACTTAATGTAAGAGAATGTTGCAATGAGTTGGTCAGTGTGTACTGGCAAATGACTAGATTGATAATACAGTGTGTGTGTGTGTTGCTTGATGTTATTATTTTCTAAAAATTAGCCTACATAATATTCAATGACTGGTATTAATCAGTGACATTCAGTGATGAGCAAAATGGGAATTATCTAGTTTCATAGGGGTGTAGAGAGATGAGGAGCGCTCTCCTCTGTCTTGTGTATAAAAGCCAGCAAAACCTATTTCACAGTTGCTCTTCTTAAATTCTGCCCCTGTGGAGGATCTTTAAGGACATTTTTTTCATGAATTTGGTGTCATACAGTGCATGTTGTGAATGTTCAAATGCTGGAATAAAGTGTTCTATCCTGGCACTCCTGTATCATACAGTGGGATTTGGGTTACAGCTCATCTTGCAGCTAACAGGATTATCTAGTGATGGCACCTGAACAAACTCACCTTTTTGTATCTGTGTGTGTGTGTGTATGTGTGTGCGCACACGTGCAACATGCATTTTAAATTTTTATTTTATTTTTTTAAGAGGTGCCTGAGTGAATACTGTGGCATCCCACATGCCTTCCCACACCCACTACAAATAGACAGCGAAGGTGCTACATTCTGTGGTTTTAGTGCAGATCCCTGAGGCTGAGCAGTGTGTTCTGTGTTGGCGGCATGTCACAGGGTCCATATGAAATAACAAGGCCTAAAAATACAGTCATCTACCTGTATCTTATGTCCGCTGATTCATTTCCGCTTTCCTTTGTTGCGGGCCTGCTTGCTGCATGTAGCTCTTCTTATTGCCTCAACTCATTTTTTTTTTTTCATTCTCCCTTTTTCTGTCTTTTTTGAGTTTGTCTTTATTTATTTATGTTGTCCTGTCTGGTCTATGAGTCCGCTCGTCTTTCTCTTTGCTTTCTGTTCTTCTGACTGTCTTTCTTTTGGTCTATTGGTTTTCACTCTCTAACTCTATCAGTTCCTTCCCTTCCTTCCCTCATTCATTCAAGAGATCTCAGCTCTATATTTCAGACTAGATCTAGCTAGACTCTGTATAGAAGACAATAGATAGTGAATAGTGTGATAAGATCCTTCTTCTTTGTTTCATTGTTAATGTGAAAGGCCATGTTTTCCCAAAAAAACAAACAAAAAAAAACCCAAAAACAGTGGGATAAACTTAGATTGGGTTGGTTTGATGAGCAACTGAATCAGAGGTCACCTATGCTAACTTTGCCCTACTAGCCTAGAAACTCTGCTTTATCTTGCTTTTTCCCCAGACTTATTCTTAAAGGAAATGTAAACTGAACTCAGGAATATCTTTTGCATGTAATATTTGGCGTTATTAGCAGCTCCAGTAGAGGAGGACATTGTGATGTTTAATCGCTGGTTCCTGACATCGTTCACCGCTGCCTATTTTCCCACACAGTGCTGCTTTGAAGACAAAGGCTGCAAATCCAGCAGCATTTCACCTCCCTTCCATTTGAAGTTTAATCTAAATACTTTAAGAGCATCTCTAGGTGTTTCACTTCACCTCAAGAATGTTTCTTGTAAATTCACAAACTGGACTTTAAGTGCAAGAGACACACACAAACACCATTTTATTCCTTTTTCAAGCTTTGTATAGAAGCATAAAGTTCCTTGAAGTTGTGGGAAGGCCAGAATCCCTTGGGCACATTGATTTGTAAACGTTAGAATTCAGTGTGACTCTTCCTCTCTCTTGGTTCCTGGTGTTCATCTCCATGTCATAACTAGTATATGTGTGTGTGTGTTTATACAGAGACGTGTACATTTGTGGCTGTTCCAGCATGTAGAGTTTGTTCCCTAAGGTCCTTGAATGTGTGTGTAGGGTGCCTTCTCCTTCCCAGCTGTGAGGAGAGGTGCTCTGACATGGCCTGTCCCTTTAGCTCGTACCGAATGTTTGACATGCCAAATGCAGAGGTCAGCTTGACCTACTTTCCCCTAGCGGCCCTTCTGCTGAGCTGCAATGGCTCGGCGGGGGGGGCGGAGCCACTTACGCCTCCACTGTTGTCCTGGTGTGTTAAATCACTGCCATTTGTTAGGAGACACGTTCCTGTGTGTGTGTGTGCCTGTGTGACTTCATGTATGTAGGAAGCATCTCACACACACATACACACACGCATACAAGCTTGTGCTGAGGTTGGATTTGAAGCGCTCAGTGGGGGTTACAGGTAGATGCTGGGCAGCACTTGGGCAGGACCCCTACAGTGAGCTCTGTCTGACTCACTTTGTACAACTGTTCTCTCTCACACACACACACACACACACACACGCCCCAACCCCCGCAACCCCTTCCACCCACTCCACTTCCGTCTGTATGGTAGATCCACTTCCATCCTAATATCAATTTAATTTTAGATTTCAAGTGAATTCTCTGTATTTGCACAGACGCAAGCCCCATTCGGATGGGATTAATATTCCCGGGGGTGGTTGGTACTAAAATATTTGCAATGGCCTTCAGTAAACTCATTGTTCCGTATGGCATTTTAGCCATTGCCAAATTACAGATTGTGTGTTTGTAATAGATGAGGATATTCTGCTGGACAAACAGTCGAAAAATAGCTCTTGCATGCCTGGTGATATGCTTCTACAGTTAGAAGGGAACTAGAGTTATCATATTATATATTGATACACACTACATCTAGAATCAGTTATAGGAAGTCAGACTGGACAAGATAAAAAGTTTACCAGGAGCTGACATTATGTAACAGCTGATGAAACTTAGCTCAGGACCAAACTCTTTGGCTCTGAGGTATCTGGGACTAATTAATATGTGACAGGGGGACAAAAATCCCAAGCATTAGACAGGATTAAAACCCTTCATCAGCATGTGCAGTATTAACATCACAAAGTCTCCCCAAAAGAAATAAATCTTGTCCAAACTGTACTTTAGAAAATAAATCTAAGTAGTCACTGCTCAACTGCTGACAGTGCAATGGTAATTGGCCACAAGTTTCAACTTATCATTGTTTTGTCAGTTTCTTTTTCTTCTGCTCAGCAAATATCTTATAATCTATTAAATGCAGCAGCTATCACTGCCATTATATTTTCTTTTACTTCTACTGATTTACTGTTTTTACCTTTCTATTTGTTCCTGTTCAACTCTTATAGTCTTCAATGAAAGACCCTCAGCCTGTTAGTTTTACCAGCAGTGTGTCTAAAGAAGAGGAGAGAGTTTTTCCTCACTTAATATGGAATGTCAATGGTACAGAGCCTGTTGAGGAGAGGAGACAGGCTGCAGAGTTCATTCAAAAGTAAACGTTTAATGTAGCAGCAACCCAGCTGCTTGACTGTATCAATGATTTAGGCCCAGCAGAAGGTCCTTAATGGATAGAGCCACATCTTTGTGCAAGTTCAACAATTTCTTCTGTGGTGTGCGCGCACACACACATACACACAAAGATTGAAAAATGATTTTATTCATGCTTAAAGTACTAAAGGATGTATGGCATTGCACGACTTACACCATAGCCCCCCTCTCAGACGTTCCCCTGCTGGGTGCATCACTGTGTTTAAAAGGTTTGCTAAGTTGAGAGCTTTGTATCTGTTTGTCAACATCAACTATGCATGATCATAATCTGTCTTCACATTGTTTTATTCAGTTGCAGTCTTGTCTAGCTGTGTAGAAGAGAGAGTGGCTGACAGGAGGAGGAGGAGGCGAGTTTCTGCAGCTTCTGTAAAGGAGCCATGCTGTGCTTTGGCCAAAGATGGGAACTCGTGTGCCACAGAGGGCAGAGAGGAGGCAGGATTCCTAAGCACATTCATGTGCATTTGTGGTCGATCATTAAGATCTTTGTTTCAGCTACTCCAAAGCACCCTAGTGTCCTACTACCAACACCATGGCTGTCACCAAGGGTTTGAGTTCATTTGTCAAGTCTGTGTGGCTTTTGAGAACTAACTCTAACGATTAACTTTTTTTCTGCATCACAGAGGTTTATGTTCTTTCTTGGCTGGAATTGGGCTGCCATGTGTCTCGTGTGTGTGTGGTACTTTCCTCATTTCCCATTTACTTTTCTTTACACAGCTTTCATGTGTATTGTAGCTGTATTACATTCAGACTTTGCAGACTTTGCTGGTTCTTGTGCAAGCCTTGAGTGCTACCGTATCTATGGTATCTTTGATCAGATAGCAGAGTTCAAGCCATCAGATTCTTGTTGAAGTTTTGTGATATGTAGCAAAAAATCATTGAATTTGCTATGGCTTCTCAAAAGAATTGTTATGCAGTTTCTAATCTTTTGGTTATCTTTCAAAAGATTTCAGTAATGCTTAACAATATCAGTGCCACAGGGAAAATGTGTGATTGTTTAAATAACTTACAAATACAATGATAATGAACAATAAGTAAGTGAATAATGATCTTCAAGGCCCTGTATACACCACACAGGTGGTTTCAGTTATTTTGTTTAGATCTCTTCCCCAATGGGACTTGAGTGGAGCTATGCTGCAGGTCGCCAAGCTCCATGTACTCATGTACTTTGACTAAAATAATCATAAAGATATAGGTTGTCCCACCCTAGTAGGCACAGCAAACTTACCAAGGAGAATCTGGGAGATGTCAATCAAGAACAATGTGTACACACCCACACCGTCCTGAGAATAGGCCAATTCACCAAAATAAGTGAAAACACCTGGGCAGGTGTAGCACTGGTGTGCAGGAGCTTACAAAGTTTTACTGCAGCTAAATGTAAATCCTGTTTTGTGTTTTTTTTTTTTTCCCCCTGAACTCAAAAGTGCATTCAGTTCCAAAAGTAAATCCAAGAAGAACATCTGGCCTGCTTTAAATAATATCGCCACATTTTCTGCTATTTAAACTACATTTTTCACTCAGGTCGAGTACTGCTGTCAAGCTCCGTAAATAAAAAGCTGTTGTTGTTTATGGTTTAAGCATGATCTTAGCAGTGCTTTGCTGAGTATTAAAATTAGCAAGCATTCTTGTGAGCACTTGTAAATGGTGTGGCATTTGGTTTCTTAATTATCACGATGGCATGACTGTGAATTCCTGGGTGGACTAATGTGATGAAAATCCTGTCTGTCCTTGAATATATCTTGGTGTGATTTTGTCCTACAACAGTGACTATAAAGAATCTCGTTGCTTGTTTTTTTTTGTTTTGTTTTGTTTTTTTGTCTCTGTTTGTGTAAGACTGTATCAGTATCTTACAACTTTTTGGGGGAATTCCTTAATCAACTGTTTTGGGAGGGGATTTTTAAAATACTATAATTTCTGAAAGTCTGTGAAGGTAGCACAGCCTGCCATCATGTATGATTTCTAGGAATTTCTAGGAGGAGGAGGCTTCTGTTCTTACCTGAACGTGGCATGTTGTGTTGGTGTTTGTGTCTCTATGGATTTCGTTTGATTGCACCAATCCTCTGCTCACATATTAAGACAGTAGTTCCTTCTGGCACAAGAACAGAATCACTCGGACGATGGTGCCAAATCCCAGCGTTATATTTTCTACTGGAGTGTTTGACTTCTGCTGGATCACATCGGCATTTCAGAGTGATTTAACCAGCAAGATTGACACCATTACAACGAGGCTGTCATTATTGTCCCTCCTGAGGCATAATTGCCTATAGTGTTGAACAAGCAGCTTCCATCTTATGTGTTTGGGTCTCTCTCTCTCTCTCTGTTACACTCTTTCTATCTCTCATTACACTCACACACTCACACCCCTGCTCACTATTTATCTCCTGCATCAGTTGAATTCATCAGAGAACATCACAGCTTTATAGTGTGACCATCTGTCAATACCACTCCATAAAGTGGAGTGGAGAAGTGTCCGTGTCCACTGGCTCCTCTAAGCCTCCAGTTGGCCTGCCTCCAGCTGTTTCTGGGGGCCTTATTGTCGCTGGTTAACCCAGGTCTGGAGCATCACTCTCCCACCCTTGTGGCTACTTCAACCCACCCTGCCTCCCTGATCACGCAGCTGGATGAACCTCGCTCTTCACCGGTGTGGAGTGGCTTGTAACACTTTAATGAGTTAACTTCCAGAATGATCTACATAATTTATTTCCTGCCCCCTCAAGAGCCTGCTGAAGCATTAATTAATATCATACCCTGGTATCAGCAGCCATCCCAGTGTGGGATTCCTTCTGGCTCTATTTTTGGAAGCCATGGAATTGGATATGTTTAACTACAATGCAGCTTTTTGGACACTGATGAAAGATATTGCTTCCTGGTGGCTTTGTACACAGACTGAGCTCCTGTATTTCCGTGGAGACTGAAATCGGGAAACAGTTGCAGGCCAGATTTCATGCAGCGGTGATCCATTGAAACAAGATGATCATGAATGTGACTAAGCCCAAATGATTCGTACGTGCCAACAAGTCACGTTTCGTTGTTATTGCTGTGTCTGTGGCTACTAGCAATAATGCTTCTAACACCCAAGTACAAAAAAATTGCTTCTGTATTCAGTTTTTAATGTGTTCATTCACCTCACCACAACTCTCTCTCTCTCTCTCTCTCTCTCTCTCTCTCTCTCTCTCTCTTTTCCCCCCATCCCTCCCTGTCTCCCTCCACAGAACTCAATACGGCACAATCTGTCATTGAACAAGTGTTTTCTCAAAGTGCCTCGCTCCAAAGATGACCCGGGGAAGGTGAGAAGTTTGCTTTTCATTTCAACATAAATTGGATTAAAATGACAACAAAATAAATACATAAATGCACATAATAGTCGAAAAAGTACAAATACAACAATATTTTTAGTTGCTAGCATGTGCCCACAGGTTTGATTTGTCAGTTGGCAGAATTCACTTCTTGAAATTTCTTTGCAGTGTGTCTCATGCTGTCTCTGGTCGAAAAATGTTACTTCTGAATGGCTGCCAGGACTCTGACACTCTGGAAATGCATGGCATGCTCGTAATCTATTATGAGCTTCCCCCCCCACAGAATCGCATTTAAAATATAAGGAGAGACTAGTTTTTGGACACACATAGGTATTAGATGAGGTCTTGAAGAAAAACAACCAAAGCCTGGTAGAGTTGGAGCCATAACAGAGTAAAAAGTCAGGTCATGTCCAGCATCTTACAACCCTAAAATATTTACTCCAAGTACTGAATTTCCTCAGAGGAAAAAATAGGCCTTTCTTGCTCACATTTCCTCTCTCTCTAAAAGGAAGGATAGACCAATTTTGACCAAATTTGACATTTTAACCTCAGTAGGACCATTACATCTTTCAGTCTGATTTACTTGACAATCTCTACTGATATCAACCTCATGAGTAGAATTCCTTGATACACTGTGTAGGTTCATGTAGTTATGGAGTTGTTATGAGCCTATATTTAGCATGATGGTGTGTATAGGTCAAACCATATGTAGCCTAACCCAGATATCATCCCAGCATTGTCAGGATACACTGCATGTGCTTCAGGAACCACACAAATAATAACACACAAACACATATGCATACACCAGCATATGCATGAAGAGCTATGCTAGCTGTGTAGAGGTTGGGGACTGAATGCTAATTTCATGTTTTGCTGTAATCCTCTGATATTGACACTCTTGGGAGCTGCTCCACTAAATACAAAATAATCTATTGCTGTATGGATCCCATTCCAAATGCATGGCCAACATGCTCGCATCCTTAATGTTTAATTTGGAATTTTCCTCACTCCCTTCCCCCCGAAGACAACTTCAAAGAGGAGCTAGCCGCTCTTGATATGTTTCATCAATATTGTAATGTAGCAGGAATATGAGAACTGCTGGGTGAATGAGATAGGAGAGTCTTGTCGCTCGCTGTCTGTTCCTCTCTGTGAGATGGTGTAAGAGATGACAGTATTATACACACACACTCTATCTCTGAGGTAAAAATGCAGCCATGAAGACTACCATTAATAATCCTTATTTTAATTGCTCCTGTGTTTTGGCCTGGGGTTGGAAGGATAACCAGTGTACCTATGGTGTTTATCCTTACTATATTAACTCACAAAATGGGGAACTAGGTTACATAATTTATGTTATATGAAAATGAACAATGTCAGTTATGGTAAGAGAGCAGGTAGAGTGCATCTGTTATCAGGATCTGTTATTAAATCACGTTTACAGCAGCCTTTGTTTTATGACTACAGAGAATATTGCAGTTTTGCTATGCTGCTGTCCCACACTCCACTGACACTTCACATGGCATTTCTACAATATAATACAATATATTTGTGAATAATTTAATTCCTGTTGATATATTTTTCTGGTAAGCCTCTGGAGATGGGTGCAGGAAAATGCAGAAACTCTCTTCCCAAGGGGTTTAACTTAGTGTTTCTTTCCCCTAATTAAAGGAAATGCCACCCAACCTGGCTCTGTCTCTCCCATCATTTAACCCCTGCATCTTAACACAGCAGCAGATTTTTGGATCAAATGTGGTGCAACTGTGTTTCACTTTTGTACATCCTTATTCAGTGAAGCCTTTTGTAAAGAACATGGGAAGCATAATGAGGTTTCACTGCATTTTACTGTAGCCTACATTGTTATGAGACGTCTCTTCATCTTCGGTTGATTGTGCTGTGAATTATTCCTCTCTCTGAGGACAGTGTTAATTGACCCCAAAGCTGTGCACATATTAAAACTTAGAATTTTGCTCCCCAAAGAATATAGGTCAGCCAAGATTTTCTTCGTAACAACTGCAGTAGTGTTCTATCCGCGCTGAAATTGTTGGCTTTAACAAGAGCATGCTGTTGATGTGGATGCTGTAGTTATTACATAGATTCTTGAGACAGAGAGTTTCTTATGGAAATACCAAGTATTCTCTCTGCTAAGAAAGTAATTTTAAAGGTTCTGATCTCACTTTCTCTTGACAGTTGAGATTTTATCAGGGGGTCATATGAAATATTAAAAAATAAAATTCACTTGTTATGGAGCTTCAGGCAAAAAATCTCATTTTTAACAACTATAAGCTGTGTTGCTGTTGGCTTAGAAGAGGAACACCATTGAAAAATAAATTAAATGGGGCAGAATGCAGAGATAAATAATGCAGCCTGGGTGTGGAATTGCTAGTTGCAGCCCCAGAGCCAGCCCCAGCTGTTCTCTCCTTGATTAGCCCTGTTCAGACCAAAGAAGAAAGCAACACAGCAGGGCCAGTGCTGCCTACATTTGTGGGCTGAGGCTGAGGAGTCTTCATCCTTGGCAACAACACACTGACTCAGTACCTGAGGCTGAGGAAGTACAGCTTCAGGAAAGGCTTAGCATTTCACCACCACCACCTGCCCTCACCAGCCTCTCATTGAGGAGCAGCCACAGAGGAGAAAAAGCCAAGCCATTCTTACTGACAGAGCCCACCCACTCACTGCACACACTCGCAGCGCTCAGCTCACAGGCTTCAAGTGGTAGGACAGCATTCACTTTAACACAAGAGTGGATGAGACCTCTGGCTTTTGGGTTTGTTGCATCAAAGCTTTGTGTTGCAGTGCCAAAGGAAAGTCTCGTTCTCATGTCCTGTCATTTGAGGGAGGAAATCCTTCAGTCCATTGTAAATATCTCTGGGATATCACGTGTGAAAGCAAGCTCACACCTCTTTCTTTCCTCTACAGGGCTCTTACTGGGCCATCGACACAAACCCAAAGGAGGACGCCTTGCCTACACGGCCGAAGAAGAGGCCGCGGTCTGGAGAGCGGGTTAGTTTGATGAGAGAAACTGTTTCTCTGGATATGTTTCCCCACGTATGCTGTCTCTCCTGTTCAACCTTATAGTCCTCTATTTTGCAATGCCTCTTTATCTACTTCTACCTCTTTTTCTTTGGCCCCCCCTTTCTCCCACTTTCTTCCACTCTTTTTTCTTTTTCTTACCACATGCAGACAAACGCGCAAATGCACACTCAGGCACAGTAGGAGTTCATATCCAGACTTTATGTAACTGCTTCTCCATGCTGCTTCACTGGCCTGTCATGAAGTGGGCTCCTTATTAATAAACTGTGCCCTAGGCAGCCATTACATACATAGCATTCTGTACTCATTTTTTTAACAAACATCAGTTAATGCAGAGCTATGCACACTGGTTATTCTGAGTGGGAGCTTTTGTCTTTAATTATGGATGAGACTTGTCCAGCGTTACGTACAGCTGTACAGGTTTAGTGAGCTGCTCAGATTGACCTGGCCCTGGGGCATCCCAACACAGCGGGCTGTTGTCTCCTCGTTCTCCACAATGTGGCTGACCAAAGGCTAAGAGACATGCAGCATTCTGTTACACTGGCTAGGCAGACTCACGAATGTGCACTCACACACATTATTGTCTCTACCACTCGGCCAAAACTGTTGTTATGCTAGCCCTACAGCATAAAAATCACATCCATTCTCCAATCTGTTTCTCTTTTTTAGGTGTGAGGTTTTTTAAACAAGAGATGGAGAAACGCAAAAAACCATATTGATTTTGATATGTTGCTCTGCCATTTAATCTAACTGCAGCTGGACGTGACAGGAGAGAACACACCATCTGAGTCTGTATGTGTATCTGTACTATAAGACATATGCACAATACTCACCCTTCCCCCCCTAGACGCTGTCTGCTGGCAAGGCATTCCATTAACAGTCTCAGACATTGAAATTGAGTGTTTGGGAAATCTCATTTATGTTAATCATAAATTAAAAATGGTACTGTTGGCAGCCAATCCTCTTACAGTAAGCAGTTTTAGGAGACTGCATGGCAGAGTTATCTCTCCCTAAGTGTCTGCACTGTGTGCGTGTGTATATATGCATTTGGGTTTAGGCTGTCTCCATCTTCTTAGAAAACACAGCTCAAATCTGACCTAAATAAAGATGCTACCTTTGTCATATGGAATTATCACATGGAAATTGTTTTTCAAATGTTTTTTTTCCTTTATATATTTAACATGTATCATGTCTCACAGAGCATAGATTTGTGACGCATCATTAAAAAAAATCCCACCCACTTTCCGCCCAAACCCACAGTGGGATCTCATGTCCTTGATAATTTGATAATGTAAAAAACAAAAATTTCTGCCTCCACACCCCACCCGCAACCCCCACAGGCTTCTACGCCATACAGCCTGGAGTCGGAGTCTTTGGGGATGGAGTGTATGATCTCTGGAAGTGCCTCTCCAACGCTGGCAATCAACACTGTGACTAACAAGGTACTACAGCCAGCCATCCAGCCTCCAGCTCCAACATACACCTGGCTACACAACTGCACCCTGACCCCACCCACTTCTCCAACCACCTACAGCACAATTCCCCATAGAGAGAGAGAGAGAGGAGCACTCTAGTGGAGGGGAGATACACACACATGCATACATACACACAAACACCAGCAGAAGCTGATACGCCTAAAGCTTCTCTGCAATGCAACCCACACCAAAAAACAAAATTCGCTGCACTGCAGCACCTTCATCCTCTACAACAACAGGCAGTGGGCTTTTGTTTTGTTCAGCATGGCAATACGATGCTTCCACACGTTTGGAACCCGATAAAGCTTACGCAGTCCTGTGCATACCTGAAATAGGATACTACACACACACTCCATGGGGTTTTTCTATTCACACCTGTAGTGGAGGTTGACACCCGCGGACTCGTGTTGCTTGTTTCTCTTCAGTTCTGTGACCACATTACACTGTCACACTCCAGGTGACCACCCCTGCTGTTAGTTCTGTCTGCTCTCAGCAGCTTCTCGTGTGTAAAAGCTTGGAAACACTTGTACTTTGCAGAGCTACAGGGACTGCTAGCTGTTAGTTGTTAGTGTGCAGCTCACTCTGAAATTTAAATAGGCTTTTTAACCTTAAGCCCTCATCCTCTGGGCCCAGTGGGGGCAGCTCTCAGGAGTACTCCTAAAAAGCCTACAAGAGTCGCTTATTCATTTGCTGCGAGCGTTGCAAAAACTGTTTAATATGAACATGGGGAAGATTAGTTTGAGTGTGAGGAGCTGCTCTTCAGTTCAGAGTATGAGGCAAAAATGTAAGCATGTTTGTTATAACTTGTGTGCACATATATGCGTGTTATAAGCTCTAGTGTGTTTCTATTCACATTTTGTGTTAAATTATAGATTCCAGTCAAATTTCTGTAATATATAGAATGGACTAAAGCTTGTAGCTCTGGTAGCTATGCAAAAACCCTGGCCATAGCATCTGCCTCTACCAGCAGGGAATGCATAATGAAACCCTAATGTAAAGAGCTGACACTTTACAGCCTGGACTCCTACTGTCAAATAACTCCTGTAAAATAACTCAGAGGAGTAACAAGCAGAAATCATTAGAAATGTAGTTGTCTTTGTGATTCTAAGAGCTTACGAGGGGAAGTTTGGAGTTATTTCTTTTGTTCAGTTTACTGTGACAAAAGCTGTTGCTGTGAAGACAAAGTGGAGTAGTAACAGATCTGAGGCCTAACTCCTCAGAGAGAACTTGTTTCTCACTGTCTTACACTGTAAACATATGGCAGGCCACGCCTCTTTCGGTACAATGTGCCAAGCCACAGGAATTCCCTCTGTGTTTTTCTCTCTGCATTTCTATTCCAGTCTCTCCCTCTTATTCCCGCCTTCTAAGATAGACCAATGGGAGACGCTGGCAGGACTACTGAACCAGCAAGACTCTTTTTCTTTTTTCCCTCTCTCTCTGTCTCTCTCCTGTCAGACATTCCTTACACGACTGTCCTCCTCCCTCTCTTTCGTCTGCCTTTCTCACATAAACGCACATTCTTCTTTCCCCTGCATGTTGCATTCTGAGGCAGCACCCCTCGACACTGAGGATGTGAATATGATGAAACTCTGGCACCGAAGTGTGATGATGAAGGGAAAGGGGGATTGTCACAAGTGTGTTTGCTGAGGAGTAGTCTGGACTTTTTCCCCTCTCTCTCTCTCTCTCTCTCTCTCTCTCTCGCTCTCGGTATTTCTGTTTAGTCCTGTGAGTAGGGATTCTGCTGAGGACTGGCTGACATGACTGGAGACACCTGGGCCAATCTTGCTTTGATTTCATAATCTATGTCTCATGCTCCAGATTAGGCCCCCATGTAAAAGACACCTCAGGCTTTTTACTTAATTCACTGCTAAGAATAGAACTGTGACGTGCTTGCCTACTAGCGAACGCTGTACACAGTATTTACTGTGGAGCCACTCCTGCCTGTATGAGCATGCTTTCCTCTGTCTGTGTGTGTTTTTATGCATGCGTGTTCCTGTGTCTGTTGTGTCTACCTTTGTGCACATCTGTCTCTGTAGACATGGGTGTGTGCGTGTGTCATCTTTATACTTGCTTCTATATACGTGGGTGAAACTGGGTGTTCATCTGTGACTGAGTGCTCGAGTGGGCGTCTTCACTCGGGGGACTCTGGGTTCTGCGTAAACCATACAGCAGTGAGGTTTTGAAATCATCACACTTTATGGGTGAGAAGAATAAAAATAGATTGAGCTGAGAGACTTGAGGCTAAAATTGTGTTTTATGACTTAATGACATAACATTTTTTATTTCTTTGGCATACTTTTTTGATTAGCGTTGTATTGCTGATTTTTTCAGATTTGCTTAAGCTTTCAGTTTTAGCTGTTCATCGAGTTCCCCTTCACACTAATGAACACTGGAGCCAAACCCACACTGAGTGGAGGAAGGCTAGAGTTTCCTAATGAGCTTCTTTCAGTATCCCCCTCATCTTCCTCTTCCTCAGTCTCACCCCTCTCTGCTGCATTGTGTTGCCTGGATTTAACGTTTAATGTTTTCTTAGTTTTTTAAATCACAACATTTCTATCTCATGCTACCAGAGGAGGAGACAGGCTCTTTATTAAAAGTTAAATATGATGAGACCCTGGATTTGAACCAGTCAGTCAGCTGACAGGTCAGTCAGAGCAAAGCAGGCAGTCAGGGCTGCCTGACTGTCCTTGCTTCCTTGTGGCCTCTGCAGCAGCGAGCTGCAGATTAGCAGAAAGACAAGGGGCTTCAGTCTGTTGCTCCTGCCACTGAGGCAGGTTTCGGGCTGGTCAGTTCTGCCTGCCTGAAGGCTGCTGCCACTGCTGTGTCTCATTGTGCTGAACACAGAGCCCACTCTGTTCCACTCAGAGTGATGAGCAACAGCCACTATGCTGCTGCACAACACGGATGGAGAGTCACACATGCACACGCACACACCAAACTGAGAATGCAAGGATCTCTTCTACAACATCGCTGTCAGTGCATTACTGCCATTCCTTTCCTCATAATACAAACCTCGACACATGGATGGGCTATTCTCCGTGGGTATCATTATATTCATTATCTCGATTGGTCCTCTTACTACTGTCTTAATTGCCTGACACCGCACTTTATTTGGGGAGGGTGGGACGCCCAAACCTTGTTAGATGATAATTAAAATTGTCGTTCTGAAGTGCCTCAGCTAGTTTCGGTGCTGTATTGAAAGGTCACTGTCTCAGTTGCGTTGAAATCCTTTGTTAGCTGTCCCGATCGGATTTGCACTTGGTGAGCAGATGTGGCTGACATCGCCAGTAGTGTGACCTTTAGTGGTGGCACCATCTCAGCTGTCTCCAGACCCCTTCACACATTCAGCTAGAACCCCTTAGTGACTGTGGTGGGTGTTCAGCAACACTCTCTCTCCCAAACACGCTCTCAATAAAGCAAAAACAAAGTAGTCTATTATTATGACAAGTCAAAGCATGTGCTGCACGCATGCACATGTATAAAATTTCCATACCAAATTACCTTGGTTAAATATAGACCAGTGGTACCTGCCCTACCTATTATCCCAGAGGAATGCTGACATGATCTGCTATCAGCATGATAAAAACCAGCAGCAAACAGGAAGCAGACAGTGCTGAGTGTAAGTATGGGTGCATCTCTCAGTAAATAATTTACTTTTTTGTGTTTCAGGTGGCGTTGTACAACACAGACCAGGAAGGGAGCGATAGTCCAAGAAGCAGCCTTAACAACAGCCTGTCTGATCAGAGTTTGGCCTCTGTCAATCTCAACAGTGTGGGCAGTGTGCACAGCTACACACCAGTAAGATCAACGGCTACGCTTCATTGTTCTTTCTCCTACTTTTTAATTAATTGTAATAATTTTGCAAGTTCAACAAAATGCCCTAAAAGCTGTTATGACCTATGATGCACCTCCAATAAGGGAAAAAAAAAATTTAAAAATCTCATATTTTTCCCATCTCCAAAGGCCAAAAACAGATCCACGTGGAAAAGTGCTCGACATCGTACAGTTCACATAGTAACATGCATGAGGCTGTCTCTGAGTGGGACCCATTTCATCATAGACTTCCTAATGAGTCAGCTGCAGATGCATAATTTAGTGTATGTAGGGGCTTTAAAAATATAATTGAGAAAAAACATTGTCTAAGTCAGCTATATCCTGTTTGGATATAATATAGAGACTGCTGTTTGATTTATAACACTAGAAAATTACACCTGAACTTCAAAGTTTTAACCAAGATTATCCTTGTGTACCAAGCATGCATATTTCTGGCAGGATAAAGAAATTTAGGAAGAACTGTTGTGCTAAATGCAGCATTTAGTTTGGTAATGTATTTCATGCAAACACAATGGGCGAAAATGAGAATTAATGCATGAAATTAACATATAACTTGATCTGTAAATTACGTTCAACAAGCAATGTTAGCATGTGTGTCCCAAGTGATGAGCATGCTAACAGAGGCCAGCTCTTTGCTCTTGCTTTGCCATTCTTTAGAGGATGAATCGAGCTCTTCTCTTGACTCTCTTCATCTCTAAGCAGGCATAAATTGGACCGGTGTTTCTCGTAGAGGATGTAAATGAAGGATGGAGGGTGATTTCAGTATCAGTTTCTATGGATTTGCAGCTTGTAAATGTCTCTTATTTGAGTTTATTTGTAACAGGGTTTTTTTTTTTTTGTNCTGAGCAGAAAGGTCAAACAATTAATTCTCATTGTGTCCACATTTTTTCTAGCTTTGGGGGAGCCATAGTCACTAAATGGATGAAAATGAAACACCACTAGGCTTAGATAGTGTACTGTTTCCCATATTTCATCTCAGCAGAAAGCCCCAGGAGGCTCTGCACAGAGGAGCCAGCCGTAGATGGCCAGGGTTCAGCGCAGACATGAATAGAAGTAAAACATCAGGAAGGAGGTTAAGGGCAACAGAGAAAGATGTGCACGCTTCTGGAAGGCAGACAAAGAGAAGAGCTTCCTCTGATGTCCTCACAGATGCCCCCTCTTTGGTGTGGTCGTCCTGCATCCTAGAGCGCTCGCCGCTACAGGCGCTGGGCATCGATCAGCTCTATCTGATAGATGTGCCTCTCTCTCTCCAACAGCTCAAGCAGCATCTCACAGTGAACACTCTGGCTTTATTACCACCTCTTCACTCTACCGAGCTAGACTGCGAGCAGTGCTCTTAAGCATCCTGCCCACATGTTGTACTGGGAAGATGTTAAGATTAAAAATTGGCCATGACCTCTCCTGTAATGCTAGCCCAAGGTGAACACAGGTGAGGTCCTGGTTTGTGGAATGGTGATGGTTTTGAACGTTGCCCTGGCTGTGATGAATCTTGGAGACGGCCTCAGCGCCGGAGGGAACACCGCTTGCTGTCTCACACCCAGAGGCAAAGCATGACATTGACTGCCCACACACACATGGATAAAATGGATGCTTATTTGTACAAAGCAGCGCTATTGATTTTGTTTTAAATACATTTTGCTCGGCCACCTGAGTATTGGCTTTGTGTCCATTTGAGTTGCTCTCTTAATGTTGTGTGAGCCAAGGTGGTAAGCGCTGACCTAGATTGCTGAGGTTTACTGATTACTCTCTACTTGTTGTGGTATGACTGACACCCCTTTAGATACAGCAGCCTTCAACATTACCTCCTCAGAAAACCAGCACTTAATATTAAATATCCCATTTTTTCTTCTGTTTGCTCCATGACTAGATCTTCATGGCAAGTATCTTTGAACAGTATGCACATTTACTTGTATGTTGTGGCATTAGAGTTAGATCTGTGATTTGTGAAATCATTCTCACAGCAAATCATTCATCTACTACGTGTTACAGAGGTAGCCGCTACATAGTTTTTCGCAATATTATGCATAAATTTTAGCATTAGACACAAATCCATGTTGCATTTAAAAATTTGTATCTTTTGTTCATCTTTAGCATTTTTATCTCATCTGCCTCAGGTCACTAGTCATCCAGAGCCCGTGTCTCAGTCTATGAGCCTCCAGCAGCCCCCCCAGTCCCAGTACAGCATGCCAGAGAGGGACAAGCAGCTCCCGTTCTCTGACTTTGAAGATCTCAGTGCCTCCTTCCGCAGCCTTTACAAGTCTGTATTTGAGCAGTCCTTCAGCCAACAAGGTGAGTGACCTCACAGCGGCGTCAAGATACAACCTAATAGTGAGCTTAAGCTTCATTTATCAAAGGAGCACATTGGAGCCGGATGATTCTGTGAATGATTCTACCTAAAGTGGGTTTTGTTCTTAACAGCTGGAGTTGCAGAGAGTCTTTCAGTGCTAATTAGATTTGCTGAGCAAATGAGTAGCTATTCAACAGGCTGACTAGCCTATGGTGCAAATCTACAGAGTATTTTCATTGCCTGTTGCCTGAGCCATGTAGAAAAGCCCTCATTTGATATTCAAAAGCACAGTCTAAGAGTTCATGTGTTAAATATTTCAGTAGGGGATCCTATGAGGGTCTGTTGTCTTTAATATGTTTAAATCACAATCAATACATCAGACCTTTTGCTTTATATTTTTCTATTACAAGAAAGCTGGATGTTTTCAAATGATCCCTGTGGTTCATCAGATGAGTAGAAGAGGTTCATTTGTCATAATGATGGTGAATTTGTACCGTAAAATGTACAGTGCTGGATAGAATGCAGCTTTACAAAAGCTTGCAAGTCCCTGTAGAACAAAATGCATTTTTGCTTGTAATTTGATTGAATGAAAAAAAAACAAAGAGCGCTTGACAAGCCAGCACAAGCAAAGTAGAGGGAGCTTTCTGTGTATAACCTACTTTCACAAATGAAATGCATTTCATACAAATGTTTTCAAAGAGTTGCTCTCCTTTAATCTATCATCTATGTTTCATTAGTTGAAAGTTGTTACCTTTTTTATTCGCATAAAAGTGAAATCTTTTAGTCAGACAAGCTCTAGCAATTAAAAAGCATAAATAATCAAACTAGAGGATTTCACACTCTGCCGCTGTAGACAGTGAGCTAATTCACTGGCTTTGATAATAAGTAATGAGCTCGCATTATTATTCTGGTGCCGCGTTAATTGCTTTCTGTATTTCCCTGGTTGGACAATGGGCTTTCTGAGCCGATAAGAGATGCACCTTTGTCACCCCTGCAGTGAGTGTTACGTGTCGATTGTGGAGGTGCAGGGCTGGAGTCAGCTCTAAAAGCACTCCAGTGAAATAGGTTTACTGTGCCAAAGCTGTGAAGGATGGGGACTCTTAAGACCACTCCCCTCCACTCAGATGATTGCAGTTGGGTGTGCAGATGTTCATGCGCTAGTCATGTCTGTTTTGAAGCTGTGCAGCAGCACATAAAATTTGTCAAAGATAATTCTGAGCTGTATAGCTGGAGAGAAGAGGCGGTGGCAGCTTGGGCTTGCGAACCTCAGAGACATAACCAATGCTGAGTCATTCCCTGAACTATAACAAAATGGCAGCTGGTCTGTCTCTAGTGTAGAGCCACTTAAGCGAGGGAGGCCCAGATCCCATTACCATGAGATATTGAGACAGATGTAGTGAGGTAGATGTTTTTTTGTTTTTTTTGTTAAACACAAAGAATCTTTGTTATGTGTTTGTCATGAAGTGCGTTATACAAATTCATCTCATTCTAACACCATGTGCAGTTGTTATGGGGCCATAGATACTGGTTGCTCATTACCTGCTTTTCTTCGTGCTTTTTGTTTGGCAGCGCTGATGGGCATACCATCAGATTCCTCCCAGCAGACCCACACCTCCTGCTCCTATCAGCACTCTCCCAGCGGCACCATTAGCACTCAGAACAGCTTGTCAAACAACCAACCCAATAACCACCCTAACAGCCACTCTGGCAGCAGTGGCCAGGTGCCCCTGTCCCATCCTGCCCAAGCCCACCCCGGCCATGGCTCACCCCACACACAACACCTCCCTCAGCATGGCGGCCCCCACACTCCACACAACCAACACAGCCAACATGCCCAGCACAGCCAACACAGTCAGCACCAACAACACCCACAACACCAACAGCACCCCCAGCACGCTGCACACCCTCAGCACTCCCAGCATGGGCAGCACCCATCACAGCACCCATCCCATAGCCAGCACCCACAGCAGCACACGCCACACCCCTCTCAACACACGCAGCACAGCCAGCACCCTTCTCAACATGGACAGCAGCATCAGAGCCTCTCCCACCAGCCCCATCCTACCCAGCAACAGATGGCCTGCAACACGGGTGAGACCTTTTCTCCATCATTCCCTTCTTTTGAACCAGCGTCACTGTATTGTCTCCTCCTCATCCTGTTTCACACTCACAGACACCAAAGAAGACCATCTCTTTCACAGATGAATTGGGTCCACATTTGCTGTGCATCAAGCACTGACAACTCTGTGTACTGAACAGTAAACCATCATCTCATTTATTATCTTGCTGATCTGATTTAGTATCTGTGAGAACAAAGCAATGCTGCATTCAGTGACTTTAGCTGTGGTGCACAATAGCAATTACAGAGTTAACTGGCTCCTCCTAGTGGCCACAACCACAACAACACAATACAGGCTAAAAAATCTCAGCCGACTACATCTGATGTTGCCTTTTCATTCATGTTGCTGAACTGCAAAATTCCCTGTACAAGGAAAATGACTAATATATGTTAACTTTTATTAAAGAAATATTAAGTGGCTTCATTGTAAACCACAGTAATCATAAAAATAATGATAACAATAATAACAGCATGTCTATATAAATTATATATTTAGAACTAAATCTGTATTGGACACAACTAAATTTCCTGTAACTGTCACATCTTATATCTTGTGATGTTACTGATGTATGGTGTGTGTGTGTGTGTGTGTGTGTGTTGCAGGTTTACTCTCTGACTGGTACCCAAATCTGGATGCACTGAAAGAAAGCTGTCGTATCGCTAGCAGCTATAACTGGGCTGATGTTGACCTTTCACCTTTTCAAGGTGTCTTTTGAACAATATAAGTATATGTGATTGCATGTATTAAACAAATAACATTACCAATATTTATTTAATTTATGTATGTGTGATGGGGATTTTCCAGTTTGCTTAGAATTACCTAATGTCTCTTCACATACTGTACAATCAGAAACAAATAATCTTTTACGGCTCAGAGAAGATGATACTGTACAGCTCCAGCTTTTGATTGAGTGCTGAAGTGTTGACGCGGTAGAGTTGATTAAGAGTTTTAATTAAAACGAGCTCTTCAATTAAATGACACTGCCTTCAAGTTTAATTACCAAAACATCAAGCTCAGCAGGTCAGTTTATCCAATTACAGTCGAGGATTGCAAGGTAGGATGTTTTTTTAAATATCACCCACTGAAGGTTACTGACATAATGAGTATGCATTGCGACAAAAGTGTTTTGCTTCACGTGTATAATTTACTTTCTCATTTAAGAAATTTATTATTATTTAGATAGTCAGTTACAAAACAATTCACCTTTAACGCAGAAACTGTCATTAGCTTTAATAATAACACTGTGTGTGTGTGTGTGTGTGTGTGCGTGTGCGTGCGTGCGTGCGTGCACATGTATTTTCATTTTCTCAAGGACTGAGAGAGAGTATGAGGCAAGCGGAGTTGAACAACTGGTCCCTGGAACCCACCCAGATTGCAGACCTCTGCTCGTCCATTAACCAGTTTTTTGCCCGCACTGGCGTAATCCAGCCACAGGGGGCAGTGCAGTCTTCTGTTTGCCATAGCTCCATGCACCCCAGCAAACCCAGCCAGCACCTCAACACAGGTAAGTCACCTGCTCTTCAACACCATGTCCTTTGTTTGGTGCCTCTTTAGCCCATTTGGAGATCAAGTTATTAATTTTTGATGCAGGCTTGTATCCAGCTGTGGATTCAGGAATTTCATAATAAAGTGAGATAAGGCTTTTGTGATAAGTTTTGCTATTTTGTCATGAGCTTTTTACTTGAATAAAAAAAAGTCTGGCAGATTTCCCATGATTGTCTATCACTGCATGTATTCTGATGAATATCCATATGCAGATTGAAAATTTCCAAAACTTTTCTACTGATAAATGAATTTGGAGGATTATGCAAATTTGGCAGAGGTATGCGCTCTCAGGAATGTGAGCAGAATGACCATACATTACCAACCACAAAGTTCATGTATACATATCTAAATGCTTCCTTTTGTTTTAGCTGTGAGGCTTCTGCTGCCTGCAGGCAGAAACGTGCATCTGTCTGTAAATTCATACAGAACACAGACTCTAAAATGCCTATAAAAATAAACAAATCCATTGTTTCATTTACTTTACCTCACTTAACTCAAAGCATGAACATCTAGTTAAACTGTGACACTACTCTGCACCTTCACTGTTATTTGCTTTGCACTCAAATGTTGAAAGGTGTTGATTCTGAAAGGTACCATGGATAAAATTTCTTTTTGCTCAACTCCAGCACTATAACAATAATAGTTGTTTCTGGGAAAGCAACAGATTATCTGACAAAGTATTTATATAAAAAGTACATATATTTGCATATATTATTAGCAAATTGTATGCATGTTGTTTTTTCCATTCAGTCAGTTGTGCATTGCATCTGAACAGGTGCTGTGCTTGCTGTAACTGAAGATTAAATCAAAGCTGTGGTCTGATTTTGTCATCAGGAAATCTCTATATGGACTCCAGACAGAGCATTTCCATGATGGGTCCTCCAGGATATCCCCACATGCCCCCCATGAGCAACACAGGACCCACCATGACAGGTGACAAGAAGTTATAGAATAAAACAGAACAGAACCGACACCATGGGGAAATTCCGTTATACTACTGTTCCGTAATACTCCAAGTTGCCACGAAGAACACCCACATCACAGCCTCTACACAGATTCAGAACTAAAAGCCACAACCCTAATCCATGAGTAACGCATAACATATATCAGAATCGACATCAACATCAAATGTAAATGTTGTATTGCACAAACCCCGCGACCTATACATGTGACTTCATTGTAGACTGCTGTTAAGGACTTTAACTGATACAGGCATAAATGAGTTCTTAAACCTTTTTAGTTTACAACGTGGAACTCTGTATCTTCTGCCAGAAGGTAACAGTTTATATTGTGAATACAAAATATGAAAAAAATCATTCAGAATTACCAGCAGAAGCATGATTTAAATCATGATACAGCCATTCAGACACATTCTGTAATTTTTCTTTAAAAACCAGTGTTCAGAGCTCTGAGTGTTCCTCTCGTCTTTCATTTCTCCAGGACACCATGCACAGATGAACCAGCAGCACCTGATACCTACCAGAAACTTCCAGATGCATCGCATGCCAGCTGACGACATCCAAGACGATTTTGACTGGGACTCCATTGTTTAGCCCGAGACCTCCTTTTGAAAAGAAAAGGAAGGGAGGAGAGGAGGATCGAGGGGGTGGAAGCCAGGCTGGGCTGAATGACCACAGGAAGACGAGGCCGCTGTGGGTGGGATGCACAAGAACATTTGGCAGTTTTGGAAAGAGAGAGACAGACTTCAGAGCCTGACATTTTTACAAAGCAAAACATACTAGAAAATGTTTCTTTGAAGACAATCATATTTAGTGGGACATGTTAAAGTGATCGCATATGTACTTGTCTAGAGACGAGTAGAACACATTAAACCACATGTTTAAACCACGTGCTCCTCAACTCCTCAGCCGGCCCTCTCCCCAGCCCTAGCCAGCAGCCTTCCAAAGTCCGCACCCCTCACCCCGCGTACCCCCGCTGCGTAACTGTTATGTGATTTGAGCGACTTGTTCAGCTTGTAATCCTTCTCGTGTTGAAATTGGCCTCAGCTGCCTCTTGGATAAGTTTATCTTTTTTTTTTTTTTTTTTNATTTTTAATTTTTTTTTTTTTTTCAGAAATACAGGCCGCCTCCATGAGTAATGTGATGTCACTTTTGGGAGAATGTGTCCCCACTGTGGCCGTACTGGGGGGGCAGGGGTTAGGTTAGGTTTACAATAAGTGATGATTTGAACAGGGTGGTTAATGTTTAATCTGGATTGATATTAAACAAAGCAAAAGAGAATGAGATCACAAAAGTGTCCTGTCTTTGTGGTTGGTTACCCAATAGCCAACCTGTGATCAGGCTCACTGCAACAGACTAGTAATGGGAGTACAGTAACTTTACCGGCAGTATTTTTTTTTCTTTGTTCTTTGTCTCAAGCACTTCAATGAGTGAATATGAGTGTGAGTAGATGGTGATCACAGGGGAATCATTCATTAATTAAACCCAAATTTATCTGAGGTTTATATTCTGTTTATTGTGTAGGTTCCTAATATTTGCTTCACCAGTCAAAACCTTTTATAATGTGAAAGACTAAACCAGTTCACATTTTCAGGCAAACGTTAATGGAAAAGTTTTTTCAATTTTCTCCAAACCTAGCCTATTGATCATTAATCAAGCCATCA
The DNA here is from genome assembly GCA_014773175.1 of Lucifuga dentata. Taxonomy (NCBI): domain Eukaryota; kingdom Metazoa; phylum Chordata; class Actinopteri; order Ophidiiformes; family Bythitidae; genus Lucifuga; species Lucifuga dentata. The sequence goes on from VXCM01000438.1 coordinate 390,861, forward strand.
TCATTCAAAAACACAAGTTTATAAGCCAGTTTTTGCAGTTAAAATTGTACACAAGTCATTTCAGAAATTTCTGTATTAGTACAAGTGAAACAAGTAAAGGAACTGTTTAAAGAATCTGTGTGCAGTGTTGAGAATAATAGTTTCAATGCTCACTGACTTTGAAAATTGCTGGGAGTTTCCCTAAAGGTTATTAGTGATCAATAGGATATGCATCAAATCTTAAACTTTCCCTTTAATAGGGAAGCAATTCACGAATTTGTAAAGTGAATTACATCCAGTTTGATGAATCATTGCCATTTTGATGTACATACTGTACATCAAAGTGAGTTTTCAATGCTATATGCTCAATGTTTATTCTGTCACTTTTGACATTTAAATTATGGAGTCATATTTTTGTTTGAAACTCCCCATTGTTTGGTTGTGATAGTTAGATAGCTTATGATTTTGCTATTATACAATCATAACGGAATGAGAATGTGACTCATTATATAGTACGTACAGTGTGTGTATGTTGGTTGAGCACATGGTGCGCGTGTGTGTGTTTTGGTTTTATTGTAATTGTAAGGCTATGATTAATTGCTGCAATCATCTCTATGCTATCTATGAGCACAAAAGCAGATGCACACAGTGATGAAAAACTCGATTGGAGGTGTGTGTGTTTTTGTGGGAAGGGTTTCTCAAGCACAGAACAGGCAGCTGAGCGGTTCTGGAAACCTCTGTGTCCTGTAACGAGTGGCTCCTCTATCAGACAGGTGCTGAACTTCAGAGACACTATGTTAAAAAGCCCTTTGCACACTTCCACTTTTGTTGATCTTAACCATTGTTACGATGCAAAGAACCTCCTGGATGCACTCCTGTCAAAATGAGTCCCGGATACTCGTTTTGTCAATAATTCACTCGTGTAGGGTTAGCCTATATGCCCTCTAGTGGCCATTAGCAGGCATGAGAGTGTCTGCAGTGTTCACTGTACTGTTTGCTCAATGGTTTGAGGTGCTTTGCATCTGACAGTGTGTGCAACTTTGTTAAAGATCATTTAGCTAGATGGGGACTCCAGTAGTAACTGTAGTTTGCATTTCAATATTTGGATGACAATCATAGATTCTTTTTTATGATATATTTGTTATTCTGAGAAAAGGCACTTTCAAGTATCTTGTGATTTATCACATTTATTGGATATTATAGATCCATACGTTCAAACACAGCTTATTTGGAACCAGAATCAGTCCGTTTTATACAGTAGATTCTCTGCTGAATTGTTAAGAGCTGCACTGTGCAGATGAAGTCACTGCCATTCATTTTTAGATTTTCAGCTTACTCTAAAGAATAGAGTATTTTGATCTTTCCCTGCCAATCATACGTTAGTCCAGTCCTTTCTTTCTACTGTATTGTCTTTGTGTATCAAATGTCCCCCGTGTATGTGGAAGATTGCCTTGCCTGTGGATATCAATTGTGAGTTTTTGTTCAACTGCCAGATTTTGGTAATTAGATCTCAGACAGAATACTTAGTCAGTTGAGTGACCCAGATCATTTTAGACACTCATCTTAAGTGAATGAGACTCTTTGAGGTGAGCATGGGCCAAAGGACTGCAACTGAAGACAGCAGTGAAGCAGGAAATCAGTGCTGATTAATTAGGAAGGTATGGACCCACAATAGTGAACATACTGAGAGTCCGTATTTAATGTCAAGGTTCAGTGTGTTCCAGTTCTTCCAGGCGAAGACTGTGCATACAGGCAAACGCGCCCGAGCACATTAGCACATGGAAACAAAAGAGGGAGACCTGTGAGAGTGGACGTGGTTAAAAGGGAAATGGGTGAAGACAATGACTGGATCACAATCACAGTTTAACATTATTTTACATGTCTGTATGTGTGTATTGTGTGTTTGCAAGTGTGAGATTAAGTTCCTTTTTTTTAAAAGACAAGTTTTTAAATGTCGCTGGACATGTACCTGCCAGAGAGATTACAATTATTGGGAAAAAAAAGAAAATGAAAAGAAAAAAAAGCCTTGTTACAATATGGAGAGAAATGCCAACAAGTACTGCTGATTGGGGCCTATTTTATTCAGTGCTGGTGTGTTGTTGTGCTTCTTGTACATATATGTCTTTTCAATCATCCTTTTTTTCCTCGGGGGTGGGGTATCAAGGCAGGGGGTGGGTCTTATTCATGAAAGAGAAGAGGGGAAAGAATAGAGTATTTTGTTATTGTCCAATCAGAGGGTGACAGTATGTATATATCTATATTGTATATATGTGATGAAAATGCGTTGGCTTTTTGTGTGACACTACCTTTTACCTGTACTATGGTTCTACATTCAGTGTTTCAGTGTTGATAATATATATTTGGTTTGTGTTTTGTTTTCTGTTTTTTGATTTTGTCTTTGTCATTTCTTGTTTTTTTTTCCTCCTATTTGTCCTTTTGTTTATTGCACGGTTTATTACTTTTGTTGTCCAATGAGGTGACACAGCTACTCTTTGTATTGGTTTAGTGCTGTAAAATAACTCAAGTGTTATTAGAATTGTCGATACCACCACCCACCCCACCCCCTTTCCCCAATATGCATGAATGGCACTTAAAGAAATAAAATATGGTAACTTCACTGTGGAATAATGTGCTGTTTCTGAGACTTTTTCCAGATGATATTGTGTAGGATGATATTTCAGTCTCAGAATTTCATCTCACATACATATATTGTAATACTGGAAGGGCGCACACTACAGAGCATTCCTCTGCCAAGGCAAAACAATCAGATTTTTTGATAGATCCTAGACTTTCGTGTGGAAATTCGACCTCTGCATCTAACCCATTCTGTTTACTTAGAGCTGTGGGCATTCATAGTGCAGCACCACAGGCTCCCTATAGCTTAGTGCCTTGGTCAAGGGCAATGGTTGGAGTTTTGGCGGTACATACATTTTTTTTTTTTTTTTTTTTTTTTAAATGTGAGGAAACCCAGAGGAAATCCATGAAACACAGGGAGAACAAGTATAGAAAGCACCAGTAGGGAACTTTGAGCCACTGCATCATAGTGCTACCCTAAAGAGAATGAAATGACTATAATAATAATAGGACTGAATTGCTTTATTTGTCATAAGAAACTAGTTTTTTGTTTGTTTGTTTTAATTTGGTTATTCAGATCTGTATCAAATTGTACATATTGATAGTTCATCATGGAATATGCCTTATTTTTTGCATTGATACTGGTGTATTACTTTCAAAGAAATTGACCAAAAAAAAAAAAAAAAAAAAAAAAGGGAAAATGCCATATCTCTTAATGCTAAGAAACTACTTTTTTAAAAATTCCAGGATTGACACTTGGATCAAAATTGATTTGTAACTTTTTGAGGAATCCTGCTAACAAACAAAACTGAATACTGAATTGCTGTAATTTTTTAAATCAAGTTTAACATGCAATTTTATGTATTGTTTTGAATCAGTAAGTAAAGCGCAGCATAGTATTATAAATAACAGTGACAAAATGCATTTGAGCCAGAGAGTTTCTCTTCTTATAATGTGTTTTTGCAGTGCACATAAGCAGCCTTTTAACAAAATGTTCTCTAACAGTTTTCTTTTTAAGACATTTCATGTGTTATGTATTAAAAAGAAAACTGTTACAAAGTGTTCTAACAGTTTTCTTGTTGCATGTTGAGGATAAGCAAAGTAAATGCAGAGGCTGATGTATAATCTTCTAGCAGCACTTCATATATGGCTTACAGTGTTGTACTTTTCAACACACAAAAACATACACCAGCTGCTTCAACCCCTCCTCACCTTTCCAGCCAGCCTGCACATTTGCCATGTAGTTTCCCTCAGTGACGCGTCATAACATCAGCCAACACATTACACATGCTTCAACTGTACAGGACGTTCATTCACAGTGGGACTACTGGACTGGACTAAGTGGTTTGAGTTTAAAGACAGGACACCAGCAAGAAACACACCATGACGGAATCTTCCTTTCTGCTTGTGCTGACCCTGGTCCTGAATGTTCAGCTGTGCTCATCAGCTCCAATACGTAAGCCATGGTTTTCCTTTCTGCTGAACTCTTTTCATATTGTGATCCATAGTACTCTGGTACTTGAAGCCTTGAGACTTAACTCAAATAAGTGATAATTAAATTTAAAAAAAACAACTTCAAATCCTTTTGGATAATGTGATACTTAGAACTATTGCAAAGCTTTTTTTTTTTTTTTTTNTAAAAAAAAAAAAACAAGCATTAGTAACAGATTACTTAAAAAGTATTTTTAAATATGGAGAGCTGGATAAGTTTTAAGACCATACATTTCTTGGTGTTAACTGTTTTTGCAGCCTGGGTGCATTTATGTTTTTTTTAAATTGAAATATTACAACTAATTCAAGAGATTGTTGAATTTTTCTTAAGTCATAATTGACGTAATTGAAATCAGAAGTATGCAGCTTTGCTTGTTGAATAGTAAGGTAAACCTGTTTGGTGTTACATTACAGCTACCTCAGGAGTAGGCTGACTCTAAGACAGTGAGTTAACAAAATAATTGCATAAAGTATCTTATAGCTACAAAAACTGACAATATGCATCCAGTCCCTTCTTACCCTCAGCCCAGCTCACCTGTAAATCATGGATAAACTTTCCATGCTGCTGTGCTGTAATTACATAAAAGCTGAATTTATCTGAAGAGACCTTCCCAGCCAGTTAGACCTGCCCCTGTAGGGTCCTACCATGTGAGACGTCTGAACTAAACTTGGATCACCCAACACAACCCGCATCTGTATCATGTCACTGAAGATCTCCATACATGCCACTCTTAAATTAAAGGTCAGTGTTTCAGAGCTGCAGTATAAGGTTTCATCTGTAGCAAGCTGATCACATTTGTTTAACTCTACACTCTTTTCATCTTTCATCTCTGATTTCCCTGGTCTAGATTTCGGAATTAAATCAGTAGCCCCTGAGCTACACAACAGTGATAATGTAAGATACACAGATCCTTTTTTAGAAATACCTAAATCAACTCTAAATACAACCCATTATAAATGTGACAGAAAACTTATGCAAAGTATATAATTATAATAATTACATTATAATTATTATAATTATAGTTAAATTTAATAATAACTTTAATAATTATATTAAAGTTATAATGTAATTATAATAATTACATTATAATTATTATAATTACATTGTAATTATATAATAGTTAGAATGCAATGAATGGATACTTACTATCTGACTAATAATGATACAATATGTTCTCTGTTTTATTGTGCTGATATTCAATGAAAATGATTTTGGCCAAAGAATAAGGCTATAAATGTTGATGACTTATTCCAAAAGGCTATGTACCAGGAGGATGTGCCAGAATGTTTTGATGTACAGGGGAAGAAAAAAAAAAAAAAAAGNAAAAAAAAAAAAAAAAGTTGGAATGACTACTTACTAACAACCTTCTATTACAGCTGATGATGTGGTTGTTGCATCTGAGAAGCAATCCCTTCTTACAGCAGAGGACCCACTTCAAGTTGCTGCTGAAGAAACAAATCCAGAAGATCCCGTCTCAGCAAATGCAGACCACTGTCCATGTTTAGTGAAGAAACTTCCCCCAAAAGAATCCCAGAAGATTCTCATTCCACTTACTGCAAAGGAAGTAGCTCCAGGCTTAGTGGAGGAGCCAACACCTGAGCTACCTGCCACAGATGCATCGAGTGCAGCTGCAGCTGAAGAATCACATGCTGAAGAACACATTCCAGATATTGCAAATGAACCAGCATTGGCTTCCATTGAAGACTCTGCTAGTGATGTTGTACCCGATGAAGTAGCAGCTGAGGAATCTGCTCCCCAGGAACCTGTTGCCAAAGAACCTTCAGAGGAGGAAACTGATCAAAAAGGAGCTGCCTTTGCAGATGCCTCAGAAAATGAAACAAAAGAAGAAATAGTTCCAGCCATTGCTGTAGAGGCTGAAGCAGAAAAAGATTCCACAGAGCAGCATGATCTGGAGGATCCAGCTCCAGGAGTGTTGGTCCCTCTCATTCCAGTAGAAGCTTCAGAAGACAAATCTTCAGAGGAAAATACAAAAGTAGGTGTTGTTCCTTCTCCAGTTCCAGAAGAAACTATTTTTGTAGTCCCTGATGATAATGCTGAGGAGGAAGCTGCTGCTGCTGAAGAGCTGTTTCCTTTTCTACCAGAAAAAGATGAATCTATTTTCCTCATCCCTGCAGAGTTCGAGACAGAAAATGAACATCAGGTGGAATCTGCTGCAGACCAAACAGGATCAGAACAGGAATCTATTGTACTTATTCCTGCAGAACTTGAGAAGGGAGAGGAAGGTCAAGTGAAACCTTCTGGAGAACAAACAGAACCAGAACAAGAAGAAGACTCTATTGTCCTTTCCCCTTCAGTGCTTGAGATTATAGGGGTAGATGAAGCAGAGCATGTTGTAGACCAGATAGAACCAGAAGAGGAAGGTGAAACTATTATCTTGATCACTTCAGAGCTTGAGACAGAAGAGGATGATCACACAGAACCTGTTGTAGAACAAACAGAAGCAGGAGATTCAGCCCCAGATGAAATTGCTGTTATTGTTCCCATGGAACCTGCTAATGGGGAATCTGATCTGAATGAACAAGTCACAGAAGAAACAGTCCCCATAATCCCTGTGGAAGCTTCAGAAGTTCCAGAGGAATTTGTATAAGAAATAGAGGAAACTATTACTATAGCAAATACAACAGTAAATGTTGCTCCAGAAGTACCTGTCCCAGTAGACCCAGAGGAAAATCCTGAAGAGGACACAGAACCTCTTCCTAGTTCCCCAGAAGAAAAGGAATCTGCTGTTGTTGTTGTTGTTCCTGTAGCGCTTGGGACAGAAGAGGCAGACCAAGAGGAACCTGCAGCAGAGGAAAGAGAACTACAGATCCCAGAAGAACCAGCTGTCTTTGTTCCTGTGGAACCAACTGAAGAGGAACCAGCTCCTGATGATACAATCCTTGCTATTCCAATAAAAGCTTCAGAAGATGTCACTCCAGAGGAGGACACAGAAGAAGGAATGGTCCCATTGGAGCTTTTGTCAGAGGAACCAGCCCTGGAAGAGGAGACGGTCCCTCAGGAGAATGATGAAGAGGACAGTGATCCAGAGGGCCTTGCTCCATCTGCCATGGCACCTGAGGATGTACCAGATCCAGAAGAAGAAGCCCTGGTAGATGCAGGATCCAGAGGGTCCTGTTGCACCAGAGATCCTAACTGAAACGTCAGCTGAGCCTGCTACAGTTCCTGTCCTGGTCATCATCAATGCAAAGCCAGCAGCTGTTTCTGCTTTTGTGGAACACGATGATGAAAAACACAAACAGGATTTTAAAGCTGCGGTCGTATTAGTAGAAGAAGATGAACCTGTTGGTAAGAACCCAAAGTTGATTTATTTCTAGAAACTTTGTTGTATTCAATAATGGATGTGAGAAATTTTTACTATTTTCAAATGCATGAGTTTAGAAATCTATCTGCTTCCTGTTGTAGTCATATCATTCACACTTAGACCTTTCACACAATAGGCACAGTCCAAAAGCTGTCATAGACCTAAATTGTAGATATTTTTTCTATGGTCAAACCATGGTCCAACATCTTTTAGACTTTGTTCTCCTTTTGGTCTTCTAGTTCCTGTGAACAGAGGGGCAGTGCTTGGTGCAGCATTATTCACACTTGTGTCTTTTATTACAATTGGATATATTGTGATGACTATATCCAAGAAAATGCACTGATTGAAGGTGAGTATAGCACTGAAATGGATCTATCATTTGACTATTAAATACACCATGGCCAAAAGTAATTGGACAGCCCTTCTAATTATTGTGTCAGTAATTTAGAGCTCCAGTTGCCAGCAGGTGCATAAAATGGCCCATTAACTCCAAATGAATGCCCATGGTTTTGAAATTTGATCAATGACATATGGGTGTAATATTGAGGTGTCCACATATACTTTTAGGCATGTACTAAAAGCACTTCTTTACATTACTGTAACTGATCGCATGGAAGAAGAACACTACCAACAATATGAAAAACAACTTTTCTTTTATCTGCAGTTAAGCAAATACGATTTTCTCTCCTTTTTCAGGATAGTGAAGCAAAGATCAGATGACAAATGGAAAAGCAGTTTGATCGTGCATGGAGTACTGCAGCACTGAGGTGAAGCTGCTTCAGTTTAAAAACTTTTCTGAAGAAATATCCTCTGGATATTCTTATCCATCTAATAGTGTATCATAATCTAATGTAAGCTGTAAGAGCTGTTATAATCAGGTACGATTATTAGCTACTTATTAGCTTAAGTGGCAACATACACTGTGTTATGCTTGAAACTTTAGATTGCATATGAGAGATACAGTACAAAGTACTTCTCAATGATCAATGTCAACAGGTGAGGATAGACCTGCTCTAATGTAATGTGTATGTAAGTGCTTACAAATGTGTTTGACTATGTTTTAATATTGAAATCAATGGATGGTGACAGCTTGTTTGCTCCAGCTGATTCTTTCATAATCTTTGGTGATTGGTTGCAAAATGAGTTAACTCAACTAAGTGCATTGTCACTTTCTTATTAAACCAATCATTACTGGTCCATTAGTTACTATTACTTCATTGGCCTCTTGCAGACTGTATAGCACATGTAGGAGAAAACACACACAGCTCTTTGACATGCTATGCAAGGAGCTGTTACGTTACAGAGCCAAGCAGGCCTATCAGTTTTCCTGTTCTATAAAGCAGCATGAAAAGGAAAACAGTCCTATCAATCACACGTTGGCATGCTGCAGTGCAGGCTATATGTTCATGGCTCGTCCTGCACACAGTAAATATATTTAGGACAGTACACTAAAGAGGACATGGTGTTCCCTATGAATGTTTAAGTTGTGTTCTTTTGCAAAACTGCAGCTGTGTGAAGTAATAATATTCCTTCTAATGGCTGTCTTTTGCATTGCACCTCTTATAACTCTCAATTACAGAATGGGAAATTAAATGAAATAATGAAATACATTTACAAGATCTGCGATTTGAGACTTTTACAGAAATACAATGTATACCTTTAACAACAACCTTGATATCATCAGGCTAGATACAAAGAGGCTTCTCAGGTCTTTCTGGTGAAATCCTCATAATATGATCATCAATGTTTAGGGGAACCTGGCATGGCTGGATAAAAATCACCCTTGGTTGACAGACATCCTCATATGAGAGGCTCATATACTGCTGTCATGAAGAAGGAGGACCTGTGACAGCTGATGGAAATGGGAAAGCAGTTGGGGTGGAGCTGGGGTGGAGAAACTGCTGTTGTTTGTGTGGTGGGGTGGAGGCCTGTGAAATGGGGACAGCACTCCACACATCTGTTTGAGTGATAATTTGAAGCACCCGGTTTTGAGAAATTAGGGAAGCAGGAGAGCTAACACAATGGGCTGCAGCTACTGTATCTACTCTGTGCTACAAGATGAAAATTCTATCCATCTCTATCCAAATTAAATGATATCAGAACCCTGCTTCTGTGTCAACAGGTGTATTGAATGGCGGTGTGGTACATCCAGTACCTGCCCACATTATATCGGTGGCATGAAGCCATGTCCTATGAAGCTGCGACACAGTGTACAGATCATTTCATAATAATTAACAGGATGAACAGTATTTACTTTCATTCCAGTGAGGTTCATGAAAGCAGGCATAACTAAAAATAGACACAGAAACATTTTATTGCACACTTTCTCCTTTGCTCTGTTTGCCTGACCTCATCTGGCTCCAAGACAACATGAAAAACTAATATTAGACTTATTTAGTGGACTTATTACTGCTGTTGTGATTCTATTGTTGGCCTTGTGTTTATTTTAATTATTAAAAATTTCTTTCATTTTATACTTGCCCTTCTTCCCCTGATTTATTCTTTTTGTGTCCCCAGCTCTTCCAGGAAGGGGATCCCTCAAAAAATTTGATTTTAGTAATGTTATCCTGTTCTAACCACACTCATGCATACAGTGTACAATACATCTTGTTATTTATGGTAATAGAGCACCCTCTAGTGGCCATAGGCGCTACATATAAAAGTGATGATAATGATTATAGCCCTTTGAGAAACAATATGAATGTAACACAGTATGTTCACATCCCCTCTGCTGTATGTGGAAACACTTAAAATAAGCCTGCTGTTTGAAAGTAAAGGATGTAAAATCTGGTGTGTGTGTGTGTGTGTGTGTGTGTGTGTGTGTTACTTTTACATCATTTGCATAATTTTTGCTTTAGATACTAATAGGAGATGCAGTTACAGAGCCACCAGTCCCCCTCACTATAGGAGTGAAGCATTCAGGTGTTCAACATTCTCCTGGTACTCCACACTCACCCACTCGTGGAGAATATAGTGAAAGATGATTCATCACTTTTCCCACATCATTGTAAAGCACTGGCTATGTTTTTTGTTTTATTTTGTTTTGTTTTTTTTGGTTTGTTTTGTTTTTGCACCTCTGAATTTTTCATTGTGCAATTCTTTCTGTTGTGTACCTCTTATGCTATGGGTGCATTTTGATGACATGGCGTTGTCCATTTGTTCCCTTAGAGGAATGGGTCACTGCAAATCAATAAATTATTATGATGAAACATTTCTATCATGATTGTCTCTTCCAGGAAGGCAATCTCCCCCATCCATAGGGCACAACTATTCACTGTATGGTTTGAGGAGTATGAAAATGAAATTCACAGTCACCAGTTCTCAACCTATAATGGAAGAATTCTGGGAGCATTTAGATCAAGGCGTTAGCCTGCAACACTATAATCTACACCAAATCAGGGATTATCTATGATGTTCAGTCCTTCTAGTAGACACTTGTACAATCTTGAACTTGTTGTGGTGGCTCAGTAAATCAGCAAGGTTAGTGAGTTAGTTAGTGAGTTAGTTCGTTGTTGTTTAATTGCTCACATGAAAGTAACATCATGTAGTTTTCATCAATCATCTAATCAAACTGCTTGCAAAACAGATAGTTCATCTGCGCTTTTTGAGTTGCCCTTAACTGAATTTCAGTTACCAACAGTTTTATGATCAACCATTTATAGAAACCATTAACTTTTCTCTTTTATGCCCTAATATCTTTCTGCAGCAGTGAACATTTCATCGACAGAATAACTGTTATGTGGATTGTGAAGTAAAACTAAAACATTTAACCAACTAAAACAAGATGACTGCAGGACAACGCCTTTCAGCCTCAGCATTTTATTGACTTTATGGACGCACAGATGCAGCAGTGTGCAGGCCTGTCATGCTCACAGATTAAATTTAGGGTCTGATTGGTTTCATATTGGATCCGAGACACAGAGGGCATTAACCCCCCCCCCCCCCCCNCCCCCCCCCTTGCAGCCTGCTTCCTTGTTGTCCCATCGCTGTGTGCGTGTGTGCGGGCTGACAGGCTGCCTCTCCCAACTACACACACCATCCCAACCACTTAACTGGAGACTCTAGCCTCCATCCGCCATTTTCAGCACACTGAAAGCAGGTAGAGGAAAAAAAAAAAAGNAATCACCAGTTCCCCCGGTGAAATCCAGCAGGTAAGAGCGCATATGAGCAGCCTAAAGTCAAACCACCAACGACAGGGAGCTTTGGAGGAGAAAAGAGCTCCAAACACCTTACGCTCCGTCAGCATCGGAAAGAAAAGAGCGGAGGAGTCGCCTACAAGGGTAACAATAAAACCTCATCCTCCAGCGCTGCGGGTATATTTAGTCCTCTCTTCTCTTTTCTCTTATCAACTTTATGATGAAGAACGCGTTAAATCCGCTTTTTACTCACACACACATACACACACACACACACACACATTTCACGTCTTTGCTCCGTTTGTTGCTTGAACTTGTGGATCAGATCAGATGGGATTTAAAAATGTCTGAGCACAACTCTAGCACCGGTGGATTGGGACAAAAAAAAAAAAATCTGATTAATCGCCTAAATGAAGTGGGTAATAAAAGTTTATATGGTTAGTTTACACGGCCGTATATTCCCCCTTGAAATAGGCTGAAACCACAACCCCACACAAGGTTAATTGCCTCAGTGTCATGTGTCTGCTTTGTCTGCTTTTGTGAAAATATTAACAAGCTCTATCATAAATATTCTGACTATGTAAGGTCAGAATATTTGTTAAACTACATGTGGGGTATTTTTGATTAATATTACCTGTGTGGGTCAGCAGCTCATTGTACTTAATCACAGATGTATTAGATGCTGGGACCAAAATCTAGTAAATAAAGTGTTTTTTGTTTTTTTTTTTGTTTGTTTGTTTTTTTTAAGATGGAAATATTTCAGTGATATACTGTATATTTGAACACAAAACTGACAAAAATTACCCTTCATATGTAGGCTACATTAATTTATAAGCCAACTTTCAAGGCTTTTCTGCATCATTAATCAGGCCCTCAACAAGCTTCAAGCTGGGCTTCTATCAGACGTTATTGGGACAGAAGCAAATAGCGAGAGACAACTATGTTCAGTGTCCTCCTGTCTGCCTGGAGATGGATATCAAAATGTCAATGAAAACTTGAGACACTTGGCTGCTCTTGCTGAAATCAGTTCCTTCTAATAAAGTTGGAAAAATAGAAGAAGAAAAAACAAAACAAAAAAAAACAAAAAAACAACTCTAATGCAATTTAATGCAAGTTTTAATACAAGATTAATGTAAATTATTGTCTTGAAAGTCATCAAAACATAAGTGACCTTAAGAAACAGTGTTAATCTAAACACACACTGAAGTAATTTATTTTATGTTGATCCATCGGTTCACTTTTTGCAGTGTATTTGTAGTGAATTCTCTTGGTGAGAGCATTCTCTCCAGTGATTGTCTGTTTCAACTTTATTGCTTATTTTGACTAATCACCACATTCTCCATCAGTGTGAAAATAATCTGAGACCACTGTAGCTGGTCTACACTGTGGAACAAAGCTAATTAAGATAGGAAGCTTTAATATCATAAGGCACAATGAAATTAAAAGTGCAATTGAATTCTTAGTTCAGATCTTACAAACTGTAAAACAAATATATCTATTGATGTTGAATGTATCAAGATAATGCTTCCAGATTTCTTCTCACGTGGTGTAGATGCTTTTTTTTTTTTTTTTTTTTTTTTTAAATAAGAATGCATGTCTGTCATTTTCAGGTGTAGTAGGTCATGGATGTTACTGGTGGGGGAGTGGAAACACTAGATGAAATTCCACCCCATGTGTGGAAGGGATTACCTGACTACATGAGACTGAGACCTTCTGCTGTAAATCAAAGCCGCATCGGTGAGTAAAGAAGTGTTTTTGCAGGTCAGATAACAGCAACAGAATTGTAGAAGCAGGCTAACATGTCTTTCCATCTGCAGCTCATAGATGCACATCTCTGAAAATGATTGTCTGCAGCCCATCATTCTAAACTATAATAAGACCAAGCTGGAAAATGGAATCAAAATACCAGTTATGTTTTGAATCAAAAGGCTTTCAGTGTTTTGTTTTGGCTTTTTTGCCATGACTCAGACAATCAGGCTGATACTTCATGGAGCTTTTTAGAAAATGAGTTCTTAGCTTGGAGAATCTCAATACAAAAAACGTGGTTGCCAGTTTATTAGGTACAGCTATGTAATTTAATGCAATCCATACAATAGCACTGCAAAAGATTTAATTTTTGTGGAGTTTCTTATATTTAGTTTTTGTTGACTGCATCAGAGAGGTGTGGATTCAACTCAATGGCAATTTGTAAGCAGGAGTTATTGGTGATGGTATATTGAACTGTATGTATTGGACTGTCATGTACTGAAATTAGTTTTCTAAATATGTTACTATAATTCAGTCCAATAACAAGACACTCACAAAATACAGGGCAAAAAAACTGACTCATGGAGTTGAATGAACATCTCTGACACAGGGTCTATGAAAATGATAGGTTTCACAAAGGGCAGGCCTGTTGTATCGGATTATATTGGAATTTTTATATTCCAATATAATCCAATACAACAGGCGATAGTCATAGTTATTAGATATTTTCCTCATTCTTATTTTTTAGGTGTCTGGGCCACTCATGTCATCCCTAAAGGCAAGAGATTTGGCCCATTTGTTGGCGAGAAGAAAAAAAGGTCCCAGGTGACTAGTAATGTTTACATGTGGGAGGTATGTTACAAGTTCTAATGGCTTCTTTCTCTATAACATTCAGCCCAACTTTTGTTAGTCTGTTGCCCAGCTAAAAGCAACCAAACTATCATCTCTCCCAGTTGTAGTACTCACAGCAAGCCTACAGTTTGAAGCTAGTGTTATTTTGTAATAAAAGTTGTTGTTAGTTATAAAAAGTTGTACAATAAACCAACAGAAACTTAAAGAACTTCCAACGCTCGCCAGCAGTTTGGGGGAAATGAAAAAGCCTTTGTTATTACATTCCTATGACAAATACTGTTGATTATGTTTCAGCTCCCATATGGCAGTTATGACCCATTCAGTGCTCCTGTCCTTTTTCTTTTTTTTTTTTTTTCAAGCAAGATCATTATCATTTTTATAGAAAATCATCTTTGTAATGGTGCCACATAGGTCTATTTCCCAGCACGGGGTTGGATGTGTGTCGATGCCACAGACCCCATGAAGGGCAACTGGCTACGCTACGTGAACTGGGCACGCTCCAGTGAAGAGCAGAATCTTTTCGCCTTGGAGATCAACAGAGCCATTTACTACAAAGTTTTAAGGGTAAGTTAAAACTGTCTGTGCAACTTAATAGGTTCTACAGCAGTGACACATGAACTATGTCCCAATTCAGGGGCAGGACCCTCTGGAGGACCAGATTAAAGAAGATTAGTCTGCTGAATCAAAGATTCCTACCAAAATGAACTGTCCAGCCTGCAGAGACCAAAACTGATGATGTATCAGTTCTCCCTAAGTTGTAATGTCACATATCACAAATGTATTAGCAGGATATTGCATTCAGACGGCAAACATACCAATAAGAAACTAGCTGGGAAATTCCCATGATACCCAGTTCACAACATGAACTGCGATGTTTCAATTCAAATTTTAAACCAGGATAATGATAACATGGATAACAAAAACATACTTTACATCATGCAGCAGCTTTGACCACCTGAACACAGATGCTTGGTATATATGGTGTGGTCACATGCTATTCCCTGATATAATCAGAGGCCACCTAAATGCTCTGTGTGGGATGCTGAGAGTCGTTAGAGGTAAACTGTTGCATTGGTGTGGTCATAGCAGGCTCCATTTCTCTGCAATAGTTGGAGGAGCCTTTGAATTGTGACAGACATTGTTGGCTTATCAGTATTTGGTCTACAAGAATCTTCTGAGTTGGATCTGGGTTAGAGTGAAGGCACTCACAAACCTATGATCTAACAACAGTCACAATACATCACTGTTATTTGATTAATTGATTAATTTGCAAAAAAATTAATAGATGACAATGCCAAAATTTACAGTTATCAACTTCTCCAAAATGAGGATTGTTACTTTTTTATGTTCGATATTGTAACTTGTATTGTACCTTAAGCTTTTTTTTTTTTTTTTTAATAAACTGACACAAAATAAACAATATGAAGGTGTCACCTTTTCTGCAAATTGTGATGGCCATTTGTCAATATTTGTCTATACACAAAACGATCAAGTGATTAAATGAAAAAAAAAAAAAAAAANAAAAAAAAAAAAAAAATCAATAGATCAACAATGAACATCAATAATTTTTACATAAACTCTCCAGACTTCTCTAAGACAGCATCAGTGAGTCACATCAGTCTCTTATGTTAGACCACTGGTATGAATGAAAAATAAACGAGTTTCAAAAATTTATTAATGTAAGCTTAACCCCTTAAAAACCCTAGAACATTTTGATATGACTGTTATCTAAACTGAACCTCCATTTAGATTTATGCCACTATAAAATTAGCAAAACTGATTTTTGGTGACTATATCCTTTAATAATGAATTTTTCACTAATGCTTATGGCTCAATCAACATTCCACAATTTAATGCAGAGCTGTTCATGGGAACCAACACCATATTAATACCCATCTAGAATTAGTCAACTATGATATATTACCACATACATTTGCCATGTTTATCCTTCCCAGAATGTGTCCTGAACACATAATTGGTGCTTTCTAAAATGTGGGTCCTGAAGAGAAGATAATGTAGTTCAGTCTGAGAACACTGTCAGATAATAACTCCCCCCTCCCCATGCACAGTGTCCCAAATATCCCTGTTGCCTCTCAGCAAGCCGGGCTGTGATTGGTCGCCGGCCTCCTCTCTCTCTGTTGCAGCCTATCGGGCCCGGAGAGGAGCTGCTGGTGTGGTACAGTGTGGAAGACAACCCAGAGATAACAGCTGCACTGGAGGAAGAAAGAGCCAGCAGCTTGAGCAGGAAAAATTCACCCAGAGCCAAACGAGGTGAGGCCTGCCTTCCTACCAACACCACATTTCTCTTCTGTATACTCTTTCCTGAATGTGCTGCTCACCAGCCACACGCTGTAAACTGATTTCTTTGCGGTCGAAGTTGTGCTGCTGAGCTAGCTGGCTAGTAAAGAAGGAAGGCTAGTAGCTAACATTACCAGGCTTTAGCCACAGACGGCTGCGATGTGTGGGGCTTTTCTCTACTTTCATACACGACATGAAACTCGCCGCTGTGGGCACATTTTGCTATAAATAACGATCGATCAGACAATCAATAGCTGTACAATATTACGTGTAACTATTAAAGGAGCATCTGAGTAACTTTTTTGCCAGCTTTTCCTCCTCCGGTGGCTCCTGGCGTTGTCGAGGATGTGACCTTCCTTGAGTCCCATCCATCGGCAAGCCTCACTTGATGATGGCCTAGCAGGTTAGCTTAACTAGCCAGCTACATTCTGCCACTGCTGGATGCTTCAAGTGCATCCATTTCATAACGACGTGCAATACGACTCTAATATTCGATAGAACGCATTTGACAATACCCAGCGTGTCGTTCGGGTCCAGAATAACCAGTTCAGCCAGTTGACAGACTTGGTCCATATGCTAGCATCAAGCTAAAGCTAAGCTTAAGCGCACGGACATCTCGTACAGGAGCAGATAAAAAACTGTCTGAAGCGAATTATTATTACAACAGAGCTTGTAGGTATGGATTAAAGACAGTTTTAACACTGTAATGGAATTTTTGTTCATTGTAGGGTTTGATAGCGTTAAAAAGTCGGTGGCCTTTAAATGTATCAAAACAAAAAACGCCACAGCAGCATAGTTAACTTTATGTGAGCGTAGATTTTTTTTTTTTTTTTTTTTTTTGCCAAAATTAAATAATATTGAAAGACATAACTGATGCTTCTGATTAATCCAAACATGCACCGTAATCCGAGCCCGATGTTATCAATTCTCAGTGTGCAGCCCAATTCATTTCTGTTTTTAATCTGCCTTTAAGCTTGGTAATGAGCATGAACTTTGGACATGGTCTTTTCATAAAAGAGAATTGGTTTATCTGGGTGATTCAGTGCAGGGGCACAAAGAAGATGACAGATTTATACAGTATATTCAGTGCTATCTGATCTAATCTTCTATCTGTCTGTTTATGCTCCACCTATTTTAAGTAGCTATATTTTACTGAGGCAAATCTTTGGTATGGGGGCAAGGGACATAATGTAACACATGACATTGTGGTGCAATGAAATTCTGCAGAAGCTTTATTCTAACATTATAAGAATGTAATATCTCTCTGAATGACTCCATCTCTATCTCTTTGACTGTGATTTTGTTACGTCAAATCAGACAACATGCCTGAAAGTATTGAAAAGTCACTTAAATAGTATTTGAAAAGTTGTTCTTAATTGTACCGTTTACTTTTTTGATAAAGAGTTTTTTATCTACCAGTGTTTGTCAGGAGAGCTCATTGTTGTCTCTGTAATCTTACAGTCTATAGCCCCTAGTACATTCATCTGTTCATGCTGCATTGCAGTGGCTTTTGGCAGAACTGTACTGAACTGCAAAGTAAACCTTTCTGAATTTAGCCTACTTATCTTGTTAGCGGCATCTAACATCAAACATGTATATGGTCTTACTGACCTGTGCCTAGGTTAATGTTTGCACATTTGAGCATTTGTTTCAAATGAATGATGACAGAAATAGTTAGAGCCCTTATATTGCAGTTAAATGATTAAAAAAAAAAAAGAAACATTTGGGTATTTGTGTTGCTGCTGTAGATTGGACAGACTGCTTCTCTGGTCAGACGACTGACCTGCAGCGTGTGTTTGTGTGGTATGTGGTAGGCTTTGTGGTCAGATGACCTTGTTGACACACACTGTTGATGATTAGGTGCCAGTGAAGCCTCTTGAGTGAGCTCAGACTTAAAATTCAGAATGTTAAAAGTAGCCTGAGTGTTTTATCAAAGACAGTGACAAAGACTTTGTCATATACATTCTAATTTCTTGTCTTTTCCTTTAACTATTTGTGTATGCAAGCACAAAAGTAAGGGATGCACAGCAATTAAATTATTTGTTTGAATTTCAAATTTCAAAGCAGTGACATGTACATTCTCATAGTACCTTAAATAGCATTATGTGGGGAGTTAAACCAGCTGAGCATTGATATGGTGTAGCATTGATGTGGTCCATCTGGTAATTGCAAGATTACAATATAGTTGTTTTACATTTCTCTTAAAAGGCATAAAGGTCAAATAAAATTTAGGTCTAACAGATATTGGATTGTTGGATCTGTTATTTATAGTTACAGATAACTAGTGCAGTTCAAAATGTGTCTGTTTGGAACGGGCCGGACTTTATAGTGTGTGCCGCAGCCTGCCTGCCATAATTTTGTTCTGCACGTCCTTGTGAGCTAGCTTTGTTTGCTGTATGGGGTTGAGTTGAGGCCTGTTCCACTGGACCAGAGCACATGCTGCCATGCTCAGAGTGTATCCTGCCGTGCAGGCTACTTTTTACTGACACAGCTCAATTTGAGAACTGCTCATCCAAACTACTTTGCACACAACACTGCATATCCTTGGGTTCTGAGCAATAAACCTGCTGAATATCAACGTCATACAGTGCTGGGTCCTAGAGATAATGATGCCACAGACAGACAGACAGAGATTCCTGCCTTTATAGCTGGATATCTTTCATGTCTTGTTTTTGTATGATACTAGTGGAAGTTTCCTTGAAATCTTATTCTTTTGCTTTACTGAAGGTTATTTGGGTTCTAGAATGTCCATTATAATTATTATAATATTATAATAATAATATATAATAATATAATATAATATAATAATATAATATAATATCTATTATAATGTCCTCTGCTTATCCGGGTCGGGTCGCAGTGGCAGCAGCCCATACTTCCCTGTCCCCGGAATGTGTTTGCTATATATATATAAAATATAACTGCTATATATATATATATATATATAATGTAGAATGTGTTTGCTATAAATAATCACTGAAGCCTTTTTTGACCAAAATATACTTAAACCATACTCAAGTGTTTGGATTTTTTGTGTGTGTGTTTTATTGGTGCCTCATTTAGAAAGTAGTGCCAAAGTAATATTTTTAGGCAAAGGCCAGAATTGGTAGATGTCAAACCATGAGGCATTTTCTACATCCACACTTTTCCTACGTCAAAGTAGATGTTTGTTCTTAATCTTGACACAGAGTGATGTGTGTGTTTCTTCCTGCAGCAAGGAGAAAGCTGCTGGAGCAAGCTAGACAAGCTGGTTTGGGTGGATTCAAGAAAACAAGTGGAACCAAATCAACCATCAAAGAGATGTGGGATGGGGTGGAAGGTAAGTCAACTCAGTGTCGTTGATTATCATGTTTTGAATGTTTTCACTTGCTCTTTCATTTAACTTTTCTCAGAATATATTTAATTTTTAGGCTCTTACCAATTTTTGTTGAAGATTCTTTAAGTGATTTGATGAGAGAGACTAATTTTGGCACTCTTAATAAAATATTTTCAGGTCCTAAGGAGGAGGATGAGAAGCCATCACCCTTGAGGCCTTCACAGGTATTCCAGGAAACGCATGCCATGGAAAGCACTGAGCATGGAGATATGCAGGACATGTCTGTGGTAATGAATGACAGGGGGAATGGGGAGGAAGAAGAAGAAGAAGATGAGGAGGAGGAGGAGGAGAAAGAAGATGTGGATGATTTGGAGGATCCAGATGAAGTAAAACAGTTGGTACTCCTGCAAACCGCTCAGCAATCTGTGGCTGATTTCTCGCAAAGTAAGCACTCTGATCCATCTCTAACCTGTGGTGATACAGATAAAGAGAGCCACAATAATCCACAGACCAAGATAGGCTCTCCCTCATTTGCAGGGCAAGAACCAGAGATCGACCCCGACCCTGATCTTGACCCTGACCCTGATGGTGACTTTGATGATGACCCTCATGGAGACTCATATCCCTGTCAGCACTGTGAGCGGCACTTCTCAACCAGGCAGGGTCTGGAACGCCATTTACATATTCATGCAATGACCAACCAGCAAACACAAGTGTTTAAGTGCCGGTATTGTAGTAAATCGTTTGGCTCACAGGTGGGGCGGCGGCGGCATGAGAGACGGCATGAGAGCGGATTTAAGAAAAGGCCTGGTTCCCTCACTGGAACTTCTAGTCTGCTTAGTCCTGTGGTGCAGACTGATGGATTGAGTCCTGACTGTACTAGCCCAACTAGTCACTACATAGCCATTGGGGCCCAGTTTAGTGGGGGACCTCTTCAAAACTCTGAGATGCAGAGAAAGGAGTTGGGGCCCCATGTTGACCGTCCTTTTATAATGGATGAGAATGGAGAGTCAAAGGAACTTCATCCTTGCAAGTACTGTAATAAAGCATTTGGCACCCACACAAACATGCGGCGCCATCAACGCAGAATACATGAGCGCCACTTGCTGCCAAAGGGTGTTCGCAGGAAAGGCATGCTGCTTCAAGAGGCATCAATGCAGCAACAGCAGCAGCAGCCTGGGGAATCCCCCAGCACCAGCCCCCCACCTGTCTATGTGCCCAGTGCAGACACAGAAGATGAGGCAGACAGGGACGATTACGTTGTTGACATATCCAAAAACATCTCCGAGAATTTAAGCTTCTACATTGATGGTAAGATTCTGTCAACTAGTTCCGTAAGTACCTGTGAGGTGATAGAGGTGGACTCCAGATCTGCGGCTCTGTTTGGTCTTGATACGGTCATTATTAGCCCAAATCAGATCAGTCAGACACTGAAGGTGGAGAGCAGGACCAGTGCCGTCAAGCAGATCTCCAACATAGGCCAGCCATCATCTAAAAGGAGAACATCGACACCTCCACTCATTCCTAGCCTCAAATTGGAGACAGAAACAGAATCTTCATCGTCTTCATCATCCTTTACAGCTTCCTCATCGAACTTGTTGGTGGGAAACCTGTTGCAACAAGCCACAGATTCATCTACTTTTCAAAGAGAGAAAACAGTCTATCTCTCACCTAAGCTCAAACAGCTGCTTCAGACACAAGATATTCACAAGTCAGCCATTGCTGTGTTAACAGAAAGCCATAAACTGGCCTCCCCTCTAACAGTCTCACCTTTGCAAGGTGGTTCAGGCAGGTTTAAGAGAAGGACAGGCTCCCCGCCCTCATCTCCACAGCTCAGTCCTGCACAGAAAGTGGAGAGCTGTAAAACTGAGCAAGGGAGCTCTTACACCCTTAAGGTGCCAAAGGTGGAAAGCCACAGCATGTCCTCTGCTGGAAGCGTGTTGGAAAATGATGATAATGAGGACAGTCACAGCCCTTCTGGAAATAATATGTCCAGCCAAGTGTCCTCTAGTAGTGGAGGAAATTCTTGTAATCAGCAGCCCTTGGACCTGTCTAACTCTGTCAGCAGAAGAAATGACAGCTTCAACATAGTTCTTGGGGATTCAGCACTTGATTTAAGCATGCATCGGAAGAGTATACTTGAGCCCGAATTAAAGGGAAGTTCAGCATCACAGCCACTGATAAAGAAGAGGAAACCTAACACGAGCATGCTTGAAAAGGTGCTGATGAATGAATATGTTGGTCTAACCTCAGCGAGAGAAGAGGGCCCCTTAGCAAACCTAAGTTGTCCTCAGTCTCATTCTCCAAATGCTGCATTAGAGTCTGCCCACCCCTCTCCGCCCTCTTTGACCCCTGTCACGATGAACCCCTCTTCACCTGGTACCTCCAGCATGACATCTCCAACTCCGCCGCCTCCTATTCTACCTACTATACCCTCACCACCAACTATGCCTAGCTCTCCGCTTTCTCAGCCTTCAGACTGCTCTGCCCAGAGACCTCTTCCTGTTCTCTCACCCAAAATGTCTCCAAGTTCAGTTGAACCCGAATCCATTTTAGAGTCGGAGGAGATGTCTTTGGCTGAAGGGAATGGAAGTGGAGAAGAGGATAGCCATACCCCTGAGCCAATGGATTCCCTTGACTCCTCAGTTGAAGATGCCCTTAATAGTTCAACGATACCGAGCGCTTCTGAGCCCACGTCAGTTGATCTGCCCACACCAGAACGCGATGTTTCTCTGAATACAACTTGCAGCAGTTTGCTAAATAGTAACCTGAACCAAGACCTTGATTCAGTAACAGAGAAGTCTCTGTGCTCTGATGTTGCTGTCCTCTCATCCCAGCAGGAATCCTCATCTTCCGCATCTCCTCCTCCCAAATCAAAAGAACCATCCCCCTCGTTGGTTTCACCACTTCTCACTCATGTTGTAATAAAAGAAGAGCCTTCCCACTGCATAGATGAGTTGTCAATTATGAATAACGCGCCTCAGCCTGCCTCTCCCGATAAACCACCTGAAAAACCCTCTGAAGTAGAGGAAGTTGACTCGACATACTGCAAGACGTTTGTGTGTAATGTCTGTGAAGAGCCGTTCACCTCCATCAAAGAGCTCAGCGGACATATCACAGAGCATGCTGCAGATTGGCCCTTTAAGTGTGAGTTCTGTGTGCAGCTGTTTGGAGATGCTCCAATGCTGTTGGGTCATCGAACGTCCCTACACGGAGTGGGCAGAATATTCGTGTGCTCCATTTGCTGCAAGGAGTTTGCATTTCTTTGTAACCTCCAGCAGCACCAAAAGGATCTGCATCCAAATCAGACATGCACACACACAACCATAGAGAGCGGTAAGCTTAGGCCTCAAAACTACACAGATCCATCCAGAGTCAAAGAGGAAAGCAGTCCATCAACACCAGCACCAGAGGCTGCTAATGAAGCTGCTTTACATAATGTCTCTGATTTAGCTAAAGAAGAGTCTGATGTTAATGGTAATCATGCAGGTGATGATGATGGGCCTGAGGACCCCAATGAGGAGCTATACACTACAATAAAGATCATGGCCTCAGAGGGAGGAAAGCCTAAAGGCCCAGATGTCCGCCTTGGCATTAATCAACACTACCCCAGTTATAAACCCCCCCCTTTTCCCTACCACAGCCGCTCTCATGCAGGTTCTGTAGCTTCAGCAACCAACTTCACCACGCACAACATACCACAAACCTTTAGCACTGCCATCCGCTGCACTAAGTGTGGTAACAGCTTTGACAACATGCCTGAACTGCACCAGCACATATTAGCCTGCGCAAGTGCTAGTGATAAGAAGCGTTACACTCCCAAGAAAAACCCCATCCCCCTCAAGCAAATAGTCAAGTGTCAGAATGGAGCTTTGTCACCCTCAGCAGCCAATGCAGGCCAGAATGCTTTCCGTCGAATGGGTCAACCAAAGAGACTAAATTTTAATCAGGAGCCCACTGGTAAAACTAAAATGAGTGCCCTCAGTAAGAAGAAAAACCAGCTGGTCCAGAAAGCCATTTCACAGAAAAATAAAATGGCTACTTCTGCAAAGAAAGCTGCTGTTAAAGTTGAAGAAGCTCAGGAGCCTAATGTCTGCCCCCACTGCAGTCGAGAGTTTACCTACCCTGCGAGTCTCAGTAAACATGTTGCTGTTAGCTGTCCCATGAGGCCCATTGTCAAAAAGGGCAAAAAAGGTTTAGTAGAGGTGAAAAAAGAAGCAGCATCTGTGGTAGATAAAAACATGAACCTTAGGAGAAAAGTTTCAGACAGTGAAACACAGCAGGCAGAGACAGACTCCAAACCTCTGGGAAAGACGAGAGCTCGCAGCTCTGGTTCAGCAGAGCCCGAAACCTCCCAGGCAAGCAAAGGAAAAACCCCAGCTACGCCTGGCCGGTATAAGAGGCCTGCATCCTTCCCAGCAGCAGTTCTCCCCAGCAAAAAAAGAAAGAAGGGCCAAATCCAGTCTCTACCTCCCACGCCATTGCCCCCCGACACCTCCAGTGAAGCGGCACCACGGCCAGCCATGAGGATGCAGCGCATGGGCAAGGAGGCAGTACCCAAGAGGTTAGCACAGGCCAAATCACCACCGCAACAGCTGAAGAAGGAGGAACGGTTCTCCCTTCGAACAAGGGAGAGAGTCGGTGGTCCAGTCACAAGAAGCTTACAAATGGCCAGCACAGGTCCTTCTGCTGAGACGAAACCTGAGGAACCTCCCATCCAAGAGCCAAAAGAGACTCAGGTGTGACATCATAGCCATGTTTGATTGTGAAGTTTTTTTCTATAATGCAGTCTTGGTTATAGATTAGATTAAGGCTTATAGTTAAAAAAAAAGACACATAAAACAACAAACACTTCACAGTCCATTTACTTGCTGTACAAATCATTTAGTTTGATTCTGACATTAAGAATCTAAATTGTCTTTTACTCTTTACTTTGTATTGCAGCATTTCAGTCAGTGCCAAAAAGTTGTTTTTGGATACCAGCCCGAGATCAGCAACTCTCCAGTGTAACTCTTGTTTGTCTTGTCCTTTACAGGAGGTGCTGATGAAGTGAGCCACGTGGACATCGAGGACATTTAGAGAAAAATGTTGCCCACCTCTGGACTCTGACAGCACTGAGGCTGATCTTTGTGGTGGGCTGATTCACTCAAGCCAAGTGAAGTCTATTTATCTCAACTGCCTCACTGGATTTAAGGAGGGAAATCTTTTTATCTTCCATCTGTCATCAGAACTGAGCCTCGATTTTTAGCCAGCCTTGCAAAAAAAAACAAAAAAACAAAACCCTAGAAACTGTAAATGACAATGATTTAATAATATATACCACGTGTCATTACTTGACCCAAAACAGTAACATTTAGGGCTCCATTATGTTGGAAAGCTGATATACTGCAAAAGGCAATCAATGTATCAGTTCATGAAACTTGTTCGCTCTTTTTGTTCCACGTTTTCCCCATTTATTTAGATGTTTGGATGTTTCCGGAGACTTTTATTGCATGTACTGAATAGTTAAACTAGATTAAGCCAATTTCCATGTCTCTCTCCAATGAGCACCTACTTTAGTTACGTTGATTTGCAAAATAATATGTATGTTTGATTTAAAATTCTGTAGTCGTAGAATATATTTTATTGGCATATTTTTGTTTGGGAAACAAAAATGAAAATGGCAGTGATTTACTGCAAAAATTGGTCCTCAGGAACACTGTATATGTGTGAGATAAATATGTGTATGGTATGTTTGGATGTGTGGCCTAACAGCTATTCCTTTGGTCTCAATCTAAAGTATGTTTTTAACTTTCTTTCTAATATATTTTCCTTTATCTGACATTATAGAGCTGGAAGTTCCATTTGTAAAATTTTGAGTGTCGTCTCCTAAAATATGATCAGGTAACCAGTTTGGGGGAAAGTACTGCCACAAATCTCCTTTTTTGTTAACATTTTGGGTTTAGCATCTCTCAGAATGAATTTTTTTAACATCACTCATGTTGCCCAGTGTTCTTACAGCACTTTAAAGTGAACTGCCAAAATTCTAGCTGGATAAGTAATACATTGGTTTAAATGATGAATAATGGAATGTATTCAGGTCTGTTGCACTTTGCAGACACTTGGTAATTTGCGGCCGACTTTGGTACAAATTATTCATCTAAAAATCTGCTTTTACTGCCTTTAACCCAACTACGTCTCAGTTGATTGTTCCTATTAAGTTGCAAAAGATACATGAACCAATGTATGATCCCTGAAGATTACTACTCAAATACTAGAATGAAATGTTGAGTGCAGCAATTATTTTATTTTATTTTAGTCCGTTTTAAGTGGAGGTGTAAAAAGTTGTTTCACTTGTTTTTTTTGTTCTAGGAGCCATGCTGCAGCAATGTAACAGAAAACTTTCTGTTTCTGACAAAATCATCTTTGTTTAAGTGAGCTTAGTATATTTAGTAAGAGTGTACATGACAAAAATCCCATTAGGTCCCTCCAGATTAAATATCTTATTAGTTTATAGGGTCTTTAGTTCTCATTGCAGTTTTCATGTCCGCTTATCACTGAGAATGCAGACCCAGGCAGTGCTAAAATGGTTGTAGCATGGGAAATGAAATTGAACAATATGATTTGAAGCTATTTTATATTTCCATGGGAAATCTAAATGTTTTGCCTTGCAGCATCAATGTTATCTATATAAGGATGAACAAAGACAAAAATCTCTAATGACCTCAAGTAAAGTGTTGCTGTAATTGACTTAATAAAAAGTTTTTCAGTTTGCATATAGCTTTTACTGTTTTGCTCACAGTGTTCCAAGGTCACATGAAAATCAAGAATACTTTGTAGATTCAAAAGGAGAACATGTGATTAAGTTCGATCAGAGGTGAGTCTTATGTCCTGCTGGCAACTAATTTAATTCTTCATTTTTAACATAACATCTACCTGCCATTGAAACTGAATATATTTCCTCGATCTAGCATTTACTTATTGCCCTCGACCTAGAACCAGCCAAGTTATGAAAAATGAATTTCACTTTCCATTTTATTTGAGTTTGATAGAGGGTAGTGCTTAGGAAAAAAATTGATTTTACATAATAAAGTTGTTCCCATTACTCCACAGGTCAGCATGCTGATGGGGGCCCTGGCCATCAACAGCCTGGTAGCTGCTGAGAGAGCTGTATCTATTTTAGGAGAGTGCACTTGTCAGGGGGGGTTGATATGTGAGTCATACTGTACCTGGAATTGTTACTGTACTTTGGAGCTTACAATGCAAAGTGTAAAAGAATTGTTAGTTTTTGATATTTGATTTTTGGGCTTTTTTGTATTAGAAGGGTAATTCTTGCTTGAATTGGCAAATTTTAAAGGGTTTTTGATAAACATCTAAAGTAGACAAGTTTTCTGTTTATAAATTTAGCTTACGAAGAAAAGGTATAGACCGCACACTGAATTTAAAGCTCCCAAAGGTTTATTGGTGTTTATTGGTGCAACGTTTCAACCGACAAGGTCTTCCTCAGTCTCCCTGCCTGAGGAAGACCTTGCCGGTCTAACCTTTTCTTAATGCTGTATTCTTTTTAGCCCTGCACCTGATCCTGACTCGGGCTGGATGTGCACATCATCCCATGTAGTTTTTGGTTCGTATAAATTTAGGTTAGCCTTGTTTTGTCTTTGCAGTTTTTTCGTCTCATGGACACAACAAAGACTGCAAATTTGTATCTAGCAGCATTGTCCCCTTCCTGGTACTGCATTCTTTACCCTGGGGCTGGGTTACACTTTGGGGCAGAGTAACACATGGATCACCACACATAACCATTTTCATTGACTGTACATCTAATATTAGGCAGGTTTACATCCTGAGTGGGAGAATGTGCTCATTTTCTAAAGTCAGGCTACCTTCTGTTGAACTGAGACATTGCTCCCTGAACCACAAAATGACCCTGTGGAGCCTGGAGAACTTACAAGGACCTCTAACCATGTGAGCAGCAGTGAGAGAGGAAGACCTGGACATCGCCAAGATGACAAAGCATGACAGGGCATGTGGTCTTCATTGTCTGACTCAAAAATGTTTAGGTCTACTTCTTTGGAGAGCATGCCACTGTTAGGTCTGTCCTGTGACTTGGCGTCCTCGCTGTTGTTTTGATGTCTGGAGGTCATTGTAGCTCCAATATCCACACCACCTTTTGTGGTCTGTGGCGCAACGTCTCAGTTCAGCAGCAGCAGCCATACTTTGGTCATTTAGTGTCCATGTGTTTTTCCAGAGTTTAAATTGCTCTGGCAGCAGATTTCCAACTGCAGGTGTTTGATTGCTAAATAAAATATTTTGTCCTTTGGTGGGTTACACACCTTCTCCCACCTGGGTCCCACACATTGGTGTAGATCTGTGCTCACTGAGGACGGTCCATGTTACTCTTCCCTGCCATGTGTAGTCTACCCCGAGATTCAGGATGCAGGAAAGACCCTCTCAACATTATAGGCTCATATTATTGCTAAATACTGTGTCCATTGTCTATATGTATTGTACGGCCACTAGCAATGCTGCACATTACCAGGCCATTCATACTACAGTATATAAAACATTCATTAATCACAGCAAGACGAACACATCAAATAGGCATTGAGATAAATACAGTGACATGTTCATGTTATGCACACAATCACCAGTTATTACTAATACTATGCTAATGTTGAAATGCACCATGGAAACAGCTTAAATGTTTGAACTGCATTATTAGACATGGATGCATAGAAGTTCATAGAAATGTATGTTAGGATGCTTTTAGTATCATATGTTACCATTAATATGTTTCAAGGTCTCATCTGGTCTGTGTGCATCTGCTGAGATTAGTTTTGTCTGGACCCCATCAGTCACACTGGCAAACCTTAATGGGCTATCAAACGCACCCAACAGACGGCGTGTAATAGCAATGTCCTCCTTGCGCTGAAAACAAAGTCACCAAAGAACTATAATGTCTTGTCGGCCAGAACTCAGAGTTATGTGTGGGTTATCAATGTGATATATGGGGCTTAGAGATGAATTAATATAATCTGTACATTGAATTTTATCCACAAGATGGATTTTTCTTTATTCAGTGTGGAAGGGAGACATGTTTATTTGCCCCACATGCTATGATGGTATGGTTTATGGGATGCTGTATTTTATGGGTGTTCAGCTGTGTGTGTGTGAGTGTGAGTGTGTGTGTGTGTGTGTGAGAGAGAGGGGTGGGCTCTCAAAAGAGTGCTGCACCACACTCGTGCTGTCACGGTGAAATATGATTGCACTCTCTCTTGATTGCTGTGTACGGTGCCTCAGCTCTATTCATAAAAATGCAATTCCATGCAGCTCTGTGCCTGGGTTGACGGAATAAACTACGATACTCGAGAGGAGCAGATTTAAGACGTGGAGCAGCATCAGCGCTGCATTAGGGGCGTGGTTCTCAGTTATACAAACTACTAAGAGCTGCAAAATTTTAATAAGTTGATATCGGTATCTGGTATTGTTGATCTCGGTATATATATATTGGTATTGTGATGACATTTTTGCAATTATATTTTGAGAAGATAATTACACACATTACAATTTTGCAAACAGTTGTTAAATATCGCCCTGGAGATCTTTTCTGGACTAAATGAAAACTAAGCCTTCCTGCAAAAATTGATAGTTTTCATTTGTCAGCACTTGTGCTGAAAACCAGCCCCTTTATTGCTTTGTCTGAATGCGTGTCCTTTCTGTTTGTGTAAAAGGCAAATGTCTATTCATTACTGGCGTGTTCAAAAACCGATACAGTTCTAATAGTTCTAGTAACAATCATATTTACATGCTCTTGAAACTTAATACAAATAATACTTAATGCAAAAAATAATGCCAAAAATTACAATATTTAGGGAATGAAGTCCTGAGGCTTCTCGTTGTTTTATAAGGCTGATGTTGATTTTGACTTAAGCAATTTGAAATTGCTTCTGGTTTGAGTTAGGAAGTTCATAAAACTTGTTAATGTCACAGTTATTTGCTTTTATACTATAAATATTATATTGCAATACCTAAATGTTCTAGATGACAAGTCTGCTCACAGCATCAAAATTTTGTTGATGTATCACCCAGCGCTGTCAAATATTGTTCTATGTCTAAAAAAGTGTGTGCGTGCATGCGTGTGAGTGAGAGAGAAATGTTCTTGATCTTGCAGTAAAAGGCTGACTGAATGTATAAGTTTTTCTGGATCAGACTGGATTGCTCACACTGAGCTTTACCCTGGTTTGTGTTTTTGTGAGAACTGTGAAGACTGCCAGTACCAAGAGACTCAGTGTGAGGAATGACAGCCGCTCCAACATGACAATATACAGCTTCCTAAAAAAAAACCCTCGGTGTCTTCACTTCATATTCAAAGAGAATGACATTCAAGCTGATGAAGATGGAGCATAAATTTATTCTATTAGGTGTTACTTACACAGACTTTAAAGTAACTCCCAAATCTTCTTCTTACCTTCGCTAAGGACATCATGTTTTCATCTGCCTGTCTGTCGACAAGATAGTTCCAGAAGAAACGGACAGATTTGGTAGATACATGGGACAAAGAAGAGTAGATATTGATGCAGATCCAGGTCAGGATCCAGATACAGGAATTATTTCTCACTCTTTATAATAGTGCATTTTATGTTTTCTAGATAACTAAGACATCAATCTTCAGGCATGTGTATCCTATGATGGACTCTCCATAGGTGCAATTTAACTCACTAGTTATTGATCCACATTGTATTTGGACAGGGGTCATATTTGTGGCATCACTGTACATTAACAAAGTCTAGAAACATTGTGTAATGCCAGTGTTCAAACCAAACATACTTTATGCTCAGGATATTTACTTTCATGCTATAAACAATAAGCTTTCAATGTCTAGTTATTACCTTTTCACCTGCAGAAGAACCTCCTTATGACAGCCAAATCAGATCCTTGCTCCTGACATTTCCTTTCCAGCAGGAAGTGAAGTGAGGATGTGAGTGCTGCAGTCTGCTCCCCTGTGTGTTCACCATCCAGCCACGACTCCATGACAAAGGCCTTCCTGGCAAAGTTTTGCTGCTCAGGAGGAAATCAGCTGTTAAAAGTGGAAATGGGTTTACATACTGACAGAGGTTAGCTCACTGAACTAGTTTCACTTTGGTGGACAATGTAATTCAATTACAATTTATGTGACAGCTAGTTACTAGTTGCTTAATTCATTAGTTGCATTCCTAATTTAGCTTTATTTACTGTCTTTATTTCTTTCTTTCCTTCTCTCCTTTTATTTTTTCCATTTCCTCCCTTCCTGCTTTCTTATTATTTCCTTCATTTACTTAAACTGATGAGAAAGGATAAAAATAACCCAGATAGGAAACACAAGGTGACCAATTTTCCTGATTTTGAAATTCGTTAACTTGGTTACTTGTTTATTTTGAATGCATTACTTTTACTTATAAAGGATACTTTTACATTGCGGTTGTGCTGCTTTTACTGAAGTAATAGTACTTTACTATTCCTCCACTACCGTTCCTCTACAGGAGTGTGATCATTAAGAACAGCTAGAATGAAAATAAAAATATCGTCTATGATGAGGGTCTCCATACCAACCGTTGCATAATTGGTACAATGCACTGTGGCTCAAGGTCTAATAGGGTATTTTTCAAAACTGTAGCATATCAGCCCACTTTTACTGGTTATTAGAGCATTCTGGTGTGTTTTAGCATTTACTCTACAGTTTTGGGATGTTTTTATATGTGTCTCTAAATCACAGTGCATTGATTCACCAGAGCTGCTGCACTGCGTAGCAAGGTATATGCACTGGAGAGTTTATGAGTTATTTTTCAATTGCATATGAGCTAATTTTTACTTTATACTCAGCAGTTTTCTACAATTCCTTTTCAAGATGAAGCCTCTGGAAACCACTAGCTGTACCAGCCCTACTTTCCACTCTCTATACAACCCCTCTGCTCTCTCATCCTCCTTTTTTTTCAGCTGCGGGGAAAGATGAAGCACTAGAGTTTGCTCGAATCTGTTTCCCAGCAGTGGCCTGGGCTTTATGATGGATCGGGGGATTTGCATAGGGTGGGGTGGAGAGAGTAGGGATGTTAGAGAGAGAGAGAGAGAGAGAGAGAGAGAGAGAGATGTTACTGCTGAGGCTCAGCAAATGAGTGCAGGAGAGAGGGGAGGAGGGTGAAGGAGGAGAGGAAAAAAGGGGACATGCTCACAGATCAGAAAACAGCAGTTCTGTCCTGAGCCCAGAGGACACACGCTACTGTTTGCTCATGCAAGGAGCAAAACAAGGAGAAAGGAGTGACTTTTACCTGCTGTACACACCACACTAATGCCTTTCCTCCTCTCTTCTTTGAGCTCCTCTACAGCCGAGCCTGTCTGGAGCTGCAGAGGACTGTCAGCACAATACAGACGAAACACAAGATCAGAGTGCTGGCAGAACAACTGTGCCCTACAGCTCTGCTACCCGCTCTACCAGCCTGTACTACACATGCACAGCAAAACGCGCACAGACACACATCCTGAGAACTTTCTCCTGCAGACACACACACACACACACGCTCACATGCTGACAAGCAGGCAGGCAGGCACACCCCCTCCCATTATCTGTGCAGCAAGCAGTGCTGCTCATATTGGTGTGAGCATTAAGGGACTGGATTTTGCTTCTCGGCAGAAGCAGCAGCAGCAGCAGCAGCAGAACAAGTCCAGAAGAGAGCAGTCATAAGAGTCATCATCACCAGCTTCTGCAATTGAAGGTGAGCTCTCCTCTCTCTCTTTTGTTTTCCTTCCTTCTCTCTTTTCTTCTTTCCCTTAATGTGACGCAGTGTTGCTGACTTTTTCTTTCATATCTCCTTTCTCTACCCAGCGTGTGCCAGTGGGACGGACAACCATGGAGGACACCTTCACCTGCAGCCATGCCACTTTTTCTCAGGTGTTTGGACGTCAGGGACAGCTCATGCAAGCCAGTGAGTTACCACAATTACAGCTGCTGTCCCCTAACACATCATTAGCCAGATGCACGTCCCACATGCCAGTGTAAATGATTTCCATCCTCACAGTTCGTCTGATCCCATCAGTCTCACTGCCATTTTAATTTAGCTTGTGCTTAGAGGCATCAAGGTCTGTTTAAGATTGGTACTACTTGTTAAAGCTAAAATCCTTCAGGGGTGTTGTAACAAAGCAGAGTGTATTTTTGTTATAAATATATTTTGTTCAGTGAAGGAAGGTCCGTGCTTATGTAAAGCCAAAGAGGAGTAAGTTTTGGTTTGCATGCAGAATGGATTGTGGCATGATGTAACTGGTGTTCCTGTCAGTGTGACAAGTTACAGAGCAGTAGGTTTGATGCACTATTGTACCTCACACACACTGCTACAAAAGCACATCTTTTTTTTAGGCAGTATTCAGGATGAACTGGGGGTGTGGTTCGGCTGTTTGTGTGTGTGTGTGTGNGGGGGGGGGGGGGGGGTTGCATTTTAGCTGGGAGGTGTTAGGGGTCTTTGAAATAAAAAACTTATTCAGCGAAATAAATCGTGAGTTATGCTGTCTTCTGGATTATTGTTGTTCTGCTTTCATGCATGATTTCATTGATTGATAAAGTAGCAGGTGGCTGATGCAGATATTTTGTCTGTACTGTGGGGTGTGTGGTACCTCAGATTCATACTGGCAAGTATTCATTATGAATCGTATAGTTTGTGGTTTTGAATCTGACAGACTGTGACACTATCAGAGATGTGCCCAGAGCTTTGCCAGATACAATTAAATTATTAACCAAATCTATAAAGATTTTTCAGGGGCTGCAACATTGAAAACAACCTTGAACTAGTGAAAATGAAACATAAATTGGGGATATCTTATTATGTAATGACAAGATCAGAATTTATATTTCCCTCGGGAGAAAAAGAGAAGAGACTGACGTGCCTCCAAAATGATTGTGTCAGCTGCCTTCTCCTTCATCTGGCCTCGTATCTGTCCTCATGGACTCATGCTGCAGGAACTTATTCAGTGCTTTTCATGACTCCCATCTCCCATAATGCAAAGTGATTGTTCACACAGTGTTGTATTGGGTAATGAGGAGAACCCAAAATAATGCTGCCATTAAAATCATGCCCCATACACTGATTTTGTTAGGTTTGAGCCTTGAGTTTTCACCTGGAAAGAGAAAGTGTCTGAGTTGACATTCAAAGCTACATATACAGTATTTTGTATTAAAGCATAATTCTCTTTCTAATAATGAGAACATGTCTGTATTTTTTATGAGCTGGAGAACTCATATGTTTTGACAAACATATTCCTTAATAGGCTGTGTTGTGTGATTGTTTGGCAGAAGACAAACAAGAAAGTCAGTGCAGGGCAGTGGATGTTGCTGTCATTGCTTTATCCCTTGTTTGCATAAGAGCACCCTTTTATCAATAATGTACTTAGTTTGAAGTATCTGTGGGCTTAATACTGTGCTGATAAGAGCATATTACTGTAACAGGATGGCAGGGCACTGATTCTCCTTCAGACAGGGAGAAAGCTGGAGGCATCTTTACTAAATGACTAGCTGTGGAGTGTGTTAATGTTCTGGTTTCTCGTGTGCTGATGAACACTGAAGGCAACACTCTGAGGATTCATCCTTGGCTTTAAAGCGCTCACATATATGTAATATTTGCACATGAAAAACTCAAATATAACGTTATAAGTGCACATACACATGAATATATGCAACATCTACATAAGCACAAGCTTTATGCATGTATTAATCATGTGTGTTTCAGTATGTGTTAACTGGCTGAGCATATCTGGAGGGCGTCACACTAAATAAATGGAAGGTGTAACAATAAGAGGGAGTGGCAGTGCTGAAATCTCATATTGCATCTCTTTACAGCTGACAGCTAAAACCCGTCCAGAGAGAGCCATACTTTTTGCCTTTAAAATAAAAGCGTGAATTTTACAAATAACAGAATGATTCAAAGTGCACTCATTAGTCTGTGTGGCGTGAAGCTAGAAAAGTAAAACATTATGCATCTGAACAGAATATTGTGATATAAAAAGATATTTGCTCATTAAAGAGTTCCTGTGAAACGGTTTTAATCAAAACTAAAATATGAGACTTTTTTTTGTCTTCAAAAACAAATTCCATACCAAAAGATTTGTTCTGTAACTAACAGCCACTGCAGCTGGTCCTAAGATACGTACGAGAGCAGGAGGGACTGAGCCAACCTGAGTCAGTGCCAAAGTAAATACATCACATTACATCATTCTTACTTATCTGGTAAGAAAAAGTTTAATTTTTGAGACTTTCTGAGCCCTTTAAATATGTGATATATTATTATATGATTTTTATTTAGTACTGACTCCACTTTATCTTTCAACAAGAGCTTTATTTTGATAATTAAAATTAGAGTTGAATATTTAATGCCTTGTGGTGGTGGTAACCCTCTTATGGTCAACACCAGTTGCCTTTGTATAACCTTTTTGTTTCCTCCTACAGCACCTTTTCAGTTGTAGTATTTATCAATGCAATTTTTTTTTTTTTTTTTTTTTTAACCAACGCTGGTATCAGATTACTGAATTATCATGTACTCCAGCACTTGGCTATCCTTCACTTATCCTAATGAAGTGGTAAAAGCTGTTTGTAAATGCATATGGAAAATTTTCAGTGCAGCAGCATCAGACCAGTTAGAACGATATGATTTATGTTTGACTTTAAATAGCCACATGGGTCGTCTCTCTCCCATTCCACACTCACACTGACACATACCAGTTTCAACCTAAGAGTAATACATTTGTGAATTGAACATTTGTGAACTGTGCAACTCTTTTATATATTTATGTAGAAAATGTGATTATTTAGTGGTAAGTGCAAATAGGTCATGTTCATCTGTTTCACATGTGTCTGAGCAGCAGCTAGTTTCATGTGTCTGGTTAAAAATCCTGCAAATACACACACACACACACACACACACACACACACACACACACACACACAAAGTGTGTCTGGTTGTTTTATGTATTATGCATTTATATATCATATTGGCTGCTTCTGGCTCATGTAAATTCTGTTTGATTGAGCCACAATAAGGCTGGTTAGTTGTCAGTATAAATTCACAAGCAAGAGGGCCAAAGCTGACAGATATGCAAATCACAGCTGTAGTTCAGTTGCTGTTGTAGTTTGATATACTGAGCTGTGATTAGGTTTTATGCTAAGTGGCTTTAATATTTTGTTTCCAGAAACAAAAATATATTTTTATGAGAAAATGAAGTTGTGATGAGGCGTACAAGAAGCTGTGCCAGAGGAGTAGCATCTTAAAATTGTAAATGGTATGATAGACAGTGGGGTTGCTGACAATATTCTCTTTAAAAAGGTGCATTTCTGGATTTCAAGCAAATGGCAAGTAAAACCTCAGAAAAAAGTATTACTGCAGATTTCATGGTATCTTTAGTTTGGTGTCTACTCATGTGGTCTTTTTCCTTTATATTTACTTTTAATTTTGTTTTCACCATCGCTGCACTTGTACACATCCCTGCAAGCTCAGGTTGGGTGTCTGCAGCCAAATGGCCGTGCCCTGACAGCACAACGCTCCAGTCACCTTTCTGCTCTTCTGGACCAAAGTGATGTGGGAACATGAACAGAGTAAAGTTGTCCATAGTGACGTCCACGAGACCGATGGAGGTCTATATTTCTAATTCTAGTATCTTCGTCCTCTCTCTGGTGTAGAGCGATCCTCGTGTCTCCATTCAGAGAGGTCAAGGTGCTGGCCTATCGCCAGCACCCTCATCCCAATTAGATTCCCGGGCAGCCGGCCATCAAAGTTAACAGTTATATAATTCAGACAGAGAAGTGCTTCTGTGACAGAATCATTTTCACTGCAGCTGTATAACTAAACCCATAACAGCTAATAGAATTTAAGCCAGATATAATAAACATTCCTCTCCCTTCTTATTCCAAACATGTATAATGAATATGCAAATAATATCTGTGGTCACAGCTGAATTCAGCCTAATGATCAAAAAGACAACTGTCGATAGTCTCAAATGTCCCTCACATCGTTATATCTCTTTACCAATTTTATTGATCCGAGTCTTTGGGTATTTCCTCAACAACATTGAAAATCACTCTATCAGAGTGGATCCAGGCCTCATTTACATCTTTCTCTCTGGTCCAATCTTAATATTGGATGGGAAAATCCCAGTGGAGCAGCTAGTGGCAGTATGGCAGACCTGGTGTGCCTGTGGATTAGCAAGTCTGACTCAGAGCCTCAGGCAGGTCATTGTAACTGTGCAATTCTACTTAAGTTGCTGTCAATATTGATTCCAGTTTCAGGTGAATTGTTTGTTGGTAAATTCTGATTAAGTCTAGGTAAAAGAACTGCTTATAATGTGTTGCACTGCGCTGAATTGTATTGTATTGATGTTTTTGAGTACATGGTTGTAGTTCTGTGCTGTATGGCCCTCTATTTCCTCATGGGAGGAGCTTAGATGGAGCTTTGTTGGAGTGCTTGCCATGAGGAGGATGATCAGTAAACTGGTGGGAGTTACTGACTTCTTTAGTTCTGTGTTTACTCACAGAATCAATATCTCTACTCTTTGACAGGAAATCAGTATCTTCTCCTTGATTGGAGTCAATCTTGAGTGGAGGAACTGATTTAATTTCTGACCAGTTAACCACATCATGATGAGACGGATATTTTGTAAGAATGGCATCAGCCCATATTTGCTGTATGATGGAGCCCTGAACAGACTCTGACTAGTTTTGTTGGGAGAGACAGCAGCTTCAAATTTACATCTGTATTTCTAGTACTAAATGCTTCCCTTTATTGTGTAAAACTGATGCGTTTTGACCTGAGGGCTTGAACATCCACTATCTCACAAAAGGCAATTTGTTTCAGCAGCAGAACAAACTTGACGTGTTTCATGGTATCTCATGGATTTTAGGATTATTCAAGGAGGGGCGCTTTGTTCTTTCTGAGACATTTCACACTTTGCTGCATTCTTTCTAAGGACTGTAGTAATTTCTTACACTTTGAGCCTCTCTCTGTTTAAATCTCTCTCTCTCTCTCTCTCTCTCTCTCTCTCTCTCTCTCTCTCTCACACACACACACACACACACACACATATTTGTCCTGTCCGCTGAGCAAACAGAGGTTGTGGTAGAAAGACAGGAGCAATTACAGCCTTTTATCCTGAGAGCACACATCATTAAAACACACACACACACACACACACACACAGCTAGAAATGACAGGTTATGAAAATTGAGGTTACTGCAAAATTTTAAGTATATGAATATGGTGCACTCAGCGAACACATCCGCTGGATTTAACAGTCACTCATCTCCAGCATATTAAAGCTGCTCTAAACTCACAGGAGCTGTGAATGTTTAAGGTTTGAACAACAGCAGCTTTCACACAGGGTTAATCCTGCTCATCTCACTCTCTCTCTCTCTCTCTCTCTCTCTCTCTCTCTCTCTCTGTGTGTGTGTGTGTGTGTGTGTGTGTGTGTGTATGTGTAAAGTGGAAATGAAGTAATCACTTACTCATAATGTATGCAAGTACATTTTTGATATCGTACTTCTACTCTACTTCAGCATTTGTAATTTGTGTAACTTTACATTTTACTCCACTATATTTATATGATGGCTGTTGTGTGTAGTCACTTTGCTGATGAAGATTTGATATACATTACAAAGCATGATAGTCTTAAATTGAGTTTTTTTTTTTTTTTCATTCTCTCATGATTCTCTAATCTTTACTTTATTCCCATAAAACACTGGCTAGTTTTGCTACTTCTGGCTTCTAAAATTATACAAAAGAAACAGAAGGGAAAATCACATTTTAGTTGCTCACAGTTCATATACTTATGCAATGTGTGAGGAGGAGGAAGAGGGGTTTGCTTTATTTTAAGGGGTGTCCAGACTAAAAGGGTTGGGAACCATTTGTTTAAACTAGCAGGTAATACTTTATACGTTTATAAAGTAAAGATGTTGCACCACCGGAAACCAACTACATTAAAATGTAACTAACAGTGATCATCAATAATTTAACACTTATAATAACAAGTATGCTTGATTTGGTTAGTGTAGTTGGGAAGTGTATTTTGCTTTTGACTGTAGTCTTAAGTAAAAGTTTGACTTTTGCTTGTAATTATGTAGTTTTACATGGTGATATTACTAGTTATAGTTAAGGATCTGCATACTTCTTCTACCTCTACTGTGTGTGTGTGTGTGTGTGTGTGTGTGTGTGTGTGTGCATTCAGCTATGTAAGTTTGAGTGAATATTAATGTTATATTAGCAACGTAAAAACACATACATTTCCTATCTTAATAGTTTATGAACAAAGCACCTCGGAGCTGTCCTGATGAAAAATGATCCTGATAAACTCATTCACCTTGTGAGCATTTTCTCTCCTTTTGCGCCCTGTTCAAGTTCCCACCTTGGTTTGTGCGTCATTGAACCCTGAATATCTGCTGACTCCACATGTCTGCCTTAGCGGTCCCAGTACTGCTGGCCTCTTTTCCTTTTTCCCTGCTGGAAAGCTCTTAGGTGCAGTGTTCAGAGCTGAATCCTCCCCATACTTCCCTGTTCTTCTAAGAGTCCGGTACAGAGGAGAGAGTGAAGGAGAGCAGAGACTGGGGTTCACAACCACAAATAAGAAACTTGAGCAGAACTTACATCAAGCTGCAACACTATTCCCCTACCAAACATAAACATCTGATATGAAAAAGATTTAAGTCTGATTATACAACACAGCAACACGACAATCTGTTCCATTAACCATCTCACTTTTTATCAGTCATTGTGCTACAGAAACCAATCCTTAAGAGGATCCCACATGCTCCCAAGCTGTATAAATTTGCATCAGTAGTTAGTGCTGGTGCTCCTGTGGTGATGAAATATAGCTTTGTCTCCCAAGTGCTACTCTTTAACATTCAAGGCACACTGTGTGTAGATGAGAGTGACAGTGAATACTGTGGTACATTTAGGTTACAAAGACAGAACAGTAACTTTCAGTTGGGCTGCATATGTTGCCTGTATATGACCACAAAACATTTGAACTAGACATGCTTTTGTTTTTCTTCAAAAGGAGCCATTTTTGCTATATATAATACCACAAGTGGACATTGCCTGTTCCTGGTTTTAAAGGTTATTTCTATTTATATCTAAGAAAAAGCAGAACAATTTTTGTCAAAGTGCATAAATATTCAATGATGATTTTAACTACATAAAACCTGGAGATATACCTACAAGTCAGAATTACTTGTGACTTTACATGTGTTACCACAAGGGGATTGACATTCTTAAGGCCAAGCATTTAAGACACACATAGATGTCAGAAGTTAAATTTAACTAATTAGATGTCTTGAGCATAATAAACCAAAGATATAAACCATGATGAGAAACGCTTTATTCCACTGTGAATCCATATCGTGGTGTAGGAAAGAGGTTGTGCAGCAATGATATCTGTGTGTAATTATGTCTGACTTTCCTCATATAAAATTGCAAATGAGTGTGTGTTTGTGTCAATGACAAATGGCTTTGATTTCAGACTTGTAATTGAGTGCCGTCTTTGTAAACATGCTGGTAATATGTCTTAATGAGGATCTATCTTGTCTCATTAGTTAGAGTAGTTAGAGAGATACTAGTTTGTTTGTCACATTACATTAGCTGCTACTTTTGTCTAGGGATTTACTGTGAACAGTAAATTCAGAAAAGCCAACACCTCATCCCTTCAAATCAAACACTTAATGCTCTTATAAAGGTCTGATGAATTCTAAAATGTCTGCAGTGCTGTGAGCTGCTTTTTGGAGGTTGCTGAGTGCCTCTTCATCCAGCCAGAATAAAGCATTCAAATCACTGACATGATTAAAAAAAAAAAAAAAAAAAAGCAAAAGCAGTTATCCGACTGCACACATGGCACCTTCATACTGTGCTTCCATCCCATGATGCATTGCAGAAAGCACCCATCTGCCTTTGCCTTTGTCCTTCTAGCAACCTGAATACAATCCCAGGATGGAAATGTCCTCCACTTCCTAGCGTGCATATACAGGCACACCTCAAACTGGATGTATGTAACATTACACAAAGAGATTAGGCACAGTACCTACCATTGCCACATTTGACTTTATTGCTTACCTTACCTACTATACTTTTCTGGTCTTGTTTTTACTTGCATAGTGATTAATCTTTTTTACTAGTGGATCAAATTTGTACCCATGTTTGCTTTTAATTTATTGGCCTTGGGCAGGTTTCAGGGCAACACTGATGCCTCTTTAGAATGTTTTTATGTGTCTATTCTGTTTCTAATGTTCTAATTGTAATAATGGTTTTAAAGATTTCATGTGATAAGACCAGACTATTTTCCCCTTATGGTATTAGCTAATAAATAAATACACCCAACTGTCTATCTATCTATCTATCTATCTATCTATCTATCTATCTATCTATCTATCTATCCATCTATCTATCTATCTATCTATCTATCTATTCTATTCTATTCTATTCTATCAGCTGCCTGACTAGCTAGTTAGTTAGCTAGCTAGATCTGTGTTGACAAATTGAACCAAAAGAAGAAAAAGGTTATAGTTTATTTTTATAGTGTATTGGAATGAACTGGAAAAAATGGCTGCCTGGAAAGTAGGAAAAACAATTCTAAAATGTAATGCTCTGGTAGTATGCTTTGGAAAATGGTTGGCAATAATGCAATGTGGTAGTATTTATTGGGCTCAAACATGCAAAACCACTGGTATGGTCCTTTAGTCCGGCAAGCAGCGATTTGGTTTTTGGAAGACAACAGTTGGAAAGAGCTAATCTGCTTTTGTGCAATATTACAAAAATATATTTCATATAGAAAGGGGAACTGTTTTTAAAATCATGACAACATATGCAAAACACTGGTTAACTACACTGATAAGGAGGGGGAAAATACAAGTAACATGCATGCAACACAGTGAGGTAAAGCTGAAATTCTTTCTCAGAGTTTTTCTATTATTTTGTCTTCCAGCTGTACTAAGCATGTAGCATGGGTAAAATGGGTCAGAGACGAGTCTGGTCTCATCAAAACTCTGATGCCGTCGTGGTTGGAGCCGTTCTTCTCTTGTGCTCAGCTTCATTAAACACCACTCAACTCTTTCCTCTCCAGGCTCATGAGTAGCAGCCGTGTGAACATGGAGAGTGTTTGAAGTGTGAGGGAAGTGAAAATGCCCTGCGAATGTGGCAGCAACAGTTTTCTTGACACAGTAAAGTCGAGGTAATGTACTGAGTTGATGTGCCTTTGAACTGGAGGAGTTGTTTACCTGCACAGAAAGGTGCTACTAAATGACAGCGGTAATAACTGCAGTCTTCACTCTGGCAGCTAATCTGCCATTAGGAACCTGCTCTGAAGTGGAATTTTGTGCTTCAAAGTGGCTGATAATGATAATGGATTCAAATGAATCGCCCTGTATTAGAGCAAATGTGAAGTTCAGCTTTTTAATCCCTTTTATCTTATTTCAAGTGTGAGTTGTGTGCTTTCTGGCTTTGTGTTTGGCTAAAGATGTGCTGCAGCTCTGGCCAACTTTCATCTGCGGTGATAGGCAGGTACAGACTGGCACACAAATCGGCCTAATTGGCTGAAGCCTTGCCACCGGTGTTGCCTGTAGCTGCGGATCACCAAAGGCCCTCTGGCATCCAGCTTCTGGTTTTAAAATGCCGTGTTCAACTCGCACAGGTCTGCTCTAACAAGCAGCAGCATTTACCTCAAGTCTGTAAAAAAGAGGATTCTTCTTTTGTCTTTGTTGCAGA
This sequence comes from Lucifuga dentata, assembly GCA_014773175.1. Taxonomy (NCBI): domain Eukaryota; kingdom Metazoa; phylum Chordata; class Actinopteri; order Ophidiiformes; family Bythitidae; genus Lucifuga; species Lucifuga dentata. The sequence goes on from VXCM01000438.1 coordinate 433,306, forward strand.
GAGGTTTCTTTCGCCTCTCTCTGCCATTTGTATTTTCAAAGTGTTCTCCTATAGCTCATTTTCAAGCTCTGTATTTGCTGTAGGAAGCAGATATTAGAAGTGCATTCGAGCCACATGTGGATGATATGACATGTATTGAAATATTTCCAGCACAGCCAACATACAACATACCATTATTTTTTTGTCAGCAGTGAGTATCAGAGTTAGAAAGTAAATAAGTACTGTATCTTAGTGTAGTTTTAATGTACTTGTACTTTATTTGAATATTTTCATTTTGTACTCATTTCTACACTTTTTAACCTCTTTGTTACTTGTTGCTTATCAGATTCACTTTATGAATTCAAAAACAGATATTGTCAGGTAGATACCTTTAATCAGTTTCAAACATTATCTCAAGAGTATTAGAATATTGAAGCGGATGGAGGATGATTTGGCTGAAGGTTTTTGCATCCTCAATTTTATAGATTTTTATTATTTTAGTCCAGTGTTTTCAAGGGAAAGGCATCAATTTCTTCACCAACAGATCGTAATGCGATGTAGTGCATGAAGATTGCTGACTGAGACATTAAATGTGTTGAATTTATAAGTTTTTCTTTCTCTGCTGCCCTTGCTGTTATTCATGTTATTCTCTCCACCTACACACATTACCCTGAATGCAACAGTGTTACATCTGGTCTTATCAAAGTTATTTTGGGAAACATTTGAAGTAACTATGTGATGGACTAGAAGGCACGGCAGGTTCAGGGAAAGTGGGCGCATTAAAAAAGTAAATTGCAACTCTTCATGTCAAAATGCAGAAACTCCTGGAATCACTCAACAACACAGTAAGAAAATTAACAAACCAAGAGTCAGTTTGTCTTTTAGCATTAAGGATTTCAGTTTTTTTGTGGTTTTGCTGCCTGTAAGTGCTCACTATGCTAATTCTCTGTACTTTAACAGAGCTAATGGAGTAATCAAGGTTCCTAATGTAATCAGCCTTTAACATGGGGATTGGTTTAAATCATTCAGCCAGTCAGCTGACCTTTTTTTTTCTTTTTTTACAAACAGACATTTGCTTACCCTTCATGCTATCACACACACCCTTACACCTGATATCAGTGAGCGCTGCGCCTTATTTATAATTAATTACAGTGAATTTGAGTGTGTGTGCTTGAATGGAGAGATGTCAGTAAGTACTCCAAGTGGTTTCATCAGGCACTGAGAACGAGGCCTCAGGCAGATTGTCAAAGGACCATGAAGACTTTTTATCATCAGCTGACAGTACAACTCTTGTGAGATTTATTTTTCTAAATGCTTTGACTCACAGGAAGAAAGAGAACTTGGAAAGATCTGTGCTCTTCTCTTGTGCATTTCACTAGGTGGCACACTGATCAAAGTTATTTGAGATCTGTGTCAGGCACGTTACAAGGTTTGACTGATAAGTTCTGAGCCTAGCTTAGAAAGATCAAACTCAGCCATGTTTTAAATATTTACAGAACAGAATAATAGAATCTCCTTAGCAAACTTCCTGCAATGCTGCTGGTGGGATTTTTATCCCAGTTTCATTGTAGTCCTTTTCTTTGCGGTCAAAAAAAAGTCCACAGCTGATATGACATCATCATCTAAGGCCAGACAGGTTTCAGATAAAGCTTTTTTCATGTATAGGAAGAGATGAAAGTCTGAGGACAGATACAGCATTCACATTCTCGTAGTTTGTGCATCTCACATAACTTGCAGATGCATGGTACCTGTGGCAGTTTGTAAATTATAAGTTAGTTATATTTCATATAGCAGTTTGTTTAAAAAAAAATCACCAAAGAAGGCATAGCACCTTCTTATTAAATATTACGTCTTGCTCCATTTATTATGTGTCAGGATCAGAACTTATCAATCAACCCGTGTTCACCTACCTTGGCTTTGTTTCTATTTTCGATGATCATGTTTTGATTATACTTCACTCATGTGTCTCATAGAGGTCAGAAATGACTCACAGGGATCAGAACTGACCTGTGGCATTATAAAAATCACTTTAAATGAAACAGAAACAGAAACAGGATTTTTTGTTTGGCTATAATTAGTTATGTTACACTTTATTTAATATGCTGTAATCATCCTTTAAAAGTGAAGGTGAGATCAGACATATTCATTCCACAAGCCTGTTCTAACCTGTTCAGTTACTGTGGAGTAATTTCTCAAAGTATTTCATGCCCTCAGTTACTTTGGCGTGGCAGTTTCAGGTTGGACGCGTGCATCTGAGTATGTCTGTGTCACTTCCTGGGAATGCAGCTCTTCAGGCCACTGACAATATGCTCGGAGAGAAACATTTCCATGGCATGTGGGTGCAAAATGTATCAAAGTAACCAGGTGGTGGCAATGTTGCTGTGCTCAAAAAGTGATCCCTGTGAAATCCCTGCATCTGCTTCAGCTTTGGCTGTCAGATACGTCTCTCTTCACTCCAAACTTCTTCAGCATTTCTACCCAGGCTTAATATTAGAAAAACACAGAAACAAGGTTTATATACATTACAGATTGCATACAGAAGAGGCAAAATGTTGTTTTTCGTTTCAAAATATTTTTTATTAAGAAAGATATAACATATTGTATATACACCAACAAAGACATATACAAAAAATCTAAACAAGAATGTCAGTATTCAGTGACATCATCAAAAAAAAAAAAAAAAAAAAAAAACCTTTCCCCAACCTGTCTCTTCAAATACAGGTGACATACACCTCGTGGGAAAAATAAAAAATAAAAAAAGGAGAGGGGAGGAGTTCAGAAAAATAGATAATTAGGCAAAATGCAAACCTTAATTGTAATATTCAAAGAAGGCATTAATAAATATGCTCACAAAGTCATTCCTTCCCTAGATATGTCACAAAATGTTGCCAAACCTTGTTAACGTGTTCAAATCTGTCATTAAGAAAAAATCTTATTCTTTCATCTTGAAAGAAAATATTGTTTTTGAAGGATAATGTTGCAGATTATGGGAAGTGAAAAAGTCTAAAACAATATCCCATATTAAATCTAAGAAATGTTTGATTAGCCGTTAGACATTTTCAGATTTAATAATTACTTTTATTCTGTCTCTTATAAAAGACTCAATCTTCATGTTGGAATTCTGTGCTGATAAGTTTGAAATTACTGTTATCTATTCGTGTCCTTCGTGTTCACAAAGCTACAGCACTATAAATAGTGTTCTGTTTATTAGTAGTGTATTAGTTTTTAAAACACTCTACTTAAAATCTTTCCCCTTGAATGCTTTGCAGATGTTAATAACACAGACAGATTAAATTACAGTGAGTTTACACATTAGGAGACTTGAAACAGTAGGCTTCATTTACTTGGAGGATCTGTGATGTGGGCAATAAAACAGTTTATGGGAAAATTAGTTTTGAAAGTGAGGCAGGAAGTAGGGAAGTTTAAAAACTGTGGTTGTATAAAGTCACACAGAGCTGATACGGAGCAGTTTTCCCTTGTTGCTGTATGTTGATTTAGATTTGATGTTGATGTATGTTGATTTAAAGATCCTTCAGGTAAACTGAAGATGGTTTCCTTCAGTCTTTATTGTCAGCTTTGAGATGTCAAATAACAGAAAATTATGTTTGAGGGCAGTTTCATTAAGCCTGACAAATTAAATCTTCACATTCATTGAAATTTTCCAGTATTAAGAACCTCAAGGCTTGAAACCTTCAGAGGAATGTTAAAATATTTGAGAAATGAGGAACCTTGTGCTTTAATTTTTCAGGTTACTGTATTAGAATTGTCGTATGCTGAGGAGAATATATTGATAAAGAGTGCATTTATTTATTCAAATGTATGTAAATACTGTACAGTATATGCCAAGTATACATCATATGAAAAACTGAATTACTGTATATGCAGTGTGATATAGGTTTGGTAATGGTTTTGGTGATTTGCAGGTGGAAAGACTAAATTTGGCTAAATTTGATGGAAAAGTGAGTTCTTAGACATCTACGTTACATTTAACTGTTTCAACAACATTGACAATAATTGTGTATTTGAACCACTGGTATAACATGCTCAATTAAAATGACAATGTGTAGTTACTGTGGGTTTTTTTTTTTTTTTTTTTTTATGAATTTCGACCTTTTGGACCAAATTTAGCCTGTTTTTAACCTAGATGTCTAGACGTATTTCTTACAAATAATTTAAACCATGCTTGCCATGGAAATCTCTAGTAAACCATCAGATGATATTTTATGTCTATTTCCAATAGATTGTCTTGCAGTTTTACTTTTGATTTACTTAATTAGCCAATTTGATGACATCGTTGATATGCATTATCTATTATAACTATTACAACCTCAGATCCAGCTAGTGTGTGATGATCATTTAAAAAAAAACAAAACAAAAAACAAAAAACAGATGCATTACAGTAAATCAGTATTTCATACTTACCATTGGCCACCAGTTGTTTTCTGTTATATCTTGTTAATATTTTCCTGTTTACATGCAATAAATCAAAGAAGGAAGTAGAAAAATATTTGTAAAATTTCTCTGTGGAACTGGTTTAATTGAGCCTATTTGGAGGCAGTTGTGATCTGAGCATACAGTTTGTTCCCAAACAAGCCAAAACATGCCTGTTGCATTGTGGGAACTTTGTAAATGAGTCTGTGATGAGGACTTGAGGATAGAGGAGAGGCGAGCAGAGTGGGATGTCTGGCTGTTTGCCACCGCTCCAGTCTGCCTGATTGTTTTGGGCAGATTCTGTGATTCCTCAGAGCTTCAGTTTGGGGGAACATGATGACACGGGGAATGCAGAACCCATTCAATGTGTTTTCCATGGAGGTCAGTCTCCTAAAATCCACTGTCACAGTGATGAACACCATGTTCCCATGTTCCCAGATTTGTCAAATAAATGCAGACAAAGCTCAGCACACACAAAAGCCTCCATCTGCTCTGCATCAGAAATGAGTGGACACTAGCCAGAGGGAAAGATCAAATGCTTTGTGAGGAAGTGTGGATCCATGACATCAGAGTGCAATGCAATGTGTGTGTGTGTGTTTGTGTAGAGAGAGAGAGAGAGAGAGAGAGAGAGAGAGAGAGAGAGAGAGAGAAGTGCTTTATGAAACTTGGATGGGGTATAAAATCCTCTATTGATGATGCACAGTAGGCTTATGTTGCAGCGAAGGATTGTAAAATAAATGCTGTTTTCCTGACAGCTCCACAAAGCCGTCGGACTCTTTCTGCCTTTCAGAGACACTGAACTTTGTGTTCCTTAGAGCAAAAGCGTCCAATTTCTTGGGGTGATTGCACCACAATCAGCTGCTGAATTGGACCCTCCTGTTGCATAGTGATGCAGAAAAATGATACCAACAAGAAAATTACAGGCTGCTGTTGATGCTGTCAGATACAGAGAAGGATTCAGTTATTTCTACACAAAGCAAACTCTGGGAAGCTATGATCGATCTCTCTAAATCTCTGTGCGTGAGCAACTTTATAGTTAACTCTCCACTGGGATGTTTTCCGAAGCTTCCGAATTTATGTTTCCCAGCTTCCATCTGAAAGGTTTAGGCAGAATGCAGGATTTTCCTCAGCATGTCCGTGTTGTGTGTCCGTCGTAAGTCTAACTTAAATGTAGCCAAGTGTTTTCTATCAGAGACCCTCCTCTCCCATCATTTGGTCTGACTCTTTAGAGTCTGGAGCTGGAAGTGTGAAGTTCTTGGATCTTTCTCAAATATTGTTTTGGCAAAGGCTGTATCTCACTGATTCCGGTCCCCGAAGAAACCACAAACTCGTTTCATCATTTTCCCCAACTTCCTGGTGCATTCAAAACTCATTGAAATTTTGAATATATTTTAATTTATTGTCTATGGAAGCACTCCCTCAACATATTTTATGCAATTTCACACATTAACAAAGATCATACAAGGAAACAAGAAAAGACATTTTTTCCTGAGGAGACATTGCATTATGATATTTTTTTCATACCCACATTAGAGTCTCCTTTCAGCACTGTACAGGCTGGCAAAATACTAACATGCCTCATTAGAGTGCATTGTTGATGTTGTTTTGCTCCTGTGGGTGTGCACAAAGACTGTAATGAGCTGTCCACATCCCACAGTCACCAGCAATACTAGGACACCTGTGTGTGGGAGTTTGATTTGCAAAAAAGTACAATAACCCTCTGATTCTACTGATTGCACATGTTTGAGTTTACAGATGTGAATGAATACAAAGAGATGGAGAACTTCCAGTATATGAGCATTTCTAAAATGTACAAAGTTCCTGTACCTAAACAGTAGCCATACAATGATGTGAAAAATAAATGAAAGACTTAGTGATGGAGACATACTGTGCAAGTATTCATTAAAGAAAAGTGCTCTTCTTGATAATTAATGTTTTTTTTTTCATTGACATTCCTCTCGTAAAATTTTCTCTGATGTGGGCTCTGTTATTAAAGCGCTTGAGTTCAGAAATAGTCATATTCACCAGGCGTTCTGAACACTGGCAGTATATATTGTATTTAATCAGCCATGTGAAAACTGAATTTGACACTTCGTTACTGATTTCTCAGTGTGGATCTCACACCCCCATATTCTCAGTGTGATGTGCTTTGCTCTGATCAGAAGAATATTTAATGCTCACCTTCCGACCTAAACTGCTGCCAACTGCTGATTAGTGATCTCACCTGCTGACATGGAGTCTAATATACTTTAGCATTGCGTAATGTTTCTACTATATACAGTACATTGAATACTATTGCCTGAGACCATGTGTTATAGTACTATTGGACTATCGTTAAATCGAAGAAACTACTTTTACTTAAAGAAAAATACTGCCAATTTAGCATGTTTGAGCCCAATAAATACAATCTGCATACATGTTACATTACTGACAAAAATATTTTCCAAAATATACTACTGGAGCAGTGAATTTTAAATGTTTTCCTACCTTCCAGCATGCTATAAAAATCAACTTGTAGACACTTGGAAAGTGCTTGAGATCAGTAATCAATCACAGCAAATACTATGTCCATAAAGTTTATTGTCAAAGTAACTTAATTTAACTGATCCAACATGAAGCTGCATAGAAGCAAATGTTTGTCAGGGAATATAGTTCCAGGAGAAGACAGCTTTTACTGAGAAATTAAAATGACTGGGCCTTCTACATGTAGTGCAAAAGTGTTAGCAAGCGAGACATTTAATTTTTAAGGTGGTTGTATCACCTTAACATTTGATTTTAACAGATTAGGGGATTCGGAAAAATAACAGGAAAACTAAGATATGGGTTTAGGTTTTGGAAATTGTTTGTCAGCAACATAACGTGTCTGCTGGGTAGTATATGCAAAATCGCTGGTATGGTCCTTTAAGTAAAAGATTTGATTACTTCTTCCACCATTGCATCAGAGTTGATATCAGAGCAAATGACAGGATGTACTGAAATGAAATTGAAAGTGTAGCAGGGAGGAAATGGTGTGTCTGTTCTCTGACAGCATGTTATTATCAACAGCACCGTCTGACTGTCTTTGAGGCAGAGGTACACCTTGTAAATACTGAATGTGAAATTAGAATCCTATCGTCAAACCTCTGCCATAAACATTTTATCCCCCTGCATTGATTTGATGTATGCTGCAGTGGCTGCAGGGCTGCTGTGTGCTCATAAACATGCCTCTTTTTGCTGTGCTGCTGCACTTCAATAGAAGGCTGCAAGGTGCAGCCATAAATCTTTGATCGTTCTGCTGAAAAGCTGACCTTGACTGCCATCGGTGCCTGTGTGTCCCTCTGTCACACTCCCCTAAGATGACCTCGTAGCTGGTGTGTGTGCGTGCGTGTGTGTGTGTGTGTGTGTGTGTGTGTGTGTTTTCAAGAAAGTTGTAACATTTTGGTAAGTTTAGGATGATATGATTTTATTCTTTCTATCTTTGTAAGTTATTCAGTCTGTTTTTCAGCTCGAGTGAACTTGAAGCGAGCGTGAACAGTTGACTAGATGACTAGATGGTTGAAACATGAACATTCCAAACATACACGAACATGCCAAAGTTTGGAATCACCCGTAATTTTTAAATGTTTTTTTTTTTTTTTTTTTTAAAGAAATTGATGCTTTTATTCACCAAGGTAGCATTAAATTGATTTATAGCTAAGACTTTAACAATGTTGCAAATAGCTAGTACTGCTGGAAATGACTGGTTTATAATTATTCACAAAAACAGCAAAGCCCCGTTTTCAGCAGCTACTATTAGTATTGTACTGATAGCCTTTTTTAGCGCCTCCTTAATGACATATTTAAATGCTAATTGTTATTAGAGACACCTTTGTAAGTGTGTTAGCACACCTAAAACCCATTACTCTGTCCATATAAGCAGGAAAATCATCTTTACTTGGGTTGCACACTACTGGCATTCATAGTTCAGTTCAGTTCAGTTCTGGGTTCAGAAATGGCCAAAACCAAACAGCTTTCTCCAGAAACACATCACTCTATATTGTTGTTTTGCGAAATGAAAGTTATTCCATAGGTCAGATTTCTTGCAAAGGTGTCCACCACTGTCTTGAGAGAAAAGGACAATTTGGATCTCACCAGGACAGGAAAAGAAGTGGAAGGCCCAACTTCCAAACGTTTGAACTCTAGTGTATGAGATTTCTTTTATTCATGCTTAACTAGTAAGAGTTCATATAAACAGCCTTAAAGTCTTTTTCTACTAGTTTTAATGACAAATATTTGTTGTGGCTAAGTTTTTATGCTCGTTTGTGGAAATCCTACTGAGGAATTTTCATTTATTATTATGTATTTATTATTATTTCATGTTTATTCATTTTATTTATTAAATTTATTGCATGATACTAGTAAACTTCAGTACATTATGCTCTGTGTGTGTGAGAGAGAGAGAGACAGTTTGTACCACATTTTGTATGTTTCTGCTCTCTCTCTCTCTCTCTCTCTCTCTCTCTCTCTTTCTCTCTCTTTCTTCCAGTTCAATTCCTGAGTTACATATTTCCAGTTTCAATCATACTGTATGTTTTCTCCCCACAGGGACTAACGTACGAGGCTAATGTAAACCTCAGAGCAACCTGTGCAATCTCAAACTTAAAAACCAACACGATTCTTGCTTTGTCTTTCTCCATGAAAAAATAGATTATATAAATGGTGGAATAATACAGGATTTGTTTTACTGATGTCTATCTAGTCCCAAACAGGGATTATTCTGAAGAGAAAACCGCTGGTTGAATAGAGATCAGTGCCTTAGATCACTAAGTCTAACTCAGAAACACACAAAAGCCTAAAAACGAGTCTTTGATCCTTACGGTAGCAGAGGGGACCGCATATGAAGAGTGTGTTTCTGAGTATTTCTGAGTGTGTATCTCTGCACGTTCATCCGCGTGTGTCCTTTTAGTGATCTGGGTCACCTCTGCCTCTTTTCCAGCCGTCCAATCTCTGAACAGCCTGAATGACCAGATCGCACAGTTCATGGTGAGCAGACCTTGTAGCCTGGCCGATGAAGACGAGGCCTTCATCCCTGGAGAGAGGGACACCTTGAGGAAGTCCATGACCTTGATGAGACACCTGCTCGTCGATGCACAGGTACAACAACTGCCCAAAAAAAGGTCAAAGGTCATAAAATGAGCACTACTCTGTTTATTCAGCGCTATTTTTAGTGAGAAATTTCAAATTGTTCAGCCAAGAGGTGCATGAATTGCACATATCACTAGATGACATATACTAGTAATTTTAATGAATAAACCCAGGTGTGCAAATGAGGATATGACACCTTTTCAGTATAAGGAGATGCACAAATTGTCCCTGCCAGAACCTTTTTCCCTCAGACATAGTGTGGGTTAGTTTTACTCAGTGTGATTTTATAAATTGAGTTTACAGAGCTAAATGCTCTAAGCTTCACATTGCCAGTCTGATTTTAGTCTGATGACTGAGCAGTGCTCTCATTTGCTGTAACATCTGTACCTTCCAGCACCTGACTGGATGAACGTGCCGCTGGCTGGGCTCTTCTTGTTTAGCTTCATGTTTTAAGTCTTGAAAAACAGGCTAGATGTTCCCTTGAAACATTCAATTTTGTCCAATCTACCCACTGATATTAGGCTGTGAATAAATTTTACTCAAGAAAATAAGTACTTTTGCCAAATAATGCTCAATTTTTTGATCTGCAATGTCTAGCTGGAGTAGTTATATGTTAATGAGTTGGTGCTTATTTAAAATATAAAACTGCCTGCTGTTGTCATTATACACTTAACAACTCCTGACACATAAACTATCCTAGTAGTTTGCTGATCAGGCCACCTTCCAGTTGCTGCCATTAATCTTTTTGCGTGTGTGTGTATGGAATTTTTCTAGACAAATATTTCATTCACTAAGGTCTCGGTTGGTTTTATGAATCTAAAATGCTATGATAAGTTCTGAAAGTAGATTTTTTTCCTCTCTTGCATACCTGCATACCTTTGCATATAAATAAGTACCTTTAACTTTAATTTTGCCCTCCCTTCAATGATGTAAGGGCAAAGTGAAATAAAGAAACTGACACGACTGTTTTCCCATAATGCATTGTGTCTTTGTGAATTGCTGCACAGGACTGATTGTTTTCCACCCAGAGCAGAAATGAAGGCTTTGGAACACAATCACAGCAGTGTGAGAACTTTCTACTTTGGCAGTTTCAGTCGTGAACTGCCTGCTATTCATCCTCAGGATGCATGTAAGGGAAAAGTTTGCATCTTTGCCTTTTCTTTATGGTTACATCCAGAGCTTTATGGGTGGTTGTGGATATAAAACATGTTTTCATTCAAAAACATACCAGTATAATAAAATCAATACTTTTCCCCTCTCTGCTTTGCTTCGGATGAGCTGATAATTCATCCTTATAGTTTTCCGAACTTTTGTCATCTTATTTATATTCCACGCATGTCTTGATGAATGTAAGATGAAACTTGACACAGTGATATATTTGGGTCATCCATTCGCACCATCTCAGACTTGAATGATGGATACGGAGTCCCCCCACCATTCTCCTGCAGATATTTTCTTAGACACGGTGCAGTGTCATTGATTAAAGGGAAGGTAATTCAGCAAAAGGCCATTGCTTTCACCTCAACTCAGCGGTATGCAAGCTGGAGTGAAAGATTGTTAGCCTGCAGTCAGTTTTTCTGTTCCTCAGGAATATAGCATTGGGAGGTGATGGATGAGCAGGAATCTCAGCCATGGATGGAGTGCCGATTATCACCCCAAGAAGTTGTAGTTATAAAAAGTTTGCCGGTGGTTCAATGTTAACTGAAGCGTTCATACACCAATCAGCATGATGGATTTCTCTGCCTGTTGGCCTTGTTTGTGTCTCACAGTACACCCACAACCTTTACATGTTCTCCAGTTTTCCCCTGAAATAACGTGTCATTTGGAGTCGGCTGAGGGTTTGTGCCATGTGTTGGACAGTTGCTATGGTGACATGTTTATTTACACTGAGGCTAGAGCTAATTCCAGAGGTAGGGGAAGATTGTCTGCCCCCGACCGTGAGTCACTGTATGATATTCACCATATCAGAGCAGCAGGATTGAATACGGTTTCAGGATCCCTGTCATCAGTCAGACTACAATAGACCCGCAAAATAATTGTAGCCAGATAATGCATCAGATTTCTTTGTTCTCAAAGTCTCGAGGTCAATGTCAAGAGTGATCTCATCCCACATAGAGAATTCTGATTTGCATTCATGGAAAGTAGAGTTGCTGCTTTCAGATGGAATATGACATTAGTTTCCCCCTTTTTCTATGTATATCAGACAAGGCAATTCACCAGTGTTCTCTGATGTCCAGTATTTAGTGCTTTTGGTTACTTATATCACTGAAATGTAAGAATAAAGGCCATGCTGACGATTCTTGTCAGCGAAGAGAGAGACCTTGATGTTTTTTTTCTATGTTGTTTATGTCTTTTGAAAACATTTCTGAGATCAAATGGTTTTAGTTTGTCTGTGGGAAATATCAGCATTAAAATTTCAAGTCTACGACCACTAAAAGGCATAAAATTAATTTAGAGAGGATTTGAATAGTTTCTCTTTGAATGCTGTCCCAGAATTGATTGGCTCATTTGTCATTTGCACAGATGAATTATTTATGTCCTCGCTGCTGTGCTGGGGTGACTAATCAAATGCATTTCAGTGGGTGTGGAGGCTGTGAATTGATGTAATGGAACGTTGCACTGCATTAGCTACTTTGGTCGCGGAGTCAGTGGGATTACAATAGGGCCCCAAGGGCGTGACAGAGGAGTCATTGCTCAGTATCCAAAATATGGTCAGAAGTAGCCATCCATTTATTTAAAATAGGAGTCATCTTCTCACTACAGGACAATGGATCAGTTCAGAGCAAATTACGATCTGTGCAGGTCAGAAACCTCAAGCAGAGTAGCACCATCAAAAAGTCTGTTTGTGGAAATCTGCACAAACACAAACACTCTTCCTGAGTGCCCATCAACATTTCTTGGTTTTCATGAGAACATAATTGATAGTCCACAGTGGGCGGTTTAGATCAGAGAAAAGGAAGTGATTATGGTAGTGATGGGAAATTTAGACAATCTGCAGAGTCATTGTTTGCCTCTCTCACTCTTACAATTAACAGTTGATCTTTTCCCTTTTCTTACCAGTCACACAGTCTAAAATAAAATCCTTATTATTTGCATAAAACCACTGGGATGAAACAAAGGCTTAGCAAAACAATGTATGATGTGAAATGAAACTGAAAATATCATAACAGGCAGAAATTACAGCTTATTGTGGCAGAGCAGCCAGCTGCCACTGTTGTCATGTAATTTACAATGATGCCACGTCCACCCAAATTCATCATTGATCACTGAATAATTAAAGAAACAATATGAGCCCAGAGTAGAATAGATCATGATGCTGGATTAATGATCCTGTAAGGCTTGGATCAGATCTGTTACATAATGAACTAATACTATTTGACACAAAGAGATGGCCGAAGACAGAAAGAGATACAATCAAAGAAAATGACAGAGAAAGAGATTAAAGGTTATTCAGGGATTGTAAGCAGTCATTTAGCTTCAATGCCTCATCCTCAAGCAAAATCCATGATTTAGGTTTATTTTTAATCAGTCATTTTGAGCCTCCATCTCCAGTACAGATAAGTTATCATTTATAACTAGTATTTACATGATGCTGTTTTTGTACAGTAAGTGTTTCTGGTGAATGTTCATTCCATATTCTGCTGGAGGAAACTGGTGCTTTTGTTTCATGTCTCATTTAGAGATTTTCTTATATGGAGATGATGTAACCGTAATGTTTCGCATCTATTTTAATATTACTTCCTCTGATATAGCGGGAGCTAAAGTGGGCTGCACTTCAAAGAGCTGGGCTTGCTCTTTTTCAGCCACTGCAGTTTAAGCCAGGAGTTCTCTCTCAGCAGTCTCTGCCTTTCTACCCACTCTGTAACACCAGCAGACCAAAATGATAAATGTGTACAAGTAAAATATTATCCATATTGGTATTTACTTCAGAGAAACTTTTTAAAAACATGCCGTGTGTCGCTTTAGATTTACATTTCCTGATTCATTATGACAGATGACATTGGTTTTCACTGACATTGCTGTTTATGCAGGCAATCATTTTTCCCAGGCTCCTTCATATTATCCACCCACCATCATTTCTCACCAATCAAACATGAAAAACATGTCTGTTTTTCTACAAGAAGAGTGCCTTGTTAAGTGGATGAAACTTGAACTGTGGATATTTTAAGATGACAATGCAGCTTCCATCAGATGAAATTTCAATTTCCAAATTATTGGACTTCATCATCCTTCAGACCTCTGGACACCATCTGTTGATGCGGTTCAAGATATTTAAGTCTGGCGTGTTTTAGGGCACATGTTTCTATGGAAACCCAGGGCACTGTCACAAAGCTGATGCGAATCACCACACGCATCCTTCTGCAGATCAAAGGTGTTCACCTCAATTTCACAGGGAGTTTGGGTGATATGAAAAGGCCTGTTTCTCTGTCAATCTCTTGCTGAGGGACAGACAGTGTTTGTTCCCTTTGGAGCCTTTTGTTTGTGTCTGGCTGATGCTAATAAGATTGACACGCTTATGCAGACACTTGGGCATCAGGAGACACGTGTCATTCAGTGACTTCACTTGTCCAACATAAACATTTTAAAGGTCTGCTGAGATTTTCACAGTAGATACATCAACCTTCTAGTGGATTCTGTTTTGACTCATTCAGAGGATCAAAGCTCAAACAAACCCATTGGTCTGTTACTGAGCTATTTGCCTAGTTTCCTTGTGGCACTGCTACTCCAAAGGACTGAAACTTGAATTATTCATGAGGAAAAATTAGCTACTGTGCACACAGCAGACAGGAGTGAGCAAAATAATGTGAGATGGAGAAGCATTTCCATGCCTTCTCTTTCCCATATCTCCATTTTCACATGCCAGCTCTGCCTGTACAGTTATTACTGTCGTCCATGCCATTTTGATTACTGACTTGCACAAATCCTCATCAAAGGCAGAATTTCTGCAAAGACGAGTGGAGTATGGAATCAAAGCTGGACCTTTGTTATCAAAGCTACTCCGTTCCCTTTTGACCTGAAATGAGCTTTAAATGCTCCCTGCCTTCCCAGCTCATGGGGCGGTGCAGGAAACTAAATGATTCTCCCTTCTATCTGATTTCCTGCCAGAAGCAATCGCTCTGAGGAGGTGGAACAGGCAGGCACCGAGCCCAGAACTGCTCCACACTTCCTCAACACATATTTGAAGAAATATCCACCTGAACAAAGGATTTTGTCTCATATTCAGTCCTAAGAGGGTCATTTCTGTGAATCCAGTAAATAAACTTTTGACAATGTGGTGTGACACAGAAATGGATGAAATAACCTAAACACTTGAATGCTGGTGAAAAAGGAAGGAAACTTCAATAAATGCAATCACTGCTACAAAGATGGGTCATATTAGAGTGTATGCTAATTAACAGCATAGTCAGCTGCCTGCAGTATACCAATTACAATGACTTATTTACTTGTTAACTTAATTCTAATGTTCAGTTTCAGAAAAGAATCATACTCAGCTTTGGTGAATTTGTACATGCAAGAAATCATCAATGCATTAAACCATACAAAATGATAAAATAAGCTGTTTTAAATGAATAAGAAGAATAAGAAGTTCAGAAAAAATCTCTAAAATAGCTAATGTGTAACAGTAACATTATAAATACATTTTTAATTAAAGCAGTATCTTCTTATTTGAACGGTAAATACATGATTGTTAATTGGAACCATCTAATGACTACAGTAAATACATTTTACAGCACTGGCTAACTTAATCGCATAACTCAGAAGAACACTGCAATTTGATGCCGAATTTGAGAGATAGTTACAGTAGTACTTGCTGAAAAAAAAAAAACTTTCTGCAGTTTAATTCCAGTTTTTCCTGCTTTAAATTATCATTACAGTCCCTCTCTGCAGGTTTAATGTAGGCTGAAACCAGGATTACAAAACAGTACAAATAATCTGACATTTAAGACACCAAATATATCACAGAAAAAAACACATAACAGTAAATATGACATCATGTCAGATGGTTCATGTCTTGTGCCCCCTGATGGTATTCATATGAATTACAGTGTTAATTGTGTTCCAGTTTTATAATCTGTCCCTGTAATCTGGAGTAATGCGCAGTCAAACAGACTCTCTCTCAGGCTGGAGTCCTTTGTGTACTAAAGGATCGGGAACAAGAACCACCAGTAAACCATCAGTGCTGAGTACTGGTGCTCAGGATCAGCCAACAGCTGCAAGCTTCTCCACCGTTCTACTTCTCATGGGTGTAAACACAGAGATTCACATTATACAAACACACCTAGGTCTCCATCAGATTATTGCCACGTCACAGTCCCATATTGTACAGAATATATACTATTGTGGTTTATTTGTGCGCTCTCAGGCCCTTTGGGTTTCTGTGAGTCAGTTTCTGTTTCATGTCTGATAAATCTGTAGTGGTTTCCCGGTTTCTCAGATATTGAAGGAGAAATGGCGGCAGAAATAACTTCTAGCACTATTCACTTCTAGCTTTGAACAACTGATCTGCCACTTCTATGCATGTTGCATCAGGACACTAGAGCCAAATCATTTAAAAGATGTATTAATAGACTAAATTTGCAGTGTGGAACAGGTTGAGATGTATGTATGTATGTAATCTTGTTTTAATTAGTTTGTCGCCTCCTATTAATGCAAATGTTACAGTACACACCCCCACTTTGCAGCTGTTACTGCTCTGCATCACAAAATCACTCATGTTATAGAATAAATACATGACACTGCCATCTGTTTTTATGGAGGTGCTACAGTAGAAGCCTACAATGAATCTTGTATATCACTTCCTATGCTGAAGCAAACTACGGCAACATCCACAGAGATGCATAATTCAGCCTTTAAACCTTAAATCTGTGGAAACAAATCTTGGCTGCCTCATATTTGGTTCATTTAAATACTTCATTCTGCTGGAATCTCAATAATTTGCACTCAGTTCTCCATATTGCTTATACAGCAGGTGAGTGTTACTCAATCTATCGACTGATTGGGGATATTACTACATTTGCTTAAGTACACATTGTGAGAACCAAGGCAAAGCTCCTGTTTGCCTGTTTAGAAACAAAGAGGGCAATTTATAAAACACAGCACCAGATTTAGTGTGTCCACAAGCAATCATGTCACACACAACCATCATGCATGTTCCCTCATTCATAAAGCCAGTTTCTGGCCTCTTTTAGCGTTTGCCTTGGAAGAGGCATTACTACGGTAATTCCTTATTTCTACGTTGGGGAAGCAATTCATAAAAGATACTGTCATGCAGTAATTACAATCTGTTTCAGTCTGGTGGTAAATTTCAATGCTAAGAAATCTGCCGCATATGAGTTAGTGATCAATAAATTAAATATTTAAGCTCATTCAGTTGATCAGACAGTGTATTTAAATGGTGAATTTTGATCTGATCTCACACACATTCTGGTGGCTCTGTGTCTCTTCTTCAAGCCTCATCTGCTGCACTCTTTGTTTGTGTGTGTGTGTTTGTCTATTTGTCAATATCTATCTATATCTATCTATCTATATGTCTCTCACCTACGTGACAAACACACCACCCACTGGACTCCCAGTGTGTGGATCTCTTATCTCTCTTAGTAGTATTGGTCTTTTTAAATATGAAGTGCTAAAGCATAGAAATTTATGTTTCCTGATTTTAACGCATCATTTTTGCTTTGACATCAGGGGAAGTTCAGTGTAATGTGTGGCTCTTAAATATGAAGCAGGTCATTAACATGCTGATCTCCACTGGCTTTTACCTGAGACACACCTTACAATAATGTGTTGGTAATTGGACAATGATGCATTGATTAACGTAAATTATGGCGCTTATTTAGTGTGATGCTTTGTAGTACTGTGATTTTTTTGACGAAGTATCCCTTAGAGTCCGCGATAATGTGTCTTCAAGTGATGAAGGGACAGATTCATAACATGCTTTCATAGGAAAGTCAGGATTGTGCTCTCAGAATTTATGAATGTGTCCTTATACCAGCTTCAGTAATTTATTCTTGATGAACATGTCACAGGAAAGTGTGTAAACTGGAGCTGATTATGTGACTGATTATGAGGATGAATAGCAGTATAACATGAATGCAACATCAGCTTCACTTCTGTTTGTGAGTTTGACTCTATTATGTAGAAAAGGTCCTATTTTTAACGACATGTAAAAACCAGAACAGTGTCAGCACAACTGGAATATTTAATCTCCAACATTCCATCTGTGCTTTAATGCCATGTTTACAATGTTGGCTGTCGTGCTATTTAACAATGCTCTACACAAGCAAAACTATATAAGCAGATCTTTATTTTTTAACATTTCTATTGATTTTTTATTCACATATGCTGCATGTCTTGGGAATGTAAGAAGAAATCAGAGTATCGGGGAAAACCCACATGGACATACAAACTCACACTACAGAAAGACATTTGGCTTAGCTCTTTCTGCTTATTTTGGCACACTGTCCCCTCTTATATTTACACTCCTTGGTTGTAGCTCATCAGTTTCTGCACACCAATGCCAGCACATGTTAAACATGAAGAAACTAAAACACAAAGATTAACAAAGAAAGCACTGCCAAATTTAAAGTGTATAAAATAGGATGAGAAATGTCCTACATAGAAGCTCATTATTAAAACCTAATTTAAATGTTTTCTATAAGCCTGTTACCAAAATGGAAGCAGTTGTGTTGATTGTGTCATGTATGTGTTGTTGTGCAATGAATCATGTTCTTAATGTGCTAATTTTTACATGCTCATGCTTGTTAGTATTCATGAGGATAATTATACCTTCTAGAGCTCTCCTTGACTCCTAACCTGAATCCTCTTATATTCTGCTGCATGTATGAAGTTGTTAGCGTGTGATGTGTTCGGCTCTGCCTGGATGCTCCACTTTGCAGTTTGCGTGCTTCACTGAGAACGTTTTTCTGGGATCTCAGTGGAAAACCTATCAGGATGCACAAATCAGACATCATCTAATACTGCTGTCGCTGCCAGATTACTGAATCTTATCATTTTACCCTGGAGAGCTATTCTCCTCCGTCATGAATCTTTGTGACTTTTTTTTTTTTTTTTTTTTTTTTTTTTGGGGGCAAGCAGATGGTATTTTAATGAACTTCACAACATATTTTAATGTGATGCTTGTACTTTTGCACCCCTGATATAAACTGCCAGGCAAATGCATGTGATAACAGCTATAAATGTTATTCCTTAGAGGCAAGGTGAAGCTGAGTGTTTCTGTGTTTAAACGTTAATCACCCGGGGGGATTCAGGTTTGAGGTCTAAATCCACTTATGGTAATTTTAACATTTGAAAGTGTGAATGAAAAGGACACAAACAGTGGATGCACATTGCAAAAGATTGTTTCATTATGTGCGTGGCAGCAAATGGTAGGAAGCTGCTTAATGGATCCTGCTGTTTCTTTAGTCTTTAGTCATACCTGTCAGACCATTTATTGATTTTAAAGTATTTCTCAGTGAAATTCTGCTCATTTACCATGTGACATAGCCACTAAAGTTAAGTTTACTTTGGGTAATGATCGAGTTGAAAATGGGCCCCAAATGGGACAATTTCAGAGCTGTTGCCCTACAATTCCCCCGACCCATGGCTTCATTTAGTTTTCTTTTCAGAAACTGTCTTAAATTAAATTCAAATAGTCTTAAACAGTCCAGCCTGGGAATGATTATAGCAAAACTGGTGCAACAACTGGTGTCAACAGATGAATACCAATCTTTATAGCTTGTGTAATTTCTAGACTGTACAGCACTGGCCAAAAGTATTGCACACCCTGTATTTTTGTGTAAACTTTTCTTTCTGGGTTAAAATACTTCAAATACAACAAAATTTAATGGGGTTTTTTTTAGCATTAGTAGAATAAGTACAACTGAAAAAAAAAAGCCAATAGTTCTTAATAGTGTTAAGTAGGAGTCACTTTTGACATATTGTTAAGATCTGAAGAAGAATACCAATATTATTAGTAGAGATCAAACAGGAAGTTAAAACATCTTCTTTGAGGTAGGGTCAGAGGTCAATTGGTTTTCACGTGTTTTCACTGACTTGTAGAAATATTGTAGTCATATTACCTACTCTGAAATCCAAATTTAAGTCTACAGAATAGCTGAATATTCTGAACGAATACTCAGCTACTTGTAAAACACCAATACATGAATTTTATTGTGTTTGGAGTGGTACTTTGGTAAAGTTTACACAAAAATACTTTTGGCCAGCACTGTACTGTATTTACAATAATGGCTCAAGTTTGGATTGCATATGTAGACTACAAGGAGAAAGTAATAATGTAAGAAAGTAAATTAGATTATTAGATAGGAGTATAAAATGTTTATGTTTAGAGCCTTATGGGGTAAAAGGAAACATTACATTGAGATGTCGAGAAGTTCAACAAAAAAATTCTACAAATCTATGAATTTTGTACAACTTTTGCAAACACTGTACGTGTTTTTGTTGTAATGTAAAGCTTAATACAATTTCATCACACACTTTAAATATTTCATCAGGGTTTTCAGACAGTGTGGACTGACTGACTGTGTGTGTGTGTGTGTGTGTGTGTGTGTGTATGTGTGTGTGTGTGTGTGTGTGTGCGTGCGTGTATGCATGCGCCAGTGTAACAGCTCCCCACTGTACACTCAAGCCTCTCTACCTCATCTGTGGTTTTATGTTTGGCCATGGTTGGTCTCTTCAGGGAGAAGCAGAATGACCATTAAGCTTTCAGAAGAGTGTGTGATGAGAAGTGGTCTTTAGGTCTTGAAGGATTGCCATCTGTTCTCTTCCAACATGGCTGTTATCCTCAGTAAACAAAGCGTCTTTGATTGTGGCTTTCAGATATGCTGATCAACAAACACTTTTCCTCCCTCTTTACTTCATCTGATTGTGTGTTTGTCTGTCACTGTTTGTCTTCCTTTTCTTATCCTCCCTGACAGAATCACATGCACACACAGCCATATTTACCCAAACACACATGCACATTCAAAGCACTTAAAGTCTTACGACGTGCACAAACAATTTAGAACAAGAGCCACTTTAGCCACCAAGGACAGTAAATGCACAAGGATGTTTCTTAAGAGTGTGGCTACATTTATTTGGTGTGACTGCAAAATCTTACTGGAAAGTAGGTTGCTCACATGCAAAAATGTTTAGGAACAAAAAGGAGTATTACGTTGGATCCTGTTTTCATGGATCTTAGTATTAATTCTCTATTATAAGCCTTTACAAGAGCTCAACTCCCTGAGCCAGACCAGTTCTGGAATTCAGAGGAACTAATTTGAGATGCAGATTAATGCAACTGCAACTCCGACAGGAACCAGCTTTTAAACTGCATTTAAATCACACGCATTTACAATTAGAATAAGTTGGAGCCATTAAATAAAACACATTATACAAAAGTAGCTCATCAGCACAGTTTGTCTCTTGAAATACATTTGCATAACTGCTTTATTCTTCATACTACAGCATATGTTAAAGAGTCATATCCACTAAGTGTAGACGGAGCGTATAACAGGTTTACAGACAGGAAAGTGAAGCTCCTTTCCTTCAGTGATGTTCAGGGATGAGTCAACCACATTTCTCTAATTAAAATAATCAAAGTCCTGCTGTCAGGTTGGCACTTTGTCAGTATTGTTGTGGCTTGTGCTTAATTGCTTTTGCATTTTAATTTTTGAGCTGCATTTGTGTGAAAAAACCTGTATGTGTGCGTGGTGTGTGTACTTATATGTGCATGACATGCTCTCCATGCACAGCAGTATCAGGCCTGGAATGCTGAAAGACTTTCTGCTGCTCTTGGTCATCAGTGTTTCTTTTACTGACTCTCCACTGCACGCTTCAGCGTCTTTCAATTTATTTTTTCAGATAACTCGGCTCCTCGCAGAGATAAATGTTGAAATATAATAAATAACTTTGCAGCTTCATTTGCTTTGGCTCAAGCTGCTTCTCTCTCTCTCTCTCTCTCTCTCTCTCTCTCTCTCTCTCTCTCTGTCTCTCTCTGTCTTTTCACACACTCTTTGCCCTTACATTTCTCTGTCTTATTTATCTTTCCGCTTGCTTTGATGCTCATTTTTCAGCATGTTTCAACAAGCTTCATATCTTGTACATTTGGCTTTAGCAATCTAGGAAACTTTTTTGTACACACAGCAACTTGTACTTTATAACTTAATTCTTTCATAGGGGCATTCTTATATCTTCAAAAGCAAAACTTCATTCATTTTTAAATCAAGTTTTATTAGTATTAGTTACTGCTGTGGTGTGTGCCCTCTAGTGGTGTGCCAGATGACTCACCAGATGGAAATCTGTATAGAATCAAAATCATTGAAATCTCTGGAAATTTATTCATTATTTTGGTTATTTTGGCAATTTCTTCACAAATGAAATGGAAATGGAATTTGTGTGGGTTTTTTTCTTTTCTTTTTTTTTCATTTAAGTTTAATACTCTCTTCTAATCAATGTTTTTTTTTTTTGTTTTTGTTTTTTTTTTTAATAGCCCAACTTGTCCATTGTGCTAACTATGTACCATTCAATGTGGGTGTCAATAACTTGCACTCATACTATAAACCTCTCAGTTCTAGTTTTTTTGGGATGTTTTTGAGTTTGTGAACCGCTGCATTAAATTGCCAGTGAGCCATTAAATGGATAAAGCAGGTTTATTTCTGGTAAGAATAAGTAATTTTAGCAAAAGGAGATTGAGGACATGGCTTAGAAGAAAATGGAACACGTATTTACAAAGATGCATGTAGACAGCGATAAAGCTGTGATCATTGTCTCTAGTGTTGCTGTTCATCTTTAGAATGGGAGCCCATCACAGTGAGATGAGTCTCCTAATCAATAGGCTCTGCAGATGTGCCTTTACACGCGACAGGGATTAAGCTTCTTATCGATACACTGAGCTCATCAGCTCTCCGTCACATATGGATTAATCTGGTAAAGCCTGTCAGTTATTTGACTGCAGTGCTGCAGCAGACCAGACTGTGGTCATTTTTGGTGAAGAGGAGTTAGAAATTCATGTTTGGTCTCCTCCAAAAACTGAGACTGCAATGTAGCCAGTTTGTTATCTGCTACTGTATATACTCACTACCTTTGGTAATTTGAATGATCTTCCTTTCTTTTCTTGGTTTTGTAGACTCAACAAGCTTCTATAGACAAAACAAGCTTCTCCTAAACTCTCAGAAAAAATATGGACAGGAGATGTTTCCTTTCATCTCTCTATTCAAAGCTTCCCTGTGGTCACTGAGTCATGTAATGTAGGTGCTTCAGCCTGCTCTCAACAGCATGGCTTGATTAGCCATTAAATACTATGAGAGAGAAGAAGAAGAAGAAGAAGAAGAAGAAGAAGGAGGAGGAGGAGGAAAGAGAGAGAGAGAATCAAGTTAAGTTGCAGAAAATAAGTGTAAA
This sequence comes from Lucifuga dentata, assembly GCA_014773175.1. Lineage (NCBI taxonomy): Eukaryota > Metazoa > Chordata > Actinopteri > Ophidiiformes > Bythitidae > Lucifuga > Lucifuga dentata. The sequence continues at coordinate 456,214 of VXCM01000438.1, forward strand.
GGACATTTGCTCAAGTACTGCACTTTAGCACAGTTTTGAGCTGCTTGTACTTCACTTGAGTGTTTCCATTTTGTGCTGGTAAATCTGGAGCTACTTGCTAATTTGTAGATTAAGACTTTAAATTCAACAAGTCACGAGCACATAAAATGTTGCTGTTGTATCATAGCCTTGTTTTAGTTCAGCACAATACATTTTTGCTGTTAATTATTGACAATGACTGTGTTTATATTTGATACTAGAGTATTTCAGCATAATTTTGAATGCAGGACCTTTACTTGTAATGGAGAAGTTTTCCATTATGGTACTTTCTAATGTAAAAGATTTGAGTCATTCTGTCAGTGGCAGAAAAGGTTCCTTTTCTGCACTCAGCAGCTGGTCAATTTGTTATGTTTTATGTGTTATGTTTTTTTTTTTTTTTTTTTTTTTTTTTTTTTTAAGAATTAGATTGTAACTCATTCAAATGACACTTTAATTATATTGATTATAATTCTGTCAGGTATCTTTCTCATCTCCCCTATGAGCTATAGGTACATGTTATTCTCTGAACACTGCTGTGTAATTGCTCCTCCAGCAGAGTGTGTGTAACAATGACAGGGGTGAAGAACTCAATTAGACAATGTGTTAGACAGCGTATGATGATACGTGTTCAACATGTACCTTTTTGTATTGATGCAGCCTGCATTTCTGATCTCCGTCAGAGATTAATGCTACACCCTGTGAACAACTTCCCCCCCCTCCCCAACACAAAAATTACAACTCAATCTGAGTGAGATTGTCTAGACAAAATGGCTGAGACCTAGTAATCGATCCTGGGAGCCATTAGGAAAAGAGACAATGACAGAAAACAGCCAGCAGGGAGCAGAAGTGAGATTGAGTGGAAGTGAGGCAAGAAGCAGAAGGCTTCTTGGTGGAAAAGATGAGTTTAAGACACTGGAGGAATGTTATTTTTGAGGTTTGATTCTTCATCAGATGTCTAGTTTTCCATCCTGAGGGTTTCTTGAAGCTTGTTGTAGCTCCCTCCTCCCTGTGTCCTTTTCCCCTCTATTTCCCCCAGAGCCCTGCAGGCACGCCTTTATCTTGATACTCATCAAGGCCTCTGGCACCGTGTTTCATCTGCGACTGTTGCTGTTATCGCCGATTTGAGAGATTGTCAAAGTGTTTATTATTACCAGACTATCAGAGATGTTGCTGGAGTGGAACATAGGGAGGACTTCGGGTGACAGCAGATAACAGCTGCTTCTCCCCAGGCATAATCTCAGCCTGCACAGACCAGCTTTAGGGATGCAGGACCCTCACACTACCTGTCTTTGATTGGTACTACATTTTTCAGACACTTAATTAATAAAGTTAGTTTTGAGAAGAATGTTGAAAATACAAACTCACCACTGACTAGCTGATTTTTTTTTTTTTTTAATTTATTCAGAAGGTTTCAGATGTGAAAGTAATAACGACATAAATTGATGGTAAGCATGCAACATCCATTAACGTCAATAGTCCTTCCTCGCTCACTGACTGGAGTGTTGCTCATCAGCATCACACTCAGTGCTGCAACTGGCGGCCAGAAGTTATACTTCAATATACTAATGTAGAATGTATACAAAGGAATTTAATATTTAATTGTACAGAGTTAATTGAAAGTGAAATGGCAGTTTAAATGATGCTTTACACAAGCATGACATTGATTTGGAATCTTCTGAGCAATTACAGAAAAGTTCAGCTTATACCTCCAGTGGGGTCGTATTTGTCTCATTCCTCCTAAAAACATGTTAATGAGTGCAAAGTTTTCACAAATTGCTCAAGTCTCTCGAGGATCCAACCCAGAACCATGATATGTAGTGTGATTCTATATCGGTGCTAATCCTGTGTCAGAGTTCAAGCTGCTGAGACAGGAGAGGAGTGGAGCTGTTACATTTTACAGTGTAGCAACCTCTTGATAGCTACAAGTTTGAATGATTCGATGGTGATGAAGATTCATAGCATCCTGTATGTGCTGCTGCCAGAAGCTGCTGGGATGTGGACAGGCTTATATCTGATCAAATGTTCTGTCTCAGATATTGCAACTCAATATTTGTTAAATTCAGTTTCTTTGACAGTGAGAGAGAGAGAGAGAGAGAGAGAGAGAGAGAGAGAGAGCAGTCAAAGAATGAGAGTTGAATTTCCGCTCCCTGACATTCACTGTTCTCCATCAATGCCCCTCTGTCCCAGCACGTCAGCACTCGGGGCAGGCGGTGAAAGTCGGCAAAAAGGCCGACTCTCCAACTGTCACTAACAATGAAATAAATACCCTTTTTTTTTTCCTCCAATGGTGACATTTGCATTTGACAAATCTGCATTGTGAAATTTAAAAGCAGTGAACCCAATATGAGACAGAAATTCTAATCAAAGCTGAGGTTCTTTCTTTCTTTCTTTCTTTCTTTCTTTCTTTCTTTCTTAACTGCTGTCAAGTAAAGCAGGCTTGCAGTAATGCCTTTTTTATATTAACAGTTGATATCAAGTGATTAAGAGCGTTTTTTTTTTTTTTTTNTTTTTTTTTTTTTTTTAATAAATAGAAGATTTAACACACTGAGCAAATGTACAAATGTGTCAGAGCCAGCTTACTGCTGTTCAAAACTATTATATTCGATCCCATTAAGAAAGGCCAATTTTGTGTGATGTGTCTTGTTTGTCACTGGTGGTGGCAAAAAAAAAAAAAAAAAAAAAAAAAAACCTCAAGTTTGTGGCGCAGAAAATGCTTTTTTAGTAGCTGTGATAAGGACACGCTTACTCAAGCTTTTCACATAACATTTCACTCTCGTTTCTTACATACAGTAAAGGAACAAAAGCAAAATCTGAATGAATGAAGTGTCAATTACTCTGCCATTAAACAGAGATTCAAAACTCTCCTATTTATGCTTTTTATAGACAATAAGTTATGTCCTGAGACAGCCTTTACTTCCAGGATAAAATGTCTTGGTTGCTGCTGTTTGTTCCTACCAAGCTGTACACTTTGAGAGACTCAGATTCAGAAATTCAGATTTGCTGAATGTAAGAGGCTAAGAAGTGTTGACCTGGAATGAACAACCATTATGTTAACAGCTGGATGTACAAAAGCCCCCAGAGGTGACGGTGACTCTTCTCTGTTTTACAGTCTCATGAAGGAATTTTTGTAATTTTTATAAGGTACCAAGCAAACTTGACAATGGATTGAGCATCATATCTTTCAATGTTCAGGTCTACTCTAATTCTAAATGAGGTCCATCCATCCATCCATCCATCCATCCATCCATCCATGCATCCATCCATCCAACTATTGTCCATGAGTAATGAAAATGTTCCCTCAACAATATTTTTCATGTTAAGCTACATGCCTTCTCAGAGTATGCTGAAGATGGACATTTAATTAAAAAGAAATTCTCATATTGTGGAATGAGCATGAAAATGGAAGCCTTTTCTGACTTCTTTAAGACAAATTATATCTCATGGCTGTGAAGTCATGAAACTGTGGTCTCAGTAGCAGAATGGTAAATTAGTGGTCACCAAAATGAAACAACCATGATTAGAAATGTTACCTTTGCATCTTGTATTTCTAAACTCAGACACTTGTGTCAAGTTCAAAGTAAAAAATGTGTGCTTTATTTTATTTTATTTTTTGTATTCATTTAAACATTTAAACAATATATTATTGTGTGAAAACCTGAAAAAAAGTCTTCTTTTGCAATTTTTAATTAGAAATGGATTTTCATTCCAATCCACCTGCAAATACCAGCTCGAATGCACCGCATGTCTTAGCTGCAAATACACACACTTACACGTGTGTCCCTATACTAAACTGCAACCCTGCTCTGTCTGCACTAACAGAATTTTACCATGAGACAACTATCTAAACAGACATACAGAATGTAGGAAGAACACATTACTACAATCAAGTTTCTCCCTTTACCCTCATTGATGTTCCTCCTTTGTCATCGTAGAAATTTTTTAATTTCTGATCACCACCTAAGTGAATATTACACAGATACAGTCATTCAGGTAACATAACTCAACACCATTCTTCTCAGGCAGCTGCCTTCTATTTTTCTTCTATTCTTCAATTTTACACCTTTCTTAGCATTTCGTATGAGCACATTCTATACCCATCCCAAGTGGCAAAAGAAGTATTCAGATACTTACTGTAAGTAAAAGTAGCAATAACACAATGTAACAATACTTCAAATCAAGCATTTAGAAATTGTACTTATTTGCTTAAGTAAGCAACAACTACCTGAAAACTGTACTTACACACACCATGTGCACATACACATACACGTGTGTTTTCTCACAGATTTGATGGACATTAGTCAGTCTAGCAGAGTGTAGTGGATGTGTTTTCCAGGCCTCTGACAAGACCTGTACAAATACTTGAACAGGGCATTATATCACATTGCCACTGGGAAAAATGGAAAACATTCCAGTGTGTTGAGGATTAGTCGATATTCAATTAACCCAGGCAGACAGTCATGGTGACTGTTTATCAATACCTCTTTTTAACTGCACACACGTGGCACACTGAATTAAACTTCTCATTAATGGCTTCAAACAAGTGAGCAAACTAACAACATAAACACTCAGCCAAGTTTGGAAATTGTGCCAAATCCACAGAAGCAGTGACAGGAAAACTGGTTTATCCACAGGACTCAACCAAGTTCCTCCACTCCTGCCATGGCTATACATGCTTTAAGTCTGCTTCTGCAGACAGAGAAGGACTTTGTGTGTCTCGGACGCACCACAATTATGCGTCCTCAAAGTATTTGTCTGGTTAGTGATGTGTATCTGGGACACATCCTGACCTTTGACCTTAAAATCATTCATTTTCCTGCATTCTGCAGTTGAGTGTGTGAAAGCCCTTCTTCATAAAGCTCAAGCTGTGATTTTGCTTTCATATGAAGGAAGCTGTAACTTTGTTTATGAGGACGAGTTGTGGTGGAAAAACTGGATCCGTCTGTGCAGCAGGAAGTGGAAACGACTCTGAGTCTTGTGTTACAGACCAAACTACATTTGTCCGTCACTAATCATGGCCAGTGCACTAATTGCTAATCAGTGACAGTGATGAGAGTGTCTAGACTGTGATAATGATCTGCCAGCATGTGATGTGATCAAACATGCCAATGGTGTCATTAGTCATTTCTGGTAATGTAACTGTATTAAATGCCCTGATTGTTGATCATTGAATGTGATTTGACAATCAGAGATATTAAAAGATTTCACCGATATTAAGTAAAAACTGGGGAGCAGAAAGAAAAATGGCGGAGAAAAAGACTTGCAGAAAGAGGACAGTATCTTTATGATGCTGTATGTGCTGCATGGAGCGACTTAGTACAAAAGTGAGCTAGTATATTCGTGATGTTCTCCCTGAGGCCACACTAATGAGCCATGACTGATAGACGCAGAGATGTGATGTGTAACACCATTACCAACACTACATCACTGTACAGACTCCATCATAAAGCAGAGTGGTGAACAACCCACCGGCAAAACCTTACCGTGAAACTGTGGCTTTGAAGGTGCTGCACATCATCTCATGTACTTCCAGTCTCATCTTTGACTCTTTCTCTCTCTCTCTCTCTCTCTCTCTCTCTCTGCCATTATGTGAAAACCAATGAGAGCTAAGCTACGGACAACAGCATCTGATTCATGCATCAGTCATCTGCATCACTTTTATGCCAGACACATAATGTGTTTTCCTACTTGGTATTAAATACTGTAGATTCAACATTGTGATGGTTCAGCAATATATAGACTTGTTACTTATCATGTATGAGATCATATTTTACAGCTATATAGACAAGAATTGATGGCAGTGGTGCTTGTTTGCTGGTCTCAGAGGTATATTGAATAGAATCCATATAACTGTTTTTGCTAGAGAGAGAGAGAGAGAGAGAGAGAGAGAGAGAGAGAAGCTTCAGAATGTTTTAGCCACAGCTCATTGTCACTCTCTCTGGGCTTTGTCTCTGTCGAGGGTTTTGCCTTGGCCCTCCACTAAGTTTGCTCAGAGTTGAAATGTTTTCCCCTTGGATGCCTTGAGCCAGCCCCCTTCCCTTTCCACCGATGTGGGGGTGAGCTTTCCCAGGACAAAGAGATGAATATATAATGGAATGAAAAAGAGGGGGTGGAAGTGACAAAAAGACAGCGGGTGTGTGAGTGAGAGGGAGAAAGAGAATGTGGGAGCAGCAGTGAGTGACGTGGTTGTCAAAGGGTTCAAGTTCTGAATGTGGGGAAACAGACAGGAAGAAGTTGAAAGAAACAATCTCTACTTTTCTCCTATTACAGACCGGATTGCTAAATCATTACAGACTCCATAGGGTGTGGGATACACAGCGCAGTCTGTACTTAGAGAGTTGCTGGAGAGCAGCTCGCTCTCCCCTGGTCCTCCTGCACATGGTACAGTCCATTTAAAAGGCTGCATGTCAGCTCAGAGTGTGCTGGGTCCTCTCTGAGAGCAGCTGCTCACAGCACATTCTCCTCGGCAGGAGCACTCACTTTTCCCTCCGTCTGCTAGGCTGTGTCTCTTTTTCCTGTCTTCCTCACTATCCTGCACTCTCTTTCTCCAGCTCTCTCTCCTGCACTCACTCTCTTTCTACTTTGCCCTCCACACATACGTTGTAGTGGCCAAACAGGCATCATTTCTTCATGTGGTAACAGGTAGACACCATCTCTGTGGTGCTCAGCGGAGAGCACAAGAGGGACTGGCATCTTTGCTTTTTTTTTTTTTTTTTTNTTTTTTTTTTTTTTTTTATATATATATATATATGTGTGAAGTAAACTGTGAAAGAACGGACGCAGGGGAAGAAGAAGAAGAAGAAGAGTTAGATATAGGGACACAGAGAGGGTCTTAGCTTTGCTCCCCGAATGCTCCACTTGACACCATGCTGCTCTATGTGGATTTGGTCCTCAGGGGAAAATTCTTAAAATGATGGAAGACAACAAGCAGCTGGCACACAGGATTGATGGGGCCATCCAGTCCGCCAGTCAGGAAGTGACCAACCTTCGCTCTGAGCTCTCTGCCACCAGCCGCAGACTGGCAGAGCTTGGTGCCAGCAGCCCCCCAGCTTTGGAGAACCACCTCCAGCACAACCACCATGATGACAGCCTCCACTACCGGGGTGAGTGTCACAGCATGTGTGTGAGTCTGTGTGTGTGTGTGTACACAGTCTTCAGTCTATTTGAGTGTGTGAGAACATGAACATGTGTGAATGTTTTGAAGCCAACAGTGGAAAGTATTCAGGGAATGTGTAGCAGGGTGATTAATTTCATTCCATCACCCCTCCACTGACTTAAATTTCCCAGACTCAACAGTGTTGAATGACAGTGGAAATTTGAGATTGGAAGCAAGAAGAACAAGAGACATAGTGAGTGAGTTACTCGGAGGGAGGTGTTGGGGTTAGAGAGCATGGACCAGAGCCGGTCCGGGTTTGGTTTCCCAGGCAGCAGCTGGGCTCCCTTGGGGCCGCACTCCTTCCAGCTCTGGCAAGAAGTGTTAAACTGTGCTTAAGGCCCAGAACCATATGCCAACTTGTCTGGTGGGAGCTGGAGCCACCATGGCACCTTTGCTTGGCTGGAAAAGAGATTGCTGAAGGAACTGTTCAGTGTGGGCCACTGGTTAAAATAATTTGATAAAATTTTCATTTCTAACATCATGTCAGGATTCACACACTTTCTAAAATCTTGTATGGTTTAAGTAAAAACCTAAAGACCATGAATTATAAATATATTTTTTTTATTTAGTTGCTCCAGACCTAATGATACTTGCTTGTTATATGTCTTTATAGGGTCCATTTTATTTGCCTCTGATTTTGTAAGATGATGGCCTGTGTCTAATTAACCCCTCTTACAATAGATTACAGCAGGATAGTTTTATGTAGCTCACATCCTGGAATTAGTATTGATGATCTAATTTTTTTGGTTAGAATAATAATGGTTGAGCATGTTTTTATTACCTCGGTTTGCCATTTGACCTAACAAGTGAACAAAACACCAAATGCACATTTTGCTGCTCATTACTGAACAGCAAATTTGGCATGAAGTTCAAGTTTTCCAAAGAATAAAGGATAAAATGGGAGAGTAGTGTTTCCATCACCTCCAGAAAGTTTGGCTTGCTGAAATAGTGAGAAGGCTAATGAAAAAAGATCCCAATGTTGCATGTCCTAATGGCCTCTGGGTATTTGTGTTCTCTGTTTGACATGGATATGTTTAGAGGCCTGCAGGTTTCTGGGGTCCCGACTGAGCAACTCGCTAGAGTTGAGCAGTGGGTGATTTCTCTTATCCAATACTGGCCCTCAGAGCTGAGGGCTGGCTGTGAAATGTGGCTCAAAGCAGTTGGGTAGCACTACTAGGTCTGTACGAATATCAGGGCTGGTTATCATCCAAAAAATATTGATACCAGTATCAATACCAAGACCCCAGGAACAGCACTTTGCTGTATTTTGGTATAGTGGACAGAATTGATATTAGACCCTCTTTCACCAAAAAAATCTTTGCCATATTCACACTTCTCAGAAGAAAATTTCCTGAGCATCACATTAATTCAAAAATCATTCTCAATCGTTAGGACCAAAATATTTTTGAAAGCTGGTGAGTCTTATCAACATATTATATGTGTCCCATTCATATTTGTTAGGTTTTGACCTCTCAGCCAGAGAAATACTTTAAATGAGCACGTTTTGCCTTCTAAAGTGTGGAAACTATTTTTGAAATATATGTCAGGCTAGCAACATATAAGACCTCATAGAACTATAAGAACATAATGAGACATTTTTACACAGATGAGATTACCTGCTTAGGCATTAGTACCGTGTATTGGATGACACTGCATTTTTTTGTTATTTGGTAGTACTGAAGCATGCTGCATACAAAGTTTTTGACACCCATCCCTCGAGCTTAGTGAACAGTGCATTCCACAGTGTGAACAGGTGTATTAGGTTCTCCACTCTTTGCGTTCACCTGTCAGGAATGAAAGAACTAAGCTTGTGTTTGTCATTTGTTGTGTCCATCCTACTTGTCCTCTCTCTGCCTCTCTATCTTTCTCTCTTTCCCATATCTCTCTCTCTCTCTCTCTCTCTCTCTCTCTGCTTCGACCACTCCTCTGTTTTTCTCTCTTTTTTCATTCCTGCAGTGTTAACAGGCAGCCTGACATTCCCACATTCCTGAATGTCAGGGCAGTGATGTCATACTTCCTGTTCCCAGAGGCCAGGTCATCAGTCAGGTGACTGTAGTTACAAGAGCTTGATCAAACCAAATAGAGCCACACAGAGGCCTGCACCTCCCCTTTCTCCTTCATATCCAATACTGACAAACTGACAGACAAGTTTTCACCTCTTCTGGATAATGAGGGAAGAGCTTTGAGCCTAAACTCAATCTCAGCTTAAGGATGCTTATAAGATAAAGTTTAAGATGATTAATAGAAGACACATCTTGGCTTTGGTGGTTCCGTGCCTGTGTGTGATGAGGCAGCATCAGCGTCCAGTGGCTTTAGGAGATTAGGTGTTCTTTAGGTGTGAATCCCTCTCCAGCTGAGCTGTTTGTTAGCCTGTTTGTTTGTTCTTCCACAGCCGCAGCACAGATGAGGTTTTTTTTAATATGCACGACCTGGCTTCCTGTAAATACATTATACAGTGATAAAATATTACCATTTTCAGTGTGATTCACCTCCCTGTGGAGCCTCAATAACATCACTGCATCACTGACAGATGCCCAATGTGGCCATAAAAGCTAGACTTCAGTTTGCTGCTCCCGTTTGGCCTTGTAATCTGACCTTCTTCCTGAACTAACCGCAAGGATAAGAAAGTAAATTACTTCTTGAACTGTAAGTCAGAATTAACTTCACTTTCATTTTCCTTTTTGCATTTGTCTTTGTATATTTTGTGGTTATGAAGAGATGATATACAAAAATATCTTGTATCTGTCTCTCTTTACAATATCTTTTTGTATCTCTTCTGTTAATATTTTCAGTAGAGTACAGTAGGAAAGGTGTAAGTTACAAATGAGCTGCCTCCTTTTATTCCAGTTATTGACACTAATGTATTCATTACCAGAGTGATGATACTCCTTTATTATTTGCCTTTCCTCTTAATTCATCACATTGATGTCTAGTCCTGTTTAACACTCCATTGTGCTGATATTTCACCATCAACCGACTGCAGTTCTCACCATTGCTAATGTCCATCTCACTTGTTAGAAAATAAAACATCCACCTCTCAATCTCTCTCTCTCGGGGGAAAAGATAAAAATATTTTGTGCCCTAAAGTCAATATGGTTGATCAGCATTCTGCAGTCAGTCAGTGAGAAAGTGCTCATCATAGACTCGTGGGAATCAATAGTCATCCATAAACCTTTCTAAAACACAAACGTACGGCAGCTGTTAGTGATTCGTGCAGCATGGTGTGCATGTGGACGCGGACGGCTTCGGAATAAACCATCTGCGTGTCCTGGCATTTATGTTTCCCACACTTTTATGATGATCTTGCATGACAGCTGTGCACTTCAACTCTAGGGCTTTTGGTGGAGCTGTAGGACAAAACCACTTTTAACAACCCCCAACTCAGCGGAAATAGAAATAGCTTCCGGTTCAGTCACCTATGACAAAATATGGAGTCAATAAAAAGGAAGTTGTTGTTGATTAACGAAGAGGAGAAATTGCCGTTTGGCTGCAAGATGAAAAAGTTGTTTGCTATTGTTTTTTCTATCCCTCTGTCTCCCTTCCTCTACAACTCTTCGCTTGGCCAGTCGTCAATGAAGGCTCATTTACATCACACAATCAGCTTCCATGAGTGACCCTCAGAAGTGGCCTTCATGGCTGGCTGTTTTGACGGCAGTTACAAAACATTTACCACACGGCCATTGGTACATGTCATGCATAAACTGGGCTTAAAGGACTGTACTGGACATTTTTCATGTTTGAGCCTAATATATTCAATTTTCATACACGTAACATTACTGGTAATCAATCGCTAACAAGATGTGTATTTAGCTTTTTTTTTTTTTTTTTTTNTTTTTTTTTTTTTTTTTTGAAGTTACGTAATTTTAACATTTAAGTGCAATAAAAAGCACAGAGCGAATGTATGTCTCCACTGAGGAAAAAGTCCCAAAAGAAGACCTACGTCTATCGAAAAATTTAAATGACTGTGACTTCATAAGGCTGCGTAACTATTAGCAGGAGAAACATCTACTTTTAAGGTGGGTGTATTGCTTGCATATTTGATTTTGAAAGATTAAGAAATTTTGCAAAATATTGGGAAAGCTGAAATACAGGTTCATCCTTTGAGAAATAGTTGTCAGTAATGTAACATGAAAATTAAATATATTAGGCTCAAACATGCAGAATGGCCAGTATGGTTCTTTAAGGGGGAGAGCCATAATGGATGGGCCATATATGTGAATTTTCAAGTTTTTCATTGTCACAGAGCAGCAGGGTCAGTCAAAGTTAAGGTAAAATAAGGGGCTCAAGGTTAGGACCCATATTGCTACAACTGGGCTGAATTCAGGCGTATAGGAGGATAATATAGCTGCAACTGTCATGACATTCTCTAAATTTCACTGAACAGCCTGCTGTAAAACAGTGTTGATTAAGTTTTTTCCTGAAACACTGATAATCTTTTCTCTGTAGAGGACAAGCTGCACTGGCTATAATGTTCTCTGCTACAGACTAATTGTTGGGAAGATTCCTCTTCCCATCTGGCCTAAGTTTTTCAGAGGCCCCAGGTCTCTGATTACTTCATAGTGCACATGAGCATGGCTGGGAAGAGAGCGCCAAACAACCGGGGCAGAATTCCAGCCTTTTCTCTCCCTCTCTGCCTCTCCAAGGACCACCCGTCTTCCTGTTGGTTGTCCACATGCAGTGAAAGTATGCAGTGTGCACTAACCTTCCCCCTATATCCAGTCCCCCTCCCATTTCCCTGCAAGGCCTCCCTCAGCCACGCCCTGTCTGTGGTCAATGCAGCGTGAGAGGAACTGTGTCCAAACAATAGCTAGAGAGAGGCAGCCCTTTACTCCCCTACCATTTGTCCCTCTCTCTTCTTCCTCCTCACTCGACTTCCTCCAGCAAAGGAGCTAATCATGGCATAGCAGGGACTCAAGGGGTTCCACTACCAGATCAAAATAGAGGCGCTGCTTTTTGCGAGGATTTGCTCTTACTTTGGTGAAGATTTAACATAAAGGAGAGGTTGTGAGCTAACAGTTAGAGCTTCAGCACTCATTATTCTCTTAAATGATAGTAAACTAATGGCCTAAGGTGCTCACTTTCAAATTAGGAATTCATGCAATGTGATTTTATTGCATTACTTTTTTTTTTTTTTTTTTTTTTTTTGAAGTTACGTAATTTGTGAGAGCACAGATGAGCTTAGATGTAGATTATTACAGCAAATTTAATCATTATGTTGAATGCCTTATTAGGTTAATATATCAAAGTTAACAGTCTCAATAATTATGTTGAAATGGGCCAAACAGGGACAAGCTGCCTTATTAAAGAGGAATAGTGGTCACTATTAGAATATAACCAGAAGGGATAGCATGGATTTGATGCAGTATGCTGAAAAATACTGCTAATCTGCATGCAATATACAGTAAATCACTTTTACAGTTTCAAAGCTAAAGTCCTCTTCTGTGAAGTGTTTAAGTGATATTTGAATCAGATAGGTGTGTAATTTGAAATAATTATCACATAGAATTATCACCCAACTTTGCAGTTTTACACAGCTTTTAGCTCATTCGTGGATTTGCAGCCAACACGTAGGCGATGTGGTTGAGTCCCTTGGCTCTCATCAACCCCACAATAGGCATTTGCTGTTAGTCATTTCAAGCAAGTCCCGGCAATCCCACTGTACCCCACAGAGTTGGTTGGTGAAGAAAATCAAGCATCGTAAAGCTAAAGACCCAGACATTCTTCGCAGGAGCTGGAGGATCAAACAAGAACTCAGATGGTCACAAACATGACTCCAGTGGGTTGATAATGATGCTCTGTGTGTGCTAGATGTATAAGTAAGAATGTTTGCTAAGGCTTTAGTCATAACAATATTGATAAGCTGACAGGATGTCTGTGCTTTGCTTGTATGTCTGTCAGCTTTTTTTTTTTTTTTTTTTTNGGGGGGTGTCCTGCCCTTGGCCAATGTAGTTTTGCAGTTATTTATTTGAGTTATTTTGTCTGCCATCTGTATTTGTTCAGTTTTAGTTTAAGTGTATCTGCACTTAATGGCTGGACAGAGTTTAGAAGTACAGTACTTACTGGCAATCTTTTCTCTGTAGGCAGCCTTTGTTTTACAGTGGTTGTTAATGACTTTAAATAAATAATGACTGTGGTTATTTGTTTTTTCTTTGTAATGGAATGCAAACCCAGTAATGAACTGACAGAGCAATGCAGGCTGCCAGTGGGAGCAGAAGCCCTGTGGACTCATGAAAGAGTTTCCACTCCTGAATTTGGCTTTCTCGAGTGCAGGGAGGACAGCTGGGCAGCACGCATCCTGTTTATGTCCTTAAGGGGCAGAGGAAGCAAGCTGCACTGTTGCAATCGATCCGAAATTGTTGGAAAATTGTGGCTCACCAGGAGGGTATTGTGGTATACTGCTGATTTCATGTTGTAGCATTCGTTACGGTCAGAGGTGACAGATCACAGTTGACCCCAGTTTGTCTTAGGTCTTTTGGCAGAGGAGATGGAAGTGCTGCCTTGGAAGCCAGCTGGTGATGGCGTTCCTTCAGATTGGGTGGCAGATGGCCCTGGCAGCATCACCATGCAGCCCGTGATGTAAACTGCCACCTATAAGAGTGGATGAGTCGGCAGGCATGCAGGCAGGTATACAGGCAGACAGCCAGTGGAGCAGAACCAAAAAAGGGAGATGCCAACTCTAAGACAGGCTATGTCTCCAGAAGACATTCCTCTGCACTAAAATTTTCCAAACCAACTTTATTCAAATGAAACTTCACAAAGCAAGCTGGTGAAAGCCGATTCGAGGAGAATTGAGCCTTACTTTAACGATGACAAAACTATTAAATTGCTTCCCAATATGACACTGTCTCTGAGATGAGAATTTTCCTAAAAGTCATACTGATATGTATGGAATGCTAATAATTCATTTAAGCCAGAGAGCTCATTTCACTCTTTTCTTCCCACTAGCTTTGAATATTCTTTGTCTCCCAGATGACTTTTGATGAAGACGGCATTTAATTTGGACTTCCTGTGTCTGGGTCATGACATGACTTGGGCTAAGAGCACATTATGAGATTTGTTTTTATTGGCTGGGGAATAGAGAGGGAAACTGATACTGAGGAGATTCCTCAGGTTTTGTATCCTCTTACAGTACTTTTTCCCCTCGTTTCCTTCACACTGGCGGAGGGCCCTTCAATATTACTTTGTATGCAGAAAAACACATCAGCAAAAGAGATAGACTTTAAACTGAGTATAAGAATGTCTGCATATCTTCAACGGGTATCTTGTATTTATCACCACAGTATGCCAGAGGAAAGAATTCATGTTATGGGCTGAATGAAATATTGCTTCCTGGTTGTGTTTTATAGACCTTCTGGATGTGTCATCTGCATCATGTGCATCTGGAGAGGATCACACTGCTTTACTCTTCAGTGTTACTGAATGTATGAAGTAGTAAAAGACACACCGAGTTGTTGTGTCAGTTGACACAGAAAACGCTGTTAGATGGAGGATGTGTCTCCATTAATAACGCTCACTGGGCCTATGTGTGAAAAAGAATCTGCTGTGAGACAGGAAATCAGCTCTGACAGAGTGTTTAGTGTGCTTCTCCCAAGTGGCGTGTTGCAAGGCCACTGCCTGGGTGTTTTGGTACCCACTTCGCCACAGGAGGCCCAGATAATGATCTGACTTTTAAGAATCTAATTCTCTCGTCTCTTCCATGCTGCCATTCTGCAACGTGCAACCCTGAGTTTTCACCTTAAATCATCTAACTCTCAGTTGGCTCTAAACTTCAAACAAATGCAACTCCCAGAAAGAGTTAGAGAGACACAGAGAGATGAAGACTGGCTGCTTTCACAACCTATTAAAATGCCTCATTGCTTTAGCAGCGGTGACTTTATGTTGCTGCTGTTGCATATTGTTGTCTTAACTGCAGTTTAAATCCGTTCTCAGGAGAGAATGGACAAGGCATGGAGGAAAATGACTTTTGAAGAAGTGCAGAGCCCTGCTGTATCCTGAAGATGCAAAGCATGACATTCCAGCAGAGCAGAGGATAAGCAGAACACTTTACTGTTTATTCAAATCATCTGGTTCATGCAGGCATCTTATAAGACTGATGGGCTGAAGAAGTCCTGAACATTGGGGATTATTGTGGACCTCTAAATACACAAACATGCATACTTTAGGCCACATTTACACCATGCATTAAAACATGATAAGGACATCTAATGTCCAGACATTTACACCTTGCTTGATTTTTCCAACATTGTTATTGGATCTCACCAGGGTTATGTGGTTCAGCATACTATTAATGCCCGTGTTTCCTTCTTTTTTCACAGATGAGCATATACTTTTTTAAAATAACTTTTTGCATGGGCTGTCAATGCATTGCAGTCTGGCTCTGCACACATTTACATCTTGCATCAATATGTGTTTTACCTTATATGGGTAATATCCAGATACAGTCTGCATTTTAATGCACAGTGTAAATGGGGGCCTTATAGTCTGCTGAGCTCAAACTTTCACAAAATCAAAGTAGTCACTAATATATATATATATATATACATACACACACACACACACACACACATATAGCTGTATATCTTAAGTGAAGTTTGGTTAAATGCTTGGCTATGTGCATAGAGTATAAAGCTCTATATTTGTCTGTTGTTAGCTGTACAGTCATGGTTGACTTTCCATCATGTATCTTTGCTCTGCTTGTCTCAGAGAGCAGCAGATGGCTCACACTGCATCATACCTCCATGTTTACTTTGTACTGGCTTTCCACCGTACTCTGCTGCTCAGGCTGTTTCCAATTACTCTAAAATGAATCAGTTCAGTGTTTGAATTCATCATTAGGGAAAACATGGATTCACAAACGAGATTACATGTTCCTGAGAAAGTACACCATTAAAGTTTGGAAAACTCTGATAAACTTGATCAGCTTCTGTCAGATGGAAAGTTACTTCTTGTATTGTCATATTTATCTACCAAAAGCTGTAATTTCATCAGCCGTAGCTCCTCCTTATTGTTTTCATTTTTTTGTATGAATTTCTCTTACTCATGTTATGCGTTTGTGGAGCTCTCTCTTACGTAAAACTCCTTTGCAGCTTGTTAAAAAAAGAACACTGAAAATGCACAAGATTACATTTTAATGTCTGCTTATACATCATCATCTCCTCTGGCCTCCTAAAATTTAGACATGAAGCATGTGAGTGGACTCTATTTTTGTATTATTTTTGGTTTGCAGCCTGAAGACATTAGTGCTGAAAGCATGTCTCTCTGTTTTCTCCTCCTGAGGGAGAAAAATTCTACGCAAATATTTATCAGGTCACCAATTACCGTACAGTGTGTGCTCACACATATTCACATAAATGTGTCTCCCAAACAAAGGTTGGTAAATGCATTCTTGGAAATTTGGTTATTGTTGATAAGTGTCTGGTTAAATTATTCCTCAGACTAGATGTGGTCCCTCAAAATCCCTGGAGGTCAGGTCCGGTTTTATTCCAAAACTTATGTTTACTGTTTAGAAGCATGTTTTTGTATTCTTACTTAAGGAGAGACACTTCCAAGAGCCATGTTTATTACAGCCCTTTTAAAGTTGCTTACAGCTAAAGGGCATTCTGATCAATGGCCAGAAAGGTTGCTTTCTTTTTTAAACATCTATTTTCAGCCTCAAATTTCTACAGACATACTGTATCTGAGAAAGATCTGATTAAATAGCTTATGTTCATATCCTTGTGTACTGATTAATTGCCAATTAAACTACAATTTCATGTGTAATAATCCTAATTTCTGCAAACTGAAGGTAAATATGAATATTGACTATAAAAAGTATAAACCCGATGCCAAGGCTAGTACAATTACAATGGGTGTTTTGCATTCTGAGTCATGTAAATTGAAATAAGGGATGATAGAACCAGTCAGCAGTTTCTCTCGTTTAGCGTGTCTTGTACCCATTATGACTAATAGGATAAAGCTAAAATCTGAAAAGCTGTGTTAATATTCTCAGCAGGGTGTTGCTGAGCTTGACTCATCATTTGTGTCATTTGAGTTTCATGCATAGGAATGAGACGTTTAATCTCTGACTTCAGGCTGCAGTGATTCATGCATTTGCTGGTGTCATTTTTCTGTTCTGATGGGTGTTCTCAAACGTGATGTTTTGATCAAAAAGTTCTGTTTAATGTATTATTCTGCTATTCTTAATGTAGTCCTTGACATTAAAATATGAACTATAATGCATGTTGGTTGTATCAGCAGAGAGGATAGCACTTTGTGTGATCTTCATTATATCAATAGGCAGATAGTATCATACTGTATGTTCAGGTGAAGACAGTTTGGTCTCTGATGCCTGTTGACATTATGCAGTAGTGTTTCTCCTTGCTACCAGCATGTAAAATCTCATTCGGAGTTGCTTTATTTAACTCATGATATCATATCTTTAGATGTGATATTCATATGATAGGACTAAACTGCATAGTCAATGTTTCATTTCTGTCCACTGTAAACTAGAGCTCAATTAAGACAAGATATTTGAGGCTGATGCTGATATTGATATTTGATAGTTAAAAAGCAATATATATTGGCAAATATTTATTTTCTTTTTGAAGAACACAAAGATTTTTCTGAAAGATTGTTGAGATTTGGTTGTTAAAGAACAGTGCCAAAGAAGTATAGTCATGACATTTCATAGCATATTACAGTACAGTAAATGTCATGGGAAATTACATTATAAATAACTAAAATGCCATACCAAATTCTAAAATGCTAAAAATGCATATACAACAAAATATATTCGACCTGAGTCCAACAATGAGGATAAATATACATAAAATACAGCCTACAAAATATTAAAGCCCTGCAGTATGTTTATATATGCCAACATAAACATTTTTACATCTGTGATAAGCCACTTATGCCCTATATTTTAAATAGAATTAGATTTGTGACCACACCCTTCATTTGCTTTTCCTGCTGATGTCCTGCAAGTCCTTGGTCCATTGATGTCCCCTCTTATCACCACAGAGGGCGCTCTCTGGTGTTGGACCTCATATTTAGGATGACAGCTTCAAATACTGGACATAAGCAATGGAACTGTTCACACTGGCAACTGAACAATGAATTCCATTCAATATGGCTGCCATTACTTAGAGTGCTGTGGGTTTTTTGGGGGGATTCAAAATCGAGGGTTTCGCACAGACTCTCCTAATTTCCCACAGCCAGAGACTCTGCTACTCTCCATGTTCAGGAATGCGCTCGCAAACCTCAAACTATGTCTCTGTTCCACCCTCTATCCCACCACCCCACTCCCCACAGCAAACCTCGCTTGTTTCCAAATCATGCTCACTGGAAACACCAATGAGAACAAAACCTAACAAAAGCATTCATCTCAGTAAATTAGAGAGTTGGACCATCAAATGTCTCTGCTTTTTGTGGATAGAAGGTACCTGCCATACTTGTGTGTCTTTAGAAGTACAGTTTATTGTAGGGCTAATTTAAAGAAAGTACTGACAGATGCTTTTTATATGTGTGTGTGCGTGTGCGTGTGTGCGTACGTGTGTGTGATTTACTGTCTACAGTGAAGTCCAGGAGCAAATACTAAACAAGAAGAGGTAAGGAGAGGTGAGGTGAGCCAAGGGGATAAATATTGGCAGTTAAGAGGTGGAAAAAAGCGAGGAGAGGAGAGGAGAGGAGAGGAGAGGAGAGAGGAGAGGAGAGGAGTGGAGGGTTTCACACCTAACTCCATTAATAGACCCTGTATGGTGCTGAATTGATTTTGAAGCCAGTCCATAAAGCACACTGTACTAACAGGGGCATCATTATGGTGTTGTTAGTGCAGAGAGGATGGACTCACACAAAGGGAGGCTGGCAGTGCTAGGGGAGTAATTTACAGGTGTGTTACATGCCTGCTGTAAAAGACAGAGAGAGAGGGGGTGGGTGTCTCATCATTTCTGTCATGCTGCTGTTAGTCAATTAGGTTCAGAGGGCTGAACTAATTGTGAGTCTTAAAATGTGATCCATGCAGCACATATAACTGTATATACTATAGCTCAGTACTCAAATACAAATCTTAAAGGTCCACAAAGAAAATTTTCAATAAGACAAAAGTCTGTTTATTGAGGTCAGTCAAGCCAGGGTTGGATTGGGATCCTAATTTTTACCGGGAATTTAAGGCGTTGATCGGGGGGGTACTGACAAAACTAGCTGTTCTATCATCTCTCAACCTCTGCTGTGAACTCTCAATGAGTCCAACGCCATGACAACTCATCGTTGTCATGGAGATAATGGACGCTGAATGTGATTGGACTAAACCAAAGCAGAGAAGACATTCTTACACAGATAGTGGAGCAGTCGGACATTCTGTTTCATTTTCTCCGCTACAGAGAATTTTAACTGTTATGTCACAGCAATGTCTCACAGATAATACAAATAATATGAAAAGTATAATTTGCTCAAAGTCCGGAGACAGTTGTGGTTCTGTCCAAATCCGGACTGGAATCCGGACTTTAAGGATGACTGTATTATAGTATACAATACGTACCATGTACTAATCTTAATAGGTTTCTCTTTTTGCAGTAAATATCCAAAAACTGAATATACTATAACAAAATAAGCAGAAATAATACCTGATTGACTGAATACCTTCAATCAATCTGAAAACTGGACAGCTACTGCAAATTTTTTCCTGAAAGACTTAATACTTTTCAGTTTTTCAATGTTTTCCTGAGCCATCTCATCAGTTCCATACGTTGTTTTCATTATTTACATCTGTGAGTTGCTGCTCAGTTTGCTTTGTTTATTGCATTGTGTTTTTATTGCAAAAACATATTCAACAATCAAGCCAGTTTAGTATGTATACTGGCATCTATCAGTATAATTCATTTCGTCATTTTTCCACAATGAAACATAGTCAAAATTATTATGTAGTATGGAACTGGAACAAAGTCTTATTTTGTCTTTTCACTTTCATTTTCTGCACAAGTGAGCTTTAATCCATCGACCCATAGAGTGTATTATTACTATTATCTGGATTCTTATGGAAATCTTGTCACAAATGTAGCACAACAACATATTTAACAATCAGGCGCACGCAGGCACACACCCACACACCCACACACACACACACACACACACAGCTCCTCTTATTTAGACTGATCTGACAATGAAGTATGAGCGTTCTTCTAAAACGGGAGGAAGTTTTACATAGTGAAGTGGAAGCAACAAGAAGAAAGAGGTGTTATAACTTCTGTTCATTTGTCATAGTCACAGTAATAAGCTTTTATAGGTATTTGAGACAAACACAAAAAGCAAACTTAAACATCTACGTGCACAGGGGAGTCCTCGGGTTCTCTAACTTGCTGAATGGACTCATTGGCTGCTCCAGCTGGACTCAATTAGAGGCTTTAGTCATCTGTATTAAGCTTAAGTGACCATTAATTCCTTTTAATCGATGCAACTTTTCTTTATTAGTCATATTTTGACCTTTAACAAGTTAACATATGCCCAGTAGGGATTTAAATGGCTTCTACATACACTGTGCTGCCTTTATGAATAAATGAAAAGGTATGCGAGTACCTGGAACAGGAGAGCTGCACAGAGGTCATTAGTTTCTGGTTTCATTTCGTAGAAATGTACCTACAGCACTATGCAATGCAGTTTATGAGTGTTCTTCTAAAACGGGAGGATTCATAAATTGTTCTCATGAAAGTGTAGTACAGTTTGTTCCCTTCAGATGCCGTATTGATACAGTATCTGGAGTAATCTCTCTTCTTAAAACTTGTTCTTCCCACTACAAGCACAGTCATCGGGGGAATTCCAACCATCTCACTGCTGAGTCAAAATGTGCTGCAAAAATTACAGCTCATTTCAGAGAGGTTTATGGTTACATGGTCTGTAGGGTGTTTTGCAAGAGGGAATGTGGGAATTTGGATCATTCTTGATATGTCATCCATCTGACGCAGATGAACTGTTTAGACAGCTTAAGCAAGACCATACACACACTCCACCAGCATGTTACAGGAGTGTACCAGTGGTAACGTAATGTGTATTCTGTCTTCTTTGTTCTGTGTGCCAACAGAAAGGGGGATTTTGACAAGCAACCCTTTTGTCAGTGTCTGTGCATTTATGTACACATTATGTTGATGTCTGCACTGATTGCATTTGGTGCACAAGGTATTACCATGTGAGTTCATGTGGACATTTCTCCTTGATTTTATCTTTGTGCTAAACTGTTACATATGTCCAAACTGATTCATAATCATTCATGAGCTCTGATGCTATTTTTGTTAGTCTGGTAATGGGAAAATATTTATGAAGTGCCTGTACTTCCTGTATTGCTTCAGAAAGGAGAGACATACAGTCAGACAGAGCTCCATTAAGGAAACTAAAAAGACAAGCATGATATGAAACAGACATGGCGATATTAAAAGGATAAAATGCTGAGGCTTAGGATGGAGCAGTGAGATGAAATGTGGAGAGCATCAGGGCACTTTGAGAGACGGGTAATGAGTGTGTGGTAATACACCTCCAGGCCGTAATTGGTTTGAATGAGCAGGCCGGAGAGGCTCTTCCATCAGGCTGTGGATGAGAAGTCTGTCAGGTGACAAGGCGTGGAGAGCGAACTAATTGGTTCTCTCCTCCAGACACTGTTCATGTCTTTCCTCATGTATTGGACAGGTACCTCGGCTGTGTGGTTGGCTGAGTGACTTTGTATGATCTTAAGACCTTATTATTTACAGCTTCAAAATGTGCGCACACTCAGAAAGGCCTGAGTGGCTGCCTAACTAAATATGCTCAAACGCTACTTGTCAGTAAAGACTTAGCCTCTGTATTGAAGATGATCACATGATCACTGCTCATTATGCTGGACATATCTGTCACCTTGTGTGCATATTTTGACACACAATATATTGATTTAGTTGATTTCTGCAGTTGTACAGTGCAGGTTAAGTAATCTTGTGGATGAAAGCATGAAGCATCAACGGGGGTTTGAGTTACTGCTTGACAGACTTGCAGGGCAGAAATGGTTGTTAGATAACAAGAGAGACTCATTTTCATGTTCAAATGTGCTTTTGGTATTAGAGGACCTGAAGGCGCTTGCTGCGTCTGAAGTGGAGAGGTTACAATCATGTAATACTGCTGTATCAAAGGATTACACCAAGATTGTTTCAAACCTTACATATGTCTCTGTCACCATCAGGTATTAGCTTTCTAATACAGACTATTTCAGGAGGCTGATTACACAGCTTTAGGGTGAAGGTCCTGCTTAGAACAGAGAGAGAGAGAGAGAGAGAGAGAGAGATCTCAAATCCTTATTAAATGTAGAAATATCACACTGGCTTTACTAAGTATTAGCAGTAAACATTACTTTACTTATCAAAATTAAAAGTACTGATTGTGATAAAACAGCCAAATTGGAGATAATGTTTTTCACTCGACAGTGTAGAAAAAACTTATTGTGAATTTGGAGAGTTTGGAATTAAATCGTACAAAATAAATATGAATAATAATAAAATAATGCCCAAAATTTGAGATTCAGTTCATATCTTTCCATTTCTAAAATCGTACAGATAATGTACAAAAAAAAAAAAAAANAAAAAAAAAAAAAAGAGAAAAGAAAGCATTTTGAGGTCACGTTAAAACCCAGTTGACATACAAATGTTTGTCTGCTATAGCAACTTCTACAGAGTACATGTGCAGAGCAGCACAAAATGGAAATACTCCAGCAAAATACTAAAACCTCAGCACAATACAGTAAAAGTACAATATTTTAGTAAATGTACTTAGTCATTTGTATAGTCACTCCTTGTTTGTCTGACCCATACAAGAATGTGCCACACTGTACTCAAAACCTATCAGATCGGGGGTTATGGATGGGGCAGAACCAGTATGGGAGGATTTGGCTATCCAGCATGGAGTGGGCAAGGCCAGCAAAGGTTGGAACATGGTAAGCTTCACCATGGTGGGGGATGGAAAATGATGGGAGGGCATGAACAGATTGGTAATCTGCATCCTGTCCGTCATCTGGGGCCCTCGGTGCAGTAATCGGACACCACAGCAACAATGAGAAGAGTAAGACAGATAGAAGGAAGGAGGAAGGAAAGATGGATTTTTCCTCCATGCTGAGGGTTGAGACGATGCTGCGGTCCAGCTGTATTCCATGGGACATGCATCTCCCTGACATTAATGGAGGTAAAGCCGCAACACATTGCTGTTTTCAAACTAGTTTCAGAAAAGCAGAGATGCTCAATATGCAGAAAGCAGCAGCTGCTATCACGTTGTAGCCTCTTCTGACCTCTGCATTGCAGTAACTTTTGATTCATAATGTGTTTCTGCTGCCTCATAATGAGATATGTGTGGATATGCAACACACTCTGCTATCATTTAACTGTGATCAGCAGAATGTGCAGGACAACTCTCATATTCTAAGGGACAATATCTGTGCACATGCATACTGTGTGTGTGTACAAATGGGGTCCAAAAGTCTGAGACCACTGTGAAAATGCTTCTACTTTGCGTTCTTTTTTAATTTAACACAGTATTTTTCATTATAAATGATAATATCATCTTAACAATATGAGTGAAAAGTTGAATCTTTGAAAAATGTACATGAATTTCAGAATATCTTAGTATTTGGTATGCCTCCCCTTTTGCTTTAATGACAGCATCACTCCAGCTGGCATGGACTCCACAAG
>VXCM01000438.1:480129-493420 GCA_014773175.1 Lucifuga dentata
CCGTTTTTGCTTTAATGACAGCAGGCACTCAAGCTGGCATGGACTCCACAAGTTTGTCAAAACCTGATGACCCAAGTTATCCCAGCATGATTTGACAATGTTCCAAAGAGCTTCTTGTGATGTCAGACTTCCTGATTATTTCCAGTTTTACATGGAAAACATCACAGCTTTTCAATGAGGTCTCAGTCTTTTGGACCCCCCACTGTATATGCACTAATACACATGATTGATTGACATTAATTAAGTTTGTGTCACAGGGAGCCACAGACACATGGTGAAACAGGAAGTGGATGAGTGTGACTCATGCTGTGTTGCTCAGGGTGTTGAAATACCAGACTGAATAAATAAGGGGTCTTCTGAGGCCACACTTTCTTTTTTTAAACAGTGTTTTATTTTGCAATGAAGGTGATGGTAATTGAATCCAATCCAGTAATTAGCTAAACCCACCCGTATCAATCATTTTGATATCAATCACTTCTCTCTCCCTGCTATAATCAGTTTGGTAAATATTTCTATTTTTTCTCTCCTGATTTGTTGGCTTTTTCTGACATTTTAAGCATCAAATTAGCCCTGATGCTGATTCAAAAGCAGTCGGCTTCTCTGACATTTCTAGTCCAGGATGGAGCGTGGAGATGAAAGGTGGTTAATTTAGGGAAGGCCAACCACCCACTAATTGCATTATTTCTTTGCCATTACAACCTCAGTGTTGGCATGGCAATGACCTCACTGAAGTTATTAATTTTTTAATAAACTTTGTAGTCTAGTTATCTATTATATCTTATTTTATTTTTCTACTACTTAGTGGTTGTAAAACATGACTAATTGTTAAAAGTTTATTGTGACTGTTATTACAAATGTGGTTATTACGACTGTTACTACTACTACTACTACAACAATTTTTTGTTGCACTCTGTCTTGAATTTATACTAGATATCCAAATGAAAATGTAAAGTTACTTTATAATTTTAAAGTACACTATTATCCATTATAAAATTAAATTAGCCATGCCAATGTTGAGATTAGAGAACTAATGCAGTAGTACTTCAGTCATAAGTCTTGCTACTACTTTCATAGTATTTGATAAATTGTGTGTTTTTAAAAAACAAATAATCCCCATTAAAGAGTAATTGTCTGATTTTTGGTGGATTGTGTTTTCACAAGCTTCAGCTTAATGATCAAGGCAGCAACAAAGAGCTCAGGTTGATTCTGTACTTTAATGAAAGCTGGAAGCCATGTGGGTGTGGCGACTTCTGAAGAGTTCTGAGTTTTAATGCCTAACATCAGTCGTTCGCTGGCTTCACTTCCACTCTTCTCATCAGTCATGCTGTATTATTCAGAGGCTCTACTTTCTCTGTCATTCCTTAACGTTTTCTTTACAGAGGGGATTAAAGTTTAAGCCTAAGGTTGCCCGCACAACTGTTACTTAGCAACCTAGCTCAGTATGCTAAGGAGAAACAGAGGATGAGGATGTTTCCAGTAGCATATTCTAAAGTTAATGGTTGCTCTCAGTCATTCTGTGACAAAGCTTTTAATATTTTATTTGGTTTGATGATGGTGTTTATGTTCAAGTGGAATCTGGTAATTATTAATTCTGAAATAAATTTGAGATAAAAGAGGTTTACCCACACATATTTAGGGGTTTAAATGGTCAACTGCATCAACAGCAATTCTCTTGAACATGTCCCATTAATTGAAGCAATATTTTAATTCCAGTGTGAATTTACAATTAGAGCTGTACTTTTATATTTTTAGGCAGAATTCCTACACAGGATAGTAACATTTTACTCATCAAACTCATTGCTGAGATTTAGGGACACAGTCAAAGAAAAAACTCATGCATGCATGTGTGCTGTATACTGCAACTGTAAAGTACAGTAAAGTACAGTACAAGTTGGGCTGATTTCAACAAAATAATAATAATGATAATAATAATTAAAAGAGAATGCTAATCAAATTGAACAAACTAACATATAAAACAGAATTTCAATAGCTTCCATTTGCTTGGATTCTCTGCAGAAATTTCCATCTGCCAGGAGGAGCTTAAAGTACCACTGGTGGTCCACATACCACAGTTTGAGAACCACTGAAATTAAAATATTTATTTAAGTGAAAACAAAGGTGTACTTTAAATTGTTTTTTTTTGTTTTGTTTTTTTTACCTAAAATGGCCATGGTCATCAGACTTGCAGATCTACTTCCAGGTTCATCTTTCACTTGATTGTTTTGCATGCACACAGGTTTACAATGCAAAGCAGAGGCGCATTCAGTTTTGTTTCTTCTTCTAAATAAGTGGATTGGTGATGGGGTAAATAGAGGATTTGTTTACAGCTTGTCTGATTTTCTGATTGCGCATGTTGTGTACCCTAATTGATTCTATTATACGCTTCTGTCAGACAATGAGTCCGAATTATCTGATTTCACCAATGGCATTAGTGTGTACAATGTTATCTCAAGCAATAGGAGTGATGACTAAAAACTACAAAATAGGACTCAGGTTTAAAAAAAACAGAATTATTCTTTAAAATAGATGCTTTTTACTTGCAACGAAACAGAAACAGCACTAACCCATAAAATTATGTTTTTGATTTTTTATTGAGGTATAAGTTAAGCTTTTCATTCAGGCAGCTGAGACGCATTTTCCTGTCTCTAAATTCTAAAGTAGTCTTCCGCTCCGCTCAAGAGTAAGCATACTTCTCCCCCGATGTATCTCTCACAGTAACATTCATGGTAAATTGATCTGTGGTGTTGATAAAGCAGCTTTCTTGGGCTTCAAAGTGGAAAAAAATGGCTGTTATATGAAGTTAGCTTGATGCTCAGAAGTGTCTTGAGAGGTCTTACTACAGAAACCTGAAGTGAATAGTTATCCCTCAAGAATCAGAACCAAATGCCTGTTAATTAACCAGACAGCAGTGTAGAGGAAGAGGGAGTAGCTGAAGGTTTCCAGTCAACATTTCCTGTCCCTCAAGAGTGGACTGCTTACTGCTTCAGAGAAACTCAGGAACACAAAATTTGTTGTTTCAGATCCGAAAACAATGTATTGTCATAAAGACTGCAGAACCAATGTTAATATTCTAGTGGTGCATTTCAGCAAATACTGGCATCATGAATATTTTCAGCAAAATAGAAATACATTTTTGTGGTTCAAACTTTGAACATCTAACTTCCTTTTCCTCCTAAACTTTTTTCATTTCCTTTCTGCTCTTTATATTTGGCTAAATTTAAAAGTTCTTGGCTTCATGGTTCCCTGTTTCGCTCTGCCCTGCAGGGTGCCAGCAGTGTGCGTCTCAGAGCCTCTCTCTCTCTTATTACTGCACTTACTCTCCTGGGAAGAAGCCTCGGTAGATTGAAGGAATGGTTATCAATGACGCAGAACCAACTGAGAAGGGGGGNAAAGAGAGAGAGAGAGAGAGAGAGAGAGAGAGAGAGAGAATATCTAACACTGCAGGAGTTACAGTACAGGGACAGGAGAGGAATCTTAAAAATCAGGAGGTAAAAGAATCCTGTGAAAGAGAGAGGTAGATGAGTTGAGGGATGCTGGGGGTTTTAAAGTTTGTGAAGAGTTTGATGTATGAGGGGAATGTACAAAGAGACAGACAGCAGTGATGAAGAGGAGGAGCTGCATGTTTGAAGTGTGGGTAACATGCAAGAAGACTGGCCAGCTCAGTACACATACAGAAAGAGCTTGCATCACCCTCAGCACTCTCAGCTCCCATAATGAGATGAAATCAATCACTCAGTGGGCCACTAAGCCAGTGGGCTTTTGTCTGCATTTTCGATATATCACATAAAAGGTCAGGTTCCTGGACAGGTGGAGGAAACTTTCTGTGTGGTTGCCTACTTACTATGCTTCCTAGCAGTAATTATCGTTACAGCATCCAACAGGAGTTCAGGAGAGCAAACAATGCAGGAGAGGAGACTGTTGTCCGTAAATTGCCACACCACTGTTTATGATAGTGTATTTAATGGATTTATGGGGTTTTGGAAAAGAAATCTTCCACAGTAGCTTGCATCAGACCTGGCAGAGGCTGAGAACGTTGTTTTGGCTTCCACTGAGACATTGTTTCATCAGACAAGACTGCCTTCAACTTGGACATAAAAAGACGATTTCATTTTTCTTCACATTTGCTCAAATGTTGCTCTGAAATGACCTACACTGCGTGGATGTGTAAATCGTAGCCTTCCTTGGTTGTTGGTGAAGGTTTGATTCATTCTTTCAGATTGGCCTTTCTCCTTTACAAAATCACTTTTTCCCACTTTGTTTTTATTTAAAATATCTTAAATTGAAAATTGTACCATGTAGATGTAATTCAGTTCCATTCTTGTTCCATATCATGTATGGCGTTAAATAATTATGTGTACTGAGCTATGGGTGTAACTATAACATACTTGAAAAAGGCATATAATGTACATTTTTAGTAAAGGAAAAATAGGTTCTGTGGAATAAAGTTGCTGTTTTTCAATTTGACATACAAGCTCTCTCATTGAAATGGGCTCATTTTAAAACCAAACTCCTATCACCTCTGCGTACTAATCATCCAACATACTGTAGTTCATTGGTTACTTCAAGCTGTTTGCCTGTGAAATGCCTCTCTGAAAAGAATTTGTGTGAAATAAGCTAGCTTCATCATTTAGCAATTTGCTCTCACCAATTAGTTGGACATCATTAACAAGCTATATCTCTTCCAGAGCTTACAAAAGTTTTGATGTCTCTGTTATATAAAATATATCTGCAATATTGATTTTATGCAAAGTGAAAACAACTGTCTCATATGGGTTTTATAAAATGCAAGCACAGAAAATGAGGACTCCTTTCAGTAAACCCTGCATCTGACTAAAGGTCATTATTATAAATAACCAAATGTTATAAGACCATACCGGCGGTCATGCATATTTGAGCCCAATATATACAATCCACATACAAATTATGTTACTGACAACCATTTCCAAAAATATACTACTTTAGCAATAAATTTCAGACATTTTTTTTCTTGTCTTTCAGACTGTCATTGGTTTCAGTTCATTCCAGTACTCTATTAATATCAACCTGAGAGTAAACATACTTGAGATACGTAATCCATCACAGTGACCAAGACGTCTATTAGGTTCTTTTGTCAAAGAAACTTTATTTAATCGATCCAGCATGGAGATGCATGAAAGACAATGTAAATCTCCGCCAGGGAATATAGTCCCAGGAGAAGCTTTAAATCGAGAAATTAAAACGACCGTGCCTTCTACGATCATGCATAAATGTTAGAAGGTGAAACATTGATTTTAAGGTGGGTTTATCACCTGAACATTTGATTTTGAAAGATTAGGGGATTTGAAAAAAATAACACAAAAACTAAAATATAATGTAATTATAAATATAATGTTATAATAATATTATATTTTAGAAATTGGTTATCAGTAATGTAAAATGCATGTAGGTTGTATATATTGGGCTCAAACATGCATGATCTATAATATATTGAGCAGATATAGAGGAATCTTTATTAAGTTGGCATATAGGAGATGTGTGTTGCAAAGCAGAGCGACACAGTCTGTGATGTGTGTGTGTGTGTGTGTGTGTGTGTGTGTGTGTGTGTGTGTTGTGTGTACATGTGCTTGGGCAGCGTGGTTTAGGGCTGTAAAACGTAGCTGGGAGGCAAATTAACACCACTGCTGCCATCCCACTAATTACAGCCTCATGTGGAGTTCAGGCTGCTTCAGTGGCAGAGAGGCTGGTTAGATTGTGTGTTAGGATGTTCCACATCAAACTCAACCCATCGCTGCTCTGTGNCAGAGAGGCTGGTTAGATTGTGTGTTAGGATGTTCCACATCAAACTCAACCCATCGCTGCTCTGTGATGTGGGAGAAATGGAGCAAGTGGTCCAGTCTCTTTTCTCTGTGAGTGCTGGATCTGAGACATTATTCATTCTTAGCGCTGCATACTGCTGAGCCAAAAGCTGGTTCAGGTTCTTATAGAACTGTAAGGTACTGCGAGATGAAGGCAATGACCTCAAAGAGTTTAGTTTCTATTGTAACAGCAGCTCCTAGTGGAAGTCGTGATTTGGAGAGCTTACTGGTCATTTTTATTTGCTGAATTTTTCACCATTATAGTAAAACTCAACACCACAATGGGTAATTTATCACTTCACCAGAGGGATATAATTCTGCTTGATATATTTCTCCCTTTAAGGATAACAGAATGACTTTAGTATTTGTGTAATATTTCACTCATACATCTCCCTTCTCTACCAAAGCTTATCATGTAATTCAAGTGCAGTAATATGAGAAAAGACCAGTGGGATTTCTCTGGGTGTGAAGGCTTCCTGGATCATTTTCAGTGTTTCTAAAGCCTCTTTTCTTCTTTGTTCAGACAACCCTATATTTATTTGGTAAATAAATATAGGGTAAATAAATATAGGTCTTTGGACTCATCTTAATGTGATAATAATGTGAAGTGGTGGACCAAGATAGAAATGTCTTCAGTTTGGTATTCCATTATGTAAACCAGCGATTTCAACATTTTTGGTGTATTATATCCAGGAAAACATTACCTAACAAAGTTGGGTTAAAATATACTGGCTCATTGGGTCTTAATGCCAAACACATTTTTTTTTTTTTTTTTTTTTTTTTTTGTTGTTTTGTTTAACTGTCAGTTAAATTGTATGAATTGATTTTTTGGCCACTAGTTTGCTGAAGATCTCCAAAACAAGCTGACTGACACACAGTCCTGACATATTATTGGCTTATAAAACTTTATAGCTTTGCAAACAATTTCCCATTTTCAGCAGATATGAGCAACATTATTAACACACTGGAATCATGTTTCTGTCCATCTGATTAATATGAGTTCAATGTTAACTCTCCTTTCATCCCTGTTTTGGTCTCCACGAAACTCCAGAAAAACATCTTCCTTTAGCTGCTAGATTCTCATCTTTCTCCACCAGCTGGTCTGTCTGCTCTTTGGTGCTGAGCAGGTAATGTACAGTTGAATTATCACAGATTTTTAATGGAAATAGCTGCTTTCTACTGCTGGATTGGTGAGACTCAGATATACAGTAAATGTGTGGGCATAATGTGCAGCTAAAAGCTCTGTAATGCTGCAGTAATTCTCTGCGTTCTTTACTACACTAAACCCTGTCATATTACACAAACCATTTGATTAAAAGCTAATAATCAAAAATATTGATTAATGATAATTTAATTAATTAACAGAACATTCATTATTTCACAGGAAAAGAGCATTTGTCAGAGATTGTTGTTAGTAACTATGAAGACTACAAATGAATTTGGTAAAAATGTTGTCATCTGCTTTGAGTGGTATCTTGCTCTTCTGAGTTAAGCTTTGCTGAATTGAGCTGTTGTACATTGCTGATGATATTCAATTCTATTTGAAGACAATATGTTGGCTGGTAGAGCTGACAGTGCCAGTTCCTGCGTGGGTGATTCCTGTCCTTCCATCAATACATGTTAGTCTCAGTTCTATTATTCACACCTTTACCCAGCTTCTCATTTGGTCAGCACTTCAAGCTATGTCTCACACACAACAGTATCTATTATAGCAGCCACAATAGAAAATCTCTGCGCTCTGTTTGTTACACCCACCACTGCCTCTCAGGGCTGAGTTACTCTATTGTATT
Organism: Lucifuga dentata; assembly: GCA_014773175.1. Lineage (NCBI taxonomy): Eukaryota > Metazoa > Chordata > Actinopteri > Ophidiiformes > Bythitidae > Lucifuga > Lucifuga dentata. The sequence continues at coordinate 487,754 of VXCM01000438.1, forward strand.
ATTCAGCTTGATGAGTAGTGGTGGTTTTTCCCTGGAGAGGGAGCTCTGCTGTACCCTTCAGTCTTTCATTATGGTATAATTTTTTTAGCTGTTATTCTTCTCACAAAGCAAATACATCTTCACTCGGTCACCATAATAAAAGACTGAAGGGTGTTCATCCATTTTGGATGTTAAAACTGGTGTAAGACAAAAGAGTGTACAGTGTAAAAAGTATAGTCAAGTCTTCTCAACAATTTATTGTCACAGTTCTGCATGTCTGGTCAGCCACTCACCTGCCATTTCTGCATGCCTGGTCCTCAGCTACTCACCTGCCATTTCTGCCCGCCTGGTCTTCTGTTCCTCACCTCCGTTCATCAGCCTGATTCATTTCAGGTTCGGACGCTGTCGCCAATTGGTACCAATCAAGCATGGATTTAAACCCCAGTCTCACACTCACCCTTTGCCAGATTGTTCTTTGCCATCCTCGATGCAAGACTCTCCAGCGTTTGTTTGTGGACTGACATTCTGTTACCGACTCGGCCTGTCTTGGATTATTCTGCTTGTCGCCCCCCTGGTTATCACTTCTGCCTTCTGTCCCCGACTCCGATTCCAGTCTCTGCGTTTGGACTCTTTGTTTGACTGTGTTAGTGTAGGCACTTTGTCCTGCCAGTTTTTCTGCCTGCCTCTGTGTTGGACTGAGAGCTCTATTAAAGAACTTTACTTGTCGGAGTTGTACTGTGTGCTGCATTTGGGTCCAAACCCCACCCTTCACATTTATAACTAAGAAACCCCTTCCTCCATCTGCCTCTCGGCACAAAGCAGATGAGACCCACTCAGTCCTCTGTCCCAGTCTGTCCAAAGAGAAGGGACCCTTTTTTGGAGCAGGCAGCTGGGATGGGTGTGGTATGACTGGTATGTGTTACAAGAGCACTAATCAATTCACAGGCTGAGAGGACAGAGGTCAGCAAAAGAGCACACATTTTCCAAATGTCCCTGAACATTCTGAGCATATTAAAGAGCCCAGCCAGTCCTGATACTGCCATTATCACAGCTTTTACCAAAAGCAGGAAGGGCCTTGGTACAAGTAGCTGGAGGATTTTTTTTTAGTTGTGTTGGTGCTGGATTTCTTCCAGGCAGATTTTTCTCCTTAATCTTCACTTTAAATCCACCCTCATCTTGCTTTTCTGGTCCAGCAAAGCCTTGGGGTCAGGGTGATGAGGGACGAGTCCAGCTGTGACCTAGAGTATTTAACAGATGAGGAATAAAGTCTCTCTCTCTTTCTCTCTCTCTCTCTCTCTCTCTCTCTCTCTCTGTGTGTGTGTGTGTGTGTGTGTGTGTGTGTGTGTCTTTCATTTTTAATAAGGTCAGTCTAGTTTTCACATGGTCACCACACATTAGTGCAGAATATCTGTATATGCATTTGTAAATTACTACTAGAAAAAGTTCTTGTTCTGTGCACGTTCTGGCTCTGTCTGCTGAGTGTCCTTTACTGTCTGCTGTCCTTGTTAGACTACCAGTGACTGTCTCTCAGAATAAAGCCAAACCTAATCTGAAAAAATATTCACACCTAAAGTGTAACTTTGTTCTCCACTGTGGCAGTGAATGCCTCCATGTCAGACGCTGGTTATCCAGTTGAACATCAAGTTCACAGTGATTCTCAAGATTTGTTTTGGATTAACTAGAATGACATTGACAGTAGATAGTCCTGCAGGGTTAGATAGAAGCGTTTATTTTATCTAAATGGATTCAATTTTGTTTGTGATTCAGTGATACTGATCATAAATGTTTGATGGATTGTCCGACATCAACAAGATGGACAGCATGGAGGATGATATGATCTTTTTTTTTATTACTCTTCCCATGCTGCTTATCATTAAGATTTAGCCTGTTCCTATTCCAGTTTGATAGGTCAGCCCCTCTGTGATTATTCGTTATACCAGTCAGTATAAAATGATTGCTAGATGCTTTATCCCACGCTGACTCCTTGGCAACTTCTGCTGCCCTGTCACATTAAGACTTGTTTTCCTGATTATATTGTTATGAATAATAAGCAGAAAGCTTCTGCTTTCATGAGCCCTTAGGCCGTTTTGGCATAGCAGCATAAAGACAACACCAGAGTTTTAAAAGGTTGATTCCTGCGATGCTGATATTATTTTGAGCAGGTGGATGTGTTACTACATTAGTGATACTAATGATTCACAGCTGTCTCTGTTGACTAACATAGAATGCTTGCCCAAAATTCTCAGAGCGTTCACAAACCTCTCCCTTCAGGTGACACGTCAGAGTTCAGTATAAAACACTGTACTATCATTCACTACTACAATGATGAGTAATCTGATTGCAAAAAAAGTAATTATGGTCCAACAAATACCAAACAGGATTTTTTAAGGTGTGTGAATGCATCAAGGGATCATCCACCTCCATACATGTTGCTCCTTTCATTTAGCCCCTCTCACACACATCATTAGAGCAAGAAGAATGCAACAAAACCATCGACTGCTGAGCTGAGAAACACAACCATAACATTGCTAACCCTGAACACTCATCTTAACGAAGTAATTTCTTCTCATTGATGTAATGGATGTGTCCCTGAAGGGGCCCTTTTTTTTTTTTTTTTTTTTTTTTTTTTTTTTTTTTTTTNTTTTTTTTTTTTGTGTGTGTGTGTGTGTGTGTGTGTGTGTGTGTTGCACGTTTCCTCAGGCATACTGCTCTGTTAACAGCACATCCAGAGGCTATGGATCACAGCAGCCTTGGAGCAGCTTTCAGGGCTAATGCTCTGTGAGGGCTGACAGTATTGATTCACTGTGTCACCTATGATTATAAACACAGATTAATAGACAGTAAGTTTTCAGCTCCAGGCAAAGCAAAATGCTAGAAAAATAACATTTTACTGCAGAGTTTTGTTTGGGTCATATAAGATATACATGACAGCTTGACCTTTGATATATGGCTTATAGATTTAGTTTCCATTTGTCCCTGAGTGGAGAAGTCTGTGTTGATTTTGTTATGGGGTAAAGACTGTTCTGAATACTAAAATTGCTATTCCAAAAACATTACCATGATCCTGTTAAATAATTGACACATTTAAGACCTGTATTTATGGAGACTTCAGCCCCTCAGCATTTTTGGTATAATTTCCTACTTTCATATTATGCTCCATCTCAAAGGAAATTTATTTTAAATTCCTCATTGCCAGCTGCACGGGGAGCACCGTGTCAGCACTGTGTATGCTGGGTGGCTTTGGGTGAGCTTCATGTGTCAGTACCTGATAATAGTATATGGGTCTGACAGTGTAAGGGTCAGGGATGAGCGGTCACAGTTCTAAAATATTAAAACACTCAATATCTCAGCTGAGCTCCCTTAACCAGGCGACATTTTCTGGCTCAGTCTTGTGCCAAAGGTTAGAAACCCAAAGGCGTCACATCACTTTGTATTGTTAATTTATTCACTGCCAGCATTGCTGTGAAATTCCATTTAGATAGTGTTTCAAATTCTTGTCACATTATGCAGTGTCAATTTAAATGCATGAGAGGAAATAATAGGAATTTGAATACTATAGTTATTGTCAGCCCAACTGGGAACAATTACTTCGTACCACTTCCACAATGAAAATGGTTAAATCCTTCGGGCTTTAAGGTTGAGGATTATTACTGTCATTTTTACCCATAAAACACTTGAATGTGTTTTGCAGCAGTTTTATCCTTTAAAGATTTTCTTCACAGTCTTCAATTCTTTTGTTGTAAAACTTTGTTAATTTTCTAATAATTATTTTTCTTAAAACCCCAGCTCTGTTAAGTACAAGAAATTTATGATTAACATGTAACTTTTCCCATTTGACTGTTGTTGAGGCTTTGAACTGTAGTTTTCACTGCAAGCCTCAATCAACCCTGTCAGTGTCCTCCACTTATTTTAGTGTTTGAGAATATATGTAAGACAATGCTACTTTCACACCCAGTAGCCTTTTACTCAAACTGGGCAACATGGTAATTAAACCCTGCCTCTCATCACCATTAATTACTATAAATGGTTCCAATCCAGGTTTGTTGCACCAAAAATGATACTCCTCATGCAGCCATGTTATTGCACTCATTTCATGTTGTTGTGAATCCATGGCAGCGTTGTGACTGTCCTCTTCCTTTTCTTGTAGGATGACTGAGTGAAGAGTGAATGTGTCTGCCACACGAGACACTGAATGCCAGTGTAATTAAAAGCTGGCTGAGGGTCAGCAGAGATGAGCTGCCTGCACACTGGTGATAGCTGCCTCCCCAAACCAAAAACTCTGACTGATGAGTGTTTATTTCCTTTGTCCATGATTCCCCATACATGTCCTTTTCATCCTTCCTCTGAGTGTGCTAGCTGGTAAAGGAAGCAAGATCATTCAGGATAGATAGTGAGAGAGACAACTTATATAATAGTTGAATAGTGTAGAAAGTGTTTAAACAGACATCTAAATGACCAACCTGTTTAAATTTATAAGCTCATTGATTACCAATTTAAGAAGATAAACAGTTAGCATTTTGGATTTCTTGGAAAGTTTGTACAAGCGTTTGAACAGCCTCTCTCCTCTCCTCTACAGGATGGGAGGTTTCTGCAATCATACTCTCTCAGCTGGCAGGACTGTGTTTCTCCTTAAAGAAAATATTTTTAAAAGACCATACTGGTGTTTTGCATGTTGGAACCCAATAAATACAGCCTGCATGCACATTACATTACTGTCAAGCACTTTCAAAAGTATACGACTGGATTTCCATTTGTCTGCTTAGTCTGCTGCCACTGCGACCCGGACCTGGATGAGCAGAGGATAATGGATGGATGGATGGATTTCCATTTGTTTTTCCTACCTTCCAGGCAGCCATTGGTTTCAGTTCAATCCAGTATGTTATAAAAATCAACTTGTAGAGACTTGAAACGTGCTTAAGATCAGTAATCCATCACCTCAAACCAAACACCGTCATTATTATTATTATTATTATTATTACTTTTTTTTTTTTTTTTTTTTTGACAAAGTTACTTATTTAACCAATTCAACATGGGAGTCTATGACAGAAAGTGTATGTCTCTGCCAGGGAATATAGTAGCATATATATAGCAGAAGAAAACTGCTTTCACCACAGAAATTAAAATGACAATGCTTTCTACATGTGAATGGGGTGTTAGCAGGCAAAGCATTACATTTTAAGGTAGGTGCATCACCTGGACATTTCAATTTGAAAGATTAGGGGATTTGGCAAAATAACATGAAACTAAACTATTATTTTATATTTTGGAAAATAGTAAAATAAGATTTAGCTGAAATCTGTACTACTAAACTATAATTTAATATGAACATACCTGAGAATGTCCCTAATAAAAATTTACTGCATTGAGAATTAGATAATTGCAGAAGTTATTCAGTAAATTTAAAGTCACACTCTGCTCAGATTTTTGCTTGTACTGTGATTAAGGCAAAAATGCAGAGTAAATGTGGATGAAATTAATAGGATTCCATCATTCACTGACTATACATGACTTGTTGCTTAATTGACTTGCAAGAGTAAGTGGGCAGGTCAGGAAATGCGTCTGTAGAATGCTGATGCCAGTTATTCGCTTGAATTTATTTATTTATTTATTTATTTATTTATTTGAGTCTTCTTTTCCTTTCGGCTTTCCCTTCAGGGGTCACCACAGCGAATCATCTGCCTCCATCTA
>VXCM01000439.1:0-49703 GCA_014773175.1 Lucifuga dentata
GCCATCCAGATCCAGTCACAAACCAGTTTATGCCAACCGCCAAAATCAAAATCCAAATATCGTAGTTGTATCACAAAAATTAATTCCAAAAATGTTTTTCAAAAACCGCGCCCCAAACAATCCCAACGCTGGAATGTCTTGCATCGNCCAAAAATGTTTTTCAAAAACCGCGCCCCAAACAATCCCAACGCTGGAATGTCTTGCATCGGGGATCGACCCACCTCGGCGACTCGAGTACAGATTTCGATTTCTCCTTCTGTAATGTAGCTATTACAGGTAGCTAATGTCGAAAGAAATCGAAAGAGAAGTACCTCATGTTTTTACTTTCTTAATAGCTCGTACACGTTTTCCTTAAATTATATAATTGTATATTTTTAGTATGAAAATAATTGCTTTCTGTTCGTTGCCACCTGTTGTATTTTAAGGACAAAAATTTTATGTTTCATATTTTGCAAATCTCCACACCAGCTTTTGTAATAACTCCAGCATTTAGCCAAAACTGACAGCAGACAGCTTTGAATATATATAAAAAGCCTTAAAAAAAAAAAAAAAAATTATTAAGTTAAAGTCATTAGGTCACAATTTTAAAGTTCAGAAAGCTTGAATTTTTGGATGGAATACATTTGTATAATCTTCATCAACTATGTTGTGGTCCCTGCACAAACACACGTTTTGATTTATTTTGGTTGATTACCCTGTTCCAACATTAAAGTTGAGTAGAGCTTTATTGATAATTTGCTGAGGTCATTAAATACCAAATCAGATCAGGTATGACAAAACTAACCAAAGGGTATCATGGTATGGTTTGTAAATGCCTTCACACAGTCCTCAGAATTGGTCTACTTTGCCTGTGTGGATAGTGATACTGGCTTTAAACATTTAAAATGTTAAATTTTTGTTGGCTTTTTAATTATTTCAGATTAGTAGGACACAATACTCAGCAATATATTTATATGCAGCTCATGAAGAATTACAGAGAGCTGTATGAACTTACATCATAACAGAGGAGCTCCAAACAGTACTAGTGTTTACATAAAACTTTATTTTTTTTTAAAGAACATATAAAATGTCAAACACATTATGGAATGTAACGGTATTTGCAGAACCGATTGTTTCCAGAAAACACTCAATAACATTCAAGTTCTGCAGGTACAGGAGTGAGTCACGGTAACACCAGAGCGATGAAATTGCCCTGTGGTTTATTTCTTCTTCTTCTTGCCTTTGCCCTTCTTGGGTTTCTTGGTTTTTGCCATAGCTTTAATGGCCTTGCGAGTGCAGTAGCCTCTCCACAAGGCTTGGATTAAAATGGTAGCTTTGATCTTAAGCTCCAACTCTTTCTGCTTCTCTTCCTCCAGTCGGCACTCCTCCTGGATCTGGTTATACTCCTCCATCATGATATCATAGGCCTTCTCTAGCTGCTCGAACTCTTCCTTCTCCTGCTCATAAGCCTTCTCCATCTCTTCCAGCTCAGTCTGACAGACACGACGGGGTGGTTGTGGCATCAAAGTAGTAAAGATGAATGGGAAAGATGGAAGAAGAAAGAGATGGTGATCACAATAAAACAAAAATGGTACTCAGCAGTAAATAAAAAAATTCAATCAAAACTGTGACTAAAATTGAAACCCACCAACCCACCATTATGAATACATTAAAATTCAACTATCTAAACCAGTTGTGGTGAGTAGATGTCTGAGATAACAATGTTGTCAGATGCGATACAAGGATAACTGCATGTCTTAATTTGTATACCTGTTTACTTGCATATTTTATATGCAAAATAGCAACTGGATTTCGGTCGAGTTATTTAGAGGCACATCTGACATATGCATTGGTTAGGATATCAGAATATCATCTACACGTATACTGTAGGTTGCTGGTTTAAATGGGACCAAGATGTGTTTACATGTACATCCACTGATATTGTTTGGCAATTGACAGATTTCCATTGATGATTTGGCCCGGATAAACACAGGTTCTGTTTATTAAAAAGCTGTGTTAACAGACACAAATATTAGTCAGGATGCTGTGGCAGGTATACGCCTTTTTACTGTAAGGTTTTGTGACATGACGATACATATAATATAGTCACCATATTATGACTATCTCAAAAATTATACTAAGTAGTAGCCCTAATTTGTACCTGTTCCTTTTCCATGTCATCATCAAACTCTTTTAGCATGAATTCAGTTTCTCTCTCCACTCGTTTGTTTTTCTGCAAAGGAAAAAAATTAGTAACAATTTTGATATAAGCTAAATTTGAGATGTTTTGCTCATCTAACAATTGTCTGTGAAAGTTTTAATGTGAAATATTGGAAATGCTAAATGTACCTCCTGCAGTGCTCTCTCTTTCTTCCAGTTTTCAAGTATCACATTGTTCAGCTGAATGTTCAGTTGATCAACCTCCTGTTGCAGGCAGGTCTGCTGCATCTCTGACGTCTCCACATATGACTGGCATTGCTTGTCTGCATCCTGCTGCATCTGTGACATAATGTCTTCTGTAGTCTTTTTCTGCTGCTGCAGATGCACCTCCAACTTTTTGATCAAAGCCTCTTTCTTTGAAATCTGAGGTGAGAAGTAAGTATCTCTGTCCATAATGGCTTCAGAAACTTTTTTTTCCAGCTCAACTATCAACTTTGCGTTGTGTGTGTGGCATGAAGACAACTCCTTCAAGTAGAGCTCCTGCTGGCTCTCCTCATCTAGGTTGGTCTCCAAAAGTTCTGTCATGTCCATGTGGAACTTTTTTAGAGCTTCTATTAGACTTTGCATGGGCTCACTCACCCTTTTTTCTATACCTAGCCCTGCCCTCAAAGCAGAAAAGTCATCAGGATTGGCTCTAAAAAGCCTCAGCAGATCCCTGATGGAGTTCTTGATGACACTCTCAAGCTGAGATCTTGATTTCTTTCCTGCTTCCTCAACTTCCCCTTCTTGTTTCCCATCTGACTCCTGCCTGAGATCATCCAGCAGTCTCTCCTCCAACTGTTGGTGCTTTTGAAGTGCTCTTTTGAACTCCTCATTGAGACCACTAGATAAACTGTCTAAATGGCAGAGCACAGCAGGCAGAATGGCTATGATCTCAACTTGACTGATGCAGTTTTCCAGTAGATCTGAGATTCGCTGGACTTCAAGTGAGGGTGGCTTCTTCCTTGATGATTCATAGTTCTTCGGAGCATCTTTCCATTGCATCTTGGCCTTCAGCTGGGAAGTGGAAGACAATAATTGAGAAATGCCATCCATTTGCAGCGCTGCTGTCACCTCTGCAGACATCGTGTCACTGGATGGTAAGAAAAGAATAAACCATATAAAAGTGATTAAAAGCTAACTGTAGAATTTTTATACTTTATATATGAACATATGTCTTTTGTCTTCCATTGTTATTGTAATTTTCATACAGATTTCATACATACTGTGTGCTTGATATATGGCAATTTTGTTTCCAAGAAAGGTTTTGTATGGGATGACACATATACATGGGCCAATTCTATCTTTTGAGTATTTGAGGAACATTAACACACATATTATATGACTTTGAGTTATAGATGTAACATCTGCATTCTGTGATTCTCAAACCAATAAGCTCATCATCACTTATAATTTCTGAATCGAATCACGTAAGAAAAAATCCTACAAATAGTGTACTATATTATTATGACTCAAATGAAGATCAAAACACATTTCATGAGTATTTTAAGAAGGAATCCAGGTAATTGGCTTGAGAGGACTAAGATTTAAAGAAATGTTTAATATTAAACAAGTTTAGTTTAAATATAGCTTTAAAGTTTTGGGGCAACATATTTAATGATAAGGCATAATTTAATCCAGGTTTAATGTTAATCCTTGATGAAACTCACCCAAACATAGCCAGTCTATTATCTAGTTTGTTAAAAAAGCTTGGTTAAAATGTAGACCACAAATGAATTAACATTAAACTAAATTATAACATTAATATACAAAATTTGGTGATAGTTCATCCAATACACTACCTGCCTCCTGTACTTGTTCAGATATACTTATGTTGTGGGTAAAGAGGGCTGTTATGGACGATCTATTGTTTTCTGTTGCTATGACTCCGGTTAAAGGCACAGTAATGTTTGTTAATATGGGATCAACACAACGTCTATATTTTACATTGTTTTAGAAAAGACAAAGTGCTGATATTCATCTAGAAGTCAAAGTCTTCGATTAACAAAACAAACAAAATTGTGGATTTGAAAGAATACTGCCACACATCTTCAATGACGCGTTGGAACAATATAAACTCTCACCAAAATATTCACCACACCTTTAGCCGTACAATAAGCTATTATTCCAAAATATTCGCCACACCTTTAGCCGTACCATAAACTCTGAAATAATCTCTTTGGTTTGACATGTCAAAGGGATATTGACTGAACTTTGTGGAGATGTTGTGATTAGGGTTGTTCATTTTATTTGTACAACAGTAAATAATCCCATTTACAACATCGGACGTTGAACCACTCACGCGCTCAGGCCAAAGTCACGAGATAACATGGGCACTCATTGACCGGGAACACCGTGCCGTGCAGAGGAGAATAGCTCGTTTGGAATCAGAAGAACGTCACAAAAAGCAAACAAAAACCCGAATTTTAACAGTCATAAGTTACCTTTTTTTTTATTAACAACAAAAAGAACCAAGTTATTTCCCAGCGTTGCAGTTCAACGTCCCGCTGTGAACATTTCCACCTTTCTTAGCGGAACTGACGTAATTGCGTCAGTATAATTTGAGCCAATAAAAAGTGGAGAAACGGTTTGATAAGCAGCAGGGTGGGCTTTATTTTCGATGACATGTCAATGTACAAATAAAATAATACTTTGTGCCAGTCGTTTCAAAACNAAAAAAAAAAAAACAAAAAGATTCTAATGGTCATTGTAATTACAGTAGAATAAGATATTTGGAAAACATTGTCATCACACGTTTAAGGTAGATAAATTTTGATTTAAAGTTTTAGTGAACAGCCAGCTGCCTTCTGGCGTCATCTTGCGTACAAGAAAGTAAATGCAGCAAGTCTAAACAATCTTAAAAATAGTTTCATTCTCGATGTGTGTGTGCTGCTACTTAACCGAATATTAAAAATATGCTAACACTAAATCAGGCAGACAACTGAATGTACAGTCGAACATAGACTCAACATAAGAGGCAAAAATAAAGACATGCTACAAATGAAACATGCATGGACTTCAGAAATCGTTATAAAGTATAAAAAAAAATATACGAGAATTGTACTGACGTACTTGCCAATGTACAATGTTTCAATTAAAAAAATGTGGAATCGATTCTAAAATTAAATTAAAGCTGCAAGAACTGACGTGTACTGCTTTAACTTAATTTAAGATTTTGGAGCTGCTATCGCGAGACCATACAAAAAAAAAAAAAACTACCTGCAGGTAGTTTGTTTTTTTGTTTTTTTTTTAGATTAAATATGGCTAAATATGACATTTTTGATAAAGATGTTGACCCTTTAACTAGCAGGCAGTGTTTCAGTTATAAAGAAGCGACAGCAGGAAATTTGTCTGCCCAATGTGCTCATGAGTGAAATCACGTGGTTTGTATTTATTCCGTAAATAGTGCAGCAGTGACATCGAAACTGCGCAAGGTCATCTGTCCCTGCAAACGAGCTTGCTGGTTAGGATTTTTCACAGGAGATCCTGCTACTGAACTGAGACGCTAAACTCGGGGAAAGTTTATTCATTAACCTGCTCTCTTTGGGAACCTGAAAGGCAAGTTTAAGATTAATAGCCAAGAATCACAACACCACAGAATCAGTCAGTTTATGAATAAGTGAATGAAATGTGGAGGAAGGAGGGAATACTGACTGATAGCTGATTGGCTCTGATTCAGTGAAATGAATAAATTAATGAATGTGCACATGCATCAGACAAAGCAGTGAGTGCAAGTTACTACAGCCTTGCATGTTTTGGTATGGTTTCTAATATAAAACACCATATGTGGTTCAGCTTGATTGTGTAGAAAGGTGTGTGTATGTGTGTTTGATCTCTCTCTGTCATTAGCTTCCCTCTGTACCCAAAACACACCATCAGACTGCTAAGTCTCTGCCCCTTTCTATCTGCTCCAACCCACACACTAAGCCTGACTTGGCACCGTTTCCCCCTGTGCCGTCACACTTCCAAATCTCGTGAACAAGCCTGGAGTGTGATCAACCCTGGGCCTTGTGTGTGACTTGTCCTGCAGAGCTGAAATGTCACTCTGTCTCTAGGCCTTGCAGCACAGAGAGAGTGTGTATGTATGTGTATGTGGGGGTGCTCAGGACCTATTTGGGTGGATATAATGTTCTTTATCTGACATCAGAAGTAGTGTTAATTCATCTGCTACCTCTGTATTTTTTATTTCAATAGCCAGGGAGAGTAGAGCGTCAGTGGCCATGTCGACTCTCCTGCGCTGCATCTCCAGCTCTTCTGTCACTTTGTTGCAGCGTGGTGTCAATCAGAGGATTCCTGGAAAGCGACGTTTCAGGACTTTCCCTGTGTTGTGGGACCAAAAGACCTCTAGAGGTAGGAAATTTACAGTTCATGATCCTTATTTAACCTTTCAGTTAAATAAGGCAGTTCTGTCTGCTTTCTTTGACCTGGATTTCCTTTTTGTTTGAGGAATAAGAGTATAACAGTTGATATAAGGATGCCTTCCTCTGGCTAGAAGAGTGGAAAACTGCACAGATTATGAACTGTTTTGTAGCAGGTTGTTGGAGATGTTCCCAAAATAGAGAACAGTGTCCTAACCCAGCACAGCTACATTCATGGTGTTGTAGGCACTAACATATGAGAACATATGAGAGGTCAAGTAAAGGTGACATGTAAAAGTTTGACCACTCTACAGCAGATTTTGTTGTGAGATTTGTTAATGGAGTTGGTGCTGGTGCACGTGTCACCGAGTGGTCTGTGTATTTGTGAACCTTTTGTGATACGCCGAATGCTTTAAGTTTAGGCTTTGAGCATATCTGCACACCCATACAGGCCTCACTGTGTGTGCTGGCTCAGAGCCAATCACCTGCTAATAGTGTCTCCACGGTGGCGAGGTCACCACGCCGTGTATGGAGAGAAATATGAAAGCTGATACTGTTCCCAGCCCCACAATCTTGCCTGTATGCACATGCTCTCATGTGCTGGACAGCGCGATAACGAATCAAAATTGTTCCTCTGGTTTTTCAGTATAAAACCACGCTTTCTTATGTTTTGTTTAAATGTCATAGTGTGTCATGTTACAGATTCTAATTTTCACATGAATATGATTCATTTATCAGCTTGTACGTGTGTTTAGGTGTGCTTTACAAAGACCTGGTGGTTGGCGTTCCTAAGGAGACGTTACAGAATGAGCGTCGTGTGGCGTTGTCTCCTGCGGGGGTACAAGCATTGGTCAAACAGGGCTTCAACGTGCAGGTGGAGAGCGGAGCTGGAAATGAATCCAAGTTCTCTGACCAGCAATACATTGATGCTGGAGCCACTATCACTGACAACAAGGGAGCCTTCGCCTCAGACTTGGTTCTCAAGGTTTGTACAGCTCTGCTATTTTTCTCATAACTGTTGGTCTGTTATCAACACATGCGTGCACTTTATTTGATCCTAACATGTTATTGAATTGTTAGTAAAAAGAACTTCTTACTTGCAGCGGTGAGAATAGTTTTAAGTGCAAGTATCAATACTATGATGCAAAAATATTCCATCACAAGTTGCATTTTGGAGAAAAAAAGGTCTTTTTATCCTGCAACAGATATATTATGATTATCTGGTAAAGGTAAAAGAAAATTAGTCTGAAAAGTAACTGCCAAGTATTCCACAGTAAAAATACTCAAAAAGTACCAGTACCCTCAAACTTGAACATAAGCGCATATGCACCTATGCATACTTGGTTTTATCATTTATGATGTTCCTATTCTGCCATAGGTGCGAGCCCCAAGTTTGAGTGAAGCAGACCTTCTGAAGCAAAAGTCCAGCTTAGTGAGCTTCATCTATCCAGCACAGAACTCTGAACTGATGAAGAAGCTGTCAGAGAGAGAGAGCAACGTGCTCGCCATGGACCAGGTGCCCAGAGTCACCATCGCACAGGGCTACGATGCACTCAGCTCCATGGCTAACATTGCTGGGTGAGGAAAAATACAGTTCCATACAAATATTTATGAATAAGCTGTTTAAGAATGTGTATTTGAATGTGATTTTAATTTTTGCTTTCTAGGTACAAGGCTGTAGTTCTAGCTTCCAACCATTTTGGCAGGTTCTTCACCGGTCAGATCACAGCTGCAGGAAAAGTTCCCCCAGCGAAGGTAAAACTGTACATATTTTAGCTGGAGTAATGTGTGCCTCCCTTTTAGCCAATTAGTCAAATTGGTTATTGGGGTTTTGGTTGACTGAGAAATTTAGTCAAATAGTCATTTTATGGTCTTTTTATTTTTAATAGAGCATAAGCTATAATTCATAAGTAATTTCTAGAAAATGATCTCTGGCATGACAATAATGTTCACAAATATGCTTTGGCTTTGCTGTAATTTCAGTTGGATTTTTGTAAAAGGAAAATAAACAGAAAAATTGGAATCAAAGTGAGAGTAATGGTATTAATACTGGCATCACAAATTTTTGAACAATATCCAGCCCTAATGGTCACCTGCCTTATCGTTACCGTTACAAATCAATGCATGTTCTGTTGCTCACAGGTCCTGGTTATTGGAGGTGGAGTGGCTGGTTTAGCAGCAGCAGGTGCAGCCAAGTCAATGGGAGCCATAGTTAGAGGATTTGATACTAGGTATAAGATGAAAACCATGTCAAATGGAGAATAATGCTTAGGAATTTTTATGAAGTGAAGATAAACTATTTCATTACTGTCAGACCAGCAGCCCTGGAGCAGTTCAAGTCATTTGGGGCAGAGCCTTTAGAGGTGGATTTCAAAGAGTCTGGCGAGGGCGTTGGAGGTTATGCCAAGGAGATGTCTAAGGAGTTCATCGAAGCTGAGATGGCCCTATTCGCCAAGCAATGTAAAGAGGTTGACATTGTCATTAGCACTGCCCTTATTCCAGGTCAGTTTTTTCAGCGCCTCCTCCCTCTCTGAAATTTCATTTGGATTCATCCTCTCTCTACGCTCCTGTCTCACTGTCTGGATCATATTTTGAACATTTGATGTGTTTACCTTGTCCCCACGCAGGGAAGCGGGCTCCCATTCTGATCAAGAAGGAGTTTGTGGAATCGATGAAGGATGGCTCGGTGGTGGTGGATCTGGCTTCAGAGGCAGGGGGAAACATCGAGACCACCAAGCCTGGGGAGCTATACGTTCACAAGGTGAGCATTCTGCTTGCACAGCAGGTTTCAAAGCATAAGTTTAGGTGTTGTTTTTTTAAATCTGTCACGTAGTTATGCATGTTTCCTCGAAGTACGTCAGAAGAAATGTTTGATGTAATCTTTCCTCCCTCCTTGTCTCAGTATGGGCCATGAAGTGTTGTCTTTAAAGGAGCATGCAAAACATGACATGCTCCTTTAAAGGGCGATACTGGTGGTTTTGCATGTTTGAACCCAGTGAATACTGCCTGCATACACATTGTGTTACTGCCAAACTTTTTCCAAAATAGAAAACCAGATTTATTTGTTTGTTTTATTATGCCAAATCACCTAATCTTTCAAAATTAATTGTTCAGGTGATACAGCCACCTTAAAATTCAATGTTTCGCCTGCAAACGCACATGTTTGCATGTAAAAGCCATGCTCCTGGGACTGCATTTCCCAGGGAATATGGCCCCAGGAGTACAGGTATATAGTCTTTTGTGCAGCTCTGTGTTGGACCTGTTAAATTAAATAACTTTGGAAAAAAAGGAATAACAGCTGCAGCAGTTTCAAGTCTCTACAAGTTGATTTTTTTTTTTTTTATAGCGTATTGAAATGAACTGACACTAATGGCTTCCTGGAAAGTTGGAAAAACAATTCAAAAATGTATTATGTAGTATTTTTTGTAAAATGGTTGGCATTAATGTAACATATATGTGGGTAGTATTTATTGAGCTCAAACATGCAAAACTAAAGGTATGGTTCTTTAGCAAATCAGATCCAAAGTCTGCAGACCTCATTCCAACATTTCATTTTCTTCTGTACCTGTTCTCAGGTACTTTCTTAGCCACTGGCATAGTCATACTGTCAAAAAGGCATGTTGTCGAATGCTAGGAAAATAGCCTTTTTATTTTGGTTAAAATGACAAGGCATTAAAATTTTGCTGTGCAGTACAATAGTGGATACTCATTAATTGTAGAATGTGGACAGAAAACTCCAGGAATATTTTTCAGCTTTTCAGAAAGACAGATGAAAGAAACCTCTGCAGAGACCCATTAATTACAGATGCAAGAAAGTGAAAGCAAGCTAGCAACCGGAGAGTATCCCTCCTCCACAGATCCACAATGTACACAGTCCTAGGAATCACAAAAAGGGGATTTCTGTACTAAACAGACAGTAACTTAGGAAAATATTCATATAATTTGGCTAGTGCAAATTCAAGATTCACATTAGCTTCACTTTTGTGTGTGTCCTCTGGCAGCGCTGCAGTAGATCTTTCATCCCTTTTCTTTGGACTTGTATGAAGCAAGCTTCATTGTCAAAGTCAAAGTAGTTGTTTAGTGAGTTTCAAGCTAATTCTAAAGCTAGGACATTGGTGACGTTAACATACATGCAAAATAGGTTCAGCCTTACACACAAAAGAAAATTGACAGAATGTATGCAGCTAGGATGAGGGTCAGCAAACCTGAGGCTATGCAAGCGGCCAAAATTAGTTACCTCCATAGGGTATCGAGACTCGCCCTGAGGAACAGGGTGAACAGGGAGTAGAAATGCTCCTTTCTTGACATCAAAAAGAGCCAGCTGAGGTGGTTAGGACATCTAATCAGGATGCTTCCTTGGGGCTCCAGGCATGTTGAACACGGGGCAAACCCAGAATACGTTGGAGGAATTCTCATCTGGCCTGGGAACATTTTTGGATCTCCAGGAAGAGCTAGAGAACATCTGGGTTACTTTGTAGCATGTTACTTCCACGACCCAGATCTGACTAAGAAGTGGAAGATGGATGGATGTACGATTGTTGTTGGGACCCTGGAATTCCACTTTTCTCTGAAGAACTGTATATATGTGCAACTTATTTGCTTAGCAATATATTTAGATGGAAACCGAAAGCTTCCAGGAATATGTTTTTTATCAATATATTCACAAATCATTCCTATTGAACTTAGGTAAGGCATCTGCAAAACAGTTGCTAACAAGTTTTGGAGATACATTTATATTGAACAAAATGTATTTAAAGATTAATGTTTTGTTTTTAATGTCTAAGACAAAGCCCAGTCTCTTGTGTCAAAGTCTTGAAGTTTTTGCACCCACCCTTTAGTGCTGAACGCCGTCCTACTAATTTTTCACTGGTATGTCAATGTTACACTATTTCCTGCTTTATGACTCTGGGCAAAATTAAGTTTTGTATGAAACATAACTGAGAATACATTTGAGGTGTACATGAATGTCCACAGGGCTGCTAGAATGGCATATTAGAAAAAAAGCCATTTAGTTTCAGTATATTCATACTAGAGAGGGATCATGGCCAGTAAGGTTGAAAGGTTACAATGACCATTAATTCTTCCAGCAATATTTCTTTCAATGTCTGGAAGAAAAGAATTGTTTCTTAATGTTTTGTTCATCACTATGGAAGATTTATTGATTGTATAATTTTGTTTTTTGTAACCAGGGAGTAACACACATTGGCTATACAGACCTGCCCAGCCGCATGGCCACACAGGCTAGCACGCTCTACTCCAACAACATACTGAAACTGCTGAAGGCCATCAGTCCAGACAAGGAATACTTCCACTATGAGCCCAAAGATGAATTTGACTATGGAACAATAGACCATGTCATCCGTGGGACTCTTGTTATGAAGGTGGGTTTTTATTTGTAACTGTCTCCTGGCATCCCTCCGTCTTGGCATGAGTTAGCAGACCCTGTCATGCTAGGATAAGGCAACAAATGAGTACTAAAAACCCAATTCCAGCTGGGAATAGCTCACGTTACAACCAAGCAAGAATGTTGTTATGAACGTTTCAAAATATACTTTTCCAGGAATTTTGGCTTTGACACGCTGTTTATGGCAGGGAAAGCATGCAACCTCAGCAGGACATATCGATTTACTCCTTTTTTAAACTAAGCATTATTCAGCCCTCCTAAAAGAGAATTTGTCTTCCAAAACCACTGCTAACTGGTTTGTGATTGCTGTTTGTTCAGTATAATCTCCTATGCAATCCGTGAGTTTTTGTTTTGAGTACTCCCGCCAACAAGGCAAGATCTCCCACAATGCAAGATGCCAAAGTCCTGATGTGTCTTTCTCACGCAAAACTCTCTGGATGTTTCAGTCTGATTCTGTCGTTTGTGTTCTCACGGTCTGTCCTGCGTGTTTTCTCGTGTCCAGGATGGCATGAACATGTTCCCACCTCCGCTCCCCAAAACATCCCCCACCCCAACTCCGGCGAAACAGAAAACAGTCGCTGAGCTGGAGGCTGANTCCCCAAAACATCCCCCACCCCAACTCCGGCGAAACAGAAAACAGTCGCTGAGCTGGAGGCTGAGAAAGCTGCTGCAGTCTCTCCCTTCAGCCGCACCATGACCTCTGCTGGCGTCTACACTGCAGGTCAGATACAGATAAATATTCAGCCTCCTGGATGTTTTCTGCTGTTTGTTGTGCTATGAAGTTATTTCTAAAGGGATTTATTGAAGATTTATACTGTTACTGTACAACTACAGCTGTGTATTATTCAAAAAATTTGAGAAACAACGTGAATACTTGGGACTTCAATATTGATTCCAGATTGATGGTTCTGATAGCTTTTCTCTTTTTAATTGAGAAGTGTCTAGAGTGAAAAGTTTTATACACCCTCAAAATAAAAAAAAATCTTAAATTACACAAGACATTTACTCCTTTTTTTTTTTTTTTTAAGTTTGATGCTGATGAGATGAACCTCTTTTATGGAAACCAGGCATCAATTGACATTGCATGTTTTGATACTTGGTAATATCAAAGCATCTCAGTTTGTAACAAAAACTATTTTGATATCCAGGCCTATGCACAATAGTATATATTTTATCATAGTAAAAAACAAGATTGTATGGTTTTTAATTGATTCACAAAAGGTTTATATGATAAAAATCCTCCAATTTTACTTTGGTTAGGCTACAACCAGCAAAAAAATCTGATCTGTTGCTCTGATTTTAAATTACGTTTATATGTGGACATTCTGAATAATGCCTTATTTGGAAATATTTGACTTTTTTTTTTTTTTTTTTTTTTTTTTTTAGTATGTTATTGCTATCAGAGCTGAGAGATCAATTTAAAGGAATGTTGGGTGAAAAGACTCAGTAATATTTAATGAATAATATGTTCCCCACTGAGCTCAAAGAATAACACACAGGTTCATTTCTTACAACTTTCAACAATTCTGACTCACCACTCTCTGGTTTATGACAATATAGAGAGTGGGGCATTTTTTTTTAAAGATAATTCGAATGAATTATTAGTAAAAAGGCAATGCAAAAACTTCAATGTCTTTACTTTATACTTATGGCTATTATGGGGAAAATGAAAAACATATTCGGTTGTCTCTTTTTAGGTCTGTCCACCTGTCTGGCTCTGGGCATCATCTCTCCCAATGCAGCGTTCACGCAGATGGTGACGACCTTTGGCCTGTCTGGGATTGTGGGATACCACACTGTGTGGGGTGTTACCCCCGCTCTACACTCACCCCTCATGTCTGTCACTAACGCCATCTCAGGTCAGGCCTCATTTGCTCAGCGTGAAATGATTATGGTCTAATAATCATGGTTTTTGCACTTCCTTCATATTTTGTTTTATATTTCACGCTTTTTATTGCTTTATTTGTATGTTTAGTATTTTAGACTTTGCTAGGTAGGTGACCATATATATTATGTAGCTATGGCCGGTTTTGAACCCAGAAGAGGAAACTTTATCGAATTGTAAAAATGCATTCTTTATCTTTGCATCAAACCTTTTTAGTCATAGAAAATGCATTATTTTCTTAAATTGTCTTACGATTAATTGAACTTGTAGTAAAAACTGTGTGGACAGCTGAGAAAGCTAGTTTAGATGGGCATTTGTGATTCTCTGTGTCCTCTCTCTCAGGCCTGACGGCTGTAGGAGGTCTCGTCTTAATGGGTGGAGGTCTCACACCCTCCACCCTGCCTGAGAGTCTTGCTCTGGCTGCTGCCTTTGTTTCCTCCATCAACATTGCTGGTCTGACTTTCATCGCTTTATCAAGATAATGACAAAGAACAAATTTTATTCCTCACCTCAACAAATGAAGTACTCAAGTGTCCTTTTTTTTTTTTTTTTTTTNTTTTTTTTTTTTTTTTTTGTTGAATGTGTTTAGGTGGTTTTCTAATCACTCAGAGAATGTTGGACATGTTCAAGCGTCCCACAGACCCACCTGAGTACAACTACCTGTACGCACTGCCAGGAGCCGCATTTGTAGGAGGATATGGAGCATCGGTAGCTGCTGGATACAGTATTGAGCAGGTGACGGGACCTTCATCCTCTCATTCTGAAGATTTAAGATTGAGAAACACATAAAGAGCTTGTAAAGTCCTACAAGACTGTAACATGTGACATTATGAATATGTACAAATAAGGCTAACTCGTGCTTGTTATTGACTTTAGATGATGTACCTGGGCTCAGGTTTGTGCTGTGTTGGGGCGCTGGCTGGCCTCTCTGCCCAGAAGACCAGCCGTTTGGGGAATTCTCTCGGTATGATGGGAGTAGCAGGAGGTATTGCTGCCACTCTCGGCGCTCTCAAACCTTCACCAGAGCTGCTGTCCCAGATGTCTCTGGCCATGGCTACTGGAGGAACCCTGGGTAGGTAGCTTCTCATTTTTTGAAGAGCTACAGTATAGCTGCCACATAAGATACATAAGATGTTGTGATGGCAGAAATTATACTTTTTATGTGTGCTGCATGCTGCTGTGAATAATTATAACATGGCAAAATTGTTTGATTGCTGTTCCATGCATATTATCATTGCTGAAAAGACAAAAATTGAATTTTCCAAATGACTGATGAAAGAAATTTTATTTTTTTGCTACAGTTCACCAACGTTGGCATTATTATCAAATGCAGTGCAACATAATTTTGTTGTCATGCGCAATCCACCCTGCTGGGAGCATGCATTATAATGTCATGGCAAGGAAGCAATAGCTGTAGTAGCAGCTATTTGTCTCTGGCTTTCATTCCACAATAAAAAAAAAAAGAAACAAATTTTTTAAAGCCTGGGTATTTGTCCTTTGAAGCCTAACGGATTGTTTAGAAAACTGAAAGACCATAAGGAATGAGTTTCATGTTAATAACTTTGCATGCTTCCTCCAGGCTTTGAAGGATGAAGTGAAATTTTCCAAATCATAACAGAACATCAGTCATCCTGTCCAGACACAGATGAGTGGATATCGTCATCATGTCTGAATGTTCTACATGTTAATAGTAATTTAAGAAAGCAGGATGATAAATGATGTTGTACTATGTACACACAAACACCATCAGCAGGGCATGATGATTTACTCTGCTTTAATTAGTAACTCTCTCTTTTATGGAAACCATAGTACTTTTTTGACAGCACACTTAAGAACTTAAGATTCTGTCTTTGAAGATCCAACTCAAATTGAATAGCGGATTAACTGAAAGCAGGTGTCTGACGTTTCACCATAAACTATTTTTTATTTTCTACTTACACAGTAATTTATTTTTTTTTTATTATTAAAACTTAGCTGGTGCGCATGAGAAGATTTTAGTATTTGCTGCTTTAGTTAGCCAGACATTGTAACTCACTGAGGTTGTCTTTTTTTTCTCTCCCTCTCTTTTGGGCTGGGCTTCATATCTCAACTGTGTGTGCATTTATCTTTCTTAGGTCTGACCATTGCCAAGCGCATCGAGATTTCTGACTTGCCACAGCTTGTGGCAGCCTTCCACAGCCTTGTGGGGCTGGCAGCTGTTCTCACTTGTGTTGCTGAGTTCATGATTGAGTATCCCCACCTGGATGCTCACCCAGCTGCTGGTGTGCTCAAGACTGTGGCCTATCTGGGCACCTACATTGGAGGGGTCACTTTCAGTGGATCTCTGGTGGCCTATGGCAAACTTCAAGGTACTGGATTTTACTGTAGAACAAAATATTAGCTTATGTATCTACTTCTAGGTGATGGGATGTTATATAGTCAGCAGTATGCCATTTACAAGTCTGGTCATTGTTCTTCCTTTAACACAGACATGCAAACAACCTTATAAGCATGTTGATCTCTATGTCCTCTGGTGCTGATTGTGTCTTTCATCTAGTTAAAGCTAAAGATCCTCTGGTAAATCCAGGCCTAGATAGGGATTGTGTGTGCGTGTGTCAGCAGTCGCTCATTTTCACTGTAGTGATCGAGAGGAACACATGAAAAGCTTTCCAATAATTTGTTTAGGGCTGGGCAGCGTAGTGGCTGCAAGGCTGTGGTTTCGTGGTTGGCTGTTGCCTTATTTGTATATGGGACAGACAGTCTGGACAGACGAGTCTGAGGAGAATCTTTGGGGTTCACTGCTAAAACAAAAAGTGTGTTCACATGTTTTTATGTCATCAAGTTATTTCCCTTAAGCCCTACAAAGCAGTGGTGTCCATTGATGGTGTCTCCAAAACATGTTTGATGTCTCGTTTTTTTTTTTGTTTTGTTTTTTTTTTTTTAATTCTAGGCCTCCTGAGCTCTGCCCCTCTGTTGTTGCCGGGACGCCACATGTTGAATGCTGGTCTGATGGCAGCATCCATAGGAGGCATGGTTCCCTTTATGCTCAGTTCCAGCTATGGAACTGGTATGGGGTGTCTGCTGGGAGTGTCTGGGCTTTCCACTGTTATGGTGAGTCTTCACTGGGACAGAAGGAAGGGCAGCACTTCACTCAGCCTAGGCAGTGGAGCCAAAAAAAATTTAAGAGGTGCAGCACGCACTGTCAGTTAAAGGAGCATATCGGTGATTTTTGCACGTTTGAGCCCTATGTGTACAACTTGCATACACATTACGTTACTGACAATCATTTCCAAAAATATACTACTGGAGCGGTAAATTGGACAGTACGGTGACTCAGGGGTTAACACTGTCGCTCTCACAGCAAGAATGTTCTGGGCTCGAGTCCGACCTTGTCTTTTCTGTGTGGAGTTTGCATGTTCTCCCCGGGTCTGCATGGGTTCCCTCCGGGTGCTCTGGCTACCTCCCACCTCCAAAGACATGCAGGTCAGGTGAATTGGAAACTCTAAATTGACCGTAGGTGTGAATGNCTCCCACCTCCAAAGACATGCAGGTCAGGTGAATTGGAAACTCTAAATTGACCGTAGGTGTGAATGGGTTTGTCTGTCTCTGTGTGTCAGCCCTGCGATAGACTGGCGACCTGTCCGTTGCCCAATGAGCTGGGATAGGCTCCAGCCCCGTGACCCTTAACGGGACAAACGGGTTTAGGAAATGGATGGATGGAGCGGTAAATTTAAAAAATGTTTTCCTACCTTCCAGACTGGCATTGGTTTCAGTTCATTCCAGTATGGTTTTAAAATATACTTGTAGAGACTTGAAATGTGCCTGAGATCAGTAATTCAGCTATTTCGGTTAATGGCAACTTCTCCATAGGGTGTAACCCTGACGGCGGCCATTGGGGGCGCTGATATGCCCGTTGTCATCACAGTGTTGAACAGCTACTCTGGATGGGCACTTTGTGCTGAAGGGTTCTTACTCGACAACAATCTCATGACCATTGTTGGAGCTCTGATTGGCTCCTCTGGCGCCATCCTCTCCTACATTATGTGTGTGGTGAGTAGATGTGCACAATCACATGCGCACTTGTCACACGCTCTTCACAGTTATGCGTCTGACTTACTATCGCTCTCTCTTCCAAGGCTATGAACCGCTCCCTGCCCAATGTGATCCTGGGTGGTTACGGCACCACCTCCACTGCTGGCGGTAAGCCCATGGAGATTGTTGGTACTCACACTGAGGTCAACGTGGATCAGACCATTGAAATGATCAAAGAAGCCAACAACATCATCATCACACCAGGTACGTACTGTTCATGTTACCCGAGACACTGCTGTGAACAATCTGGAGATCAGAATGTCCTTTCAAGGATCAGTCAACGCGTACATGCTGACATATGAACCAAAATGTTAATTTCAAAGGCTTGTAACTTTTAAATTCTAACCAATATTTTTGCTTGTTTAAATAACAATACTTTTTCACAGATTTAAACCAGAGTCGCTGTAACAGACAGCTAACCAGCAATCCTCGATCCAGCTTTGTTTTGATTAGCTCTTGATGAGAAAAAGGCAAAGATCAACTTAGTCTTTTGAATTTTACTGGCCCATAAAATTCTCTGCTAGTTGGCAAGTGGGCATCAATTGATTTTTATCAGCCAAAGAAACTTTTGCCAGCTTTTGAGGTTTATTTTGAACACTGCACACATAGTAGTGGAGCCTATTCATCACGAAGTAGAGCAACAGAGACTGGAGCCTGCTAGAGACAGGTGTAGAGAGAACTTTGGGTCTACATCAGAGAATAAAGTGGAACACCACTGTAATTTCAGACTTTTTTGCCGCAGGGCTGTATGGATCATCTTCTGCACTCCAGATGCTGCGTTTTAGACTGTCAGAATCAATAAGACCAACTATCACTCTCACCCGATTAGCTTTACCTGATTGATGATGCTGATTGCATGTAAGATGCTGCTCTGCGAAAATGGGGGTCAAAAAAAACAGCTGCGCAGCAGCTTAGGAAAAGCTAGAAGCTATAACAGATCTTTTGGAAATGGTCCGGTTCTTTGATTGAATGATGATATTAAATTCAGAATATTGGAGGAGGATAGACTTTATGAAGTGTAGTAACCATGAGAGGGAGCCGTTTGTCCAGAAATGATCCAACAGCCAGCTGGTCCCTTGTGACACACACACACACACATACAACATGTGGGTATTAGATGTTTGTTGCAGTTGAAAGTAAAGGATGATGTGTTTCATTTGCGAGTGTGAGGCAGTAACTACATCGATTAATCAAATAAAGCCAAACTTAAAACTTGAGTCACTGTAAAGTGTTCTGACTTAGAGGAAGCATTTTTAATAAATTGGATTTCTTTTCTTTTTCCAATGGTCAAACAAATGCAAGGACAGCTGTGTGGTCTCACATGCTGGTTTGATTAGAGAAACGGTGAAAAATCATAAGAGCTGTTCCATCCAGACTCAGACTTCATGCATTGTCAACAACAAAGCATGGCTGTGAGGAAACTGAAGGCTCCAGTTGTCTGGGGAATTAGGAGACACAAGATAGGGGTGACCTGCTTCAAGAGGACTCTATTAGGGGCCACACTGAACTCTACAGGGTACCTGACCACCAGGGTTAACTAGGGGTTATGCAGATGCAAGGAAAGGAGTTCTTTGCACGCAGGACGCCAGAATGCACACCACACACATATGTAGCCTGGACAAAGTGTTTCCTTCCAAAAATGTCTCCCAGGCTATTGAACCACAACAATTTAATACATAAAGGAGAATGTGGCTAGGGACGGGGATACATCTGGAAGGACAGAGAGGACAAAAGACTAAGTTAAGGGTAGAACAATAAGTGTCTTATTGTTAAGCCCCTGCTTGTTCACTTTTTTTTACTTTTAAGACTTAACCATATCCAATGGTTTTTACCAGTGGGGCAATACCAAAGACAAATAAGAAAACGGAAATTTATTGGATAAAAGAATACTTAAAATCAGAAACCATACATAAATTCTGTAATCACTTGGAATTAAAGATATGAAGTGTCTATTATGTGATGATTGTGTGTTTTTGTTTAGGTTGGGGTCTGTGTGCAGCAAAAGCTCAGTACCCAATTGCGGATATGGTGAAGATGCTGAGAGAACAGGGCAAAACTGTCAGGTGACTCTCTACACATCCTTGTTATTCCTGCTTAAATAAGCTTTTAAAAGATGATAATAGTTAGGACACTTTGCAAAAACAACTCACTCAGGTCATCAGACACCTGACGTGTGATAAGTGTTTATTTTATCTAAGGGGAAAAGCCTTGAATTAAAAATTAAGCAGAGAAAGCTGTAAATACCTTTCTACTGCACTTTTGCCAGTGTTGTTTATTTATAAAGCCAATATCACATGCATTGTCTCAAAGGGCCTGTACAGGCCCACACAGCAACAGGTCCCGACCCAGCCCAAGCAGGAAAAACCCTCTTAAAAAAAAATCTTATTATATAAGGAAAAGTGCACAATTGTGATTGTATTTAAGCAGGAAAAGTTGTGCATTTTGACATGGTAGCAGGAAAATGGCTTGATTCGAGGGCAGAGAGCTTTCTGTGACAAAGATTAGTGTTTCATGTTTTCTGTTCCTCTCCCTCAGGTTTGGTATCCATCCGGTGGCCGGACGCATGCCAGGCCAGCTGAACGTCCTTTTAGCTGAAGCTGGTGTTCCTTATGATGTGGTCTTGGAGATGGATGAGATCAATGAGGACTTCCCAGGTAATACTGACTCCTGCAGAGCCCTTAAATTTTAGATAGCTGTTATAAAGATCTATTTTGACATGGTTGTCACTTTAGCCAAAAGTTGCAGGATTAAATTACTAAATCTACATGTAATAAATGCTTCTCCTTTGATCTACATTCACAGCAACCTACTATTGATTATATCTTGATGTTTAGACATGCCATGTATCAGGGCAACAGACTGTTTTCTTAGCAACCTGGCATGCGCTGTGAGACACATGGTTTTGTTTATGACAGAGGAAGATAAGTGTGGTGCTGGGGATCTCAATAACATTAGCATGGACAATTGCAGCGCATTTCATCTGTGGTTAGTTTGTCCGTTTATCTGACTTATTTAAATGTCCAAATGTTGATCTTTGAACCACAGAGACTGATTTGACACTGGTCATTGGTGCCAACGACACAGTGAATTCTGCAGCACAAGAAGATCCCAACTCCATAATTGCTGGCATGCCTGTCCTGGAGGTGTGGAAGTCCAAGCAGGTTGGTCTTTTTTTTTTTTTTTTTTNTTTTTTTTTTTTTTTTTGTAGTTATCTGCACTGTTGCACCTGCAGTATTGCTGCATCTTAGCTGCATGTACAAAAAAAGAAACCTGTTTTTACCTTTATTCCAGGTGATAGTGATGAAGCGTACGTTAGGCGTGGGCTACGCTGCAGTAGATAACCCCATTTTCTACAAGCCCAACACATCCATGTTGCTGGGAGATGCCAAGAAGACATGTGACAGCCTGCAAGCCAAAATCAGAGAGGCCTTCTATTAGATACTTACCATCATTAGCTGTCAGGTAAAGAGGAGAGCTGACAGATACTTTAGTTCCAGCGTGGGCTTAGAGGATCTATACTGTTGGACAAATCTATTGGGTCTAGAACAAATGTGACTATAATTAAATGCTGTATCAAAGGTGCAAATTTCATTAAGGTGGTTTTCCCAAATGAATGATTCAAGTGTGTACCGATTTGTAAATAAATATTTAAATGTAGTATCTTAAGTCATTTCTTTGCATTTCAACATTTTATTTTGCGTCACAGGTACATCAAACAGGCTGTAGCTGAAAACTGATAAAACAACAGCATACAAAGAGTTTAAAGTCTAAGCTTAATTTAAAATTACTGCACCCAGTTTCTTTTCTCATTAAATAATGTCAGATTTGACCTTTAAAAAGACAAAGATGATATGCTTATATTTCTAGGTGATTTCAATTGATTTGCTTTTTCTTGCCACTTTGCAGATGATTTTAAGATTTTCTTTGGCCAGTCTTTGTTGCAGCTGCAGTGTGTTTTCAGCATTACACTACTTGTATTTAACAATGTATTAACGCACTCCAATAATGTTTACTGTTTCAAGTCCTTCGTATGTTATCACATGCTCCTAGGGTGTTAATATGAGTAGAAACCATAATTTTCATTACAAAATAAAATCACTCAAAAAAAGAACTATAAAATGAAACTGGGTATCATATTGTAGGTCTTGCAGATGATCATGGTGGGCCATTCCTCAACATTTTCCAGCAGCGGCTTTGGCTTTGGTGATAACTGAGTGCAGGTAGGCGTAGAAGAAGAGAAGGTTATCATATTCTCCGCTGTACTCCTGAGCAAGGCAATGCTCATGGTAGTCTTTGAGGAAGTAGTAAATGGCCTCAATCGTAGACAGGTAGGTGTCGGGTTTGCCCTTCTGATGGCGCCAGAAGCATGTTTTCCTCATTTTCAGCTCTACCTGGAGCAAAGCTGGAGCACAACACGTGTTGGTCAGAATACAAACCAGTGAGGTAATGTTGAACAGCATGATGGGTGAAGTACGTTTGCCCCTAATCACCAGCTCTCAAGTTGTCTGAAAGGCTGTACGATTGCAGTCTCTCATGATTACCTTGCAGTCTCTCATCTGTGATGATTTTGTTGGTCTGGTTCCATGTGCTGTCAATGAACACCACCCTCTGGAGGGAAGACGCCCTTGACTCTGAGCTTTTAGCCTCATCTGGGGTCCCTGACCCCAGGTCCTCTGCAATGTGTGTGGCTTCCTCACTCCTCAGCCTCTTTCGGCAGTGCTCATCAGAGGAGTCATGTAACCTGCTGTTAGTCCTGTCATGTAAACACTGCATCATGTCTTGCACCGTGACTGACCCTGGACCAGGGAACACCAACACCACCTGGAGAGAGTAGAGTGACAACAGAGTCGGAGTGAAGAGCACCATTGTATGTTTGTTTATATATGCTTACATTTAAGAAGCAATGACAGAGAGGAATATGAGAATAATCAAGTTCAAAAGCAGAGATGAGAGTTCAATTATACAGTATAATCAAGTACAAAATACAAAAGTGGGGGAAAAGAGAAAAGAAGAGTTTGAAAATGTCACAAATACAACAAAAGCAAAGGTTGAAGTCAAATTCCAGTAAAAATGACGTCAATGTAAAAAAATGATGTATTGTCATTACATCTGATATCTGTAGTGCTATAAGCCTGCAAATAATCAAGCATGACGTATGAAAATGCTGCACTGACTAATTCTTCTCAATCTAACAAATGGACAAAAACCAAAAAAAAAAAAATTGAGTACAAAGCATACATGTATAAAATTAGTGGATGTACCAATTACAGAACATGACTAAGGCAAAGAAAACATGTCAAAGGCAAACTGAAAATACACTAGAAGTGAATGATGTACAATGGCAACTGAGTACTCATTAGCCCTTGAAGACATTTAAATGAATTTCCAAGTAAAATTTGGAGTTTTTTAAGCACCAACTATCAAGTAAAACCAATTAAGAACCACTTAAGAAGAGCAATAAGAGAATGAAGTGCACAGCTTCATCAGAACATTTAAAGACATTAGGGGATATGGGTAAAAGTCCATGTTTCAGGATGAAGAGAAACTAACTTTGTTCTGTTCATACTCAGGTATGCAGGGGTAGGTGTATATGGTGACATCACTGGGAGCGAGGATCTTGGCGTGAATTGCTGTGCTCTTGCCATCTGTCTCATTGGGATGCTTGATGATGTCTAGCTTCACAGGCAGCTAAGCACAACATACAGTATAAAGAGTAAGGTCAAGACACTTAAATTGTAACTACCATGTGCAAGATTTCATGAATCTTGCATCAAAGAAATGACTTAACATTTTCCACCATATAAACACAGTGCTATTACAGGTACTGCATAGTTGTAGGCCCGTCTTAAAAGAACAATCAAGTAAACTTAACCTCTTACTGACCTTGATTAAGGGGATTTCTTCAAGGC
This sequence comes from Lucifuga dentata, assembly GCA_014773175.1. NCBI lineage: Eukaryota > Metazoa > Chordata > Actinopteri > Ophidiiformes > Bythitidae > Lucifuga > Lucifuga dentata. The sequence continues at coordinate 23,806 of VXCM01000439.1, forward strand.
TGACACCCACTAATGAGCAGCATGTGTAGCAGAAGAACATCCTTGATCCTCCGCATTTAGAGCACTTCAGCCTGCCCCTCTGCTGTGCTTCATCTAGAACTCCATGTGATGCCAATTTTAGACCTTGGAGAGGCTGCTTGGCAAGCTCATGGGTGTCTGATGAATCACTAAAGACTGTTTTGTCAGGGCAACTAGGATGGAGAAGCTGGCCATGATCCAGGCTGTTCATATCTTACCCTTTAAATGTGGACAAACTGGCGTGGGAGAAACTTCTCAAGCAGAAGGAGCTGAAGGCAAAATAAAAAGCAAATAAGAAAAGTTACTCTAAATACAAACATCCAACATTTGCATCATTTCAGATGTAAAGGACAAGGTAATGTGAAAAAAAAAACCAGCCAGCTTCTGTTGTTTTTAAGACGGTCAAAATTCTTATTCTGGGAGATATGGTGTGTTGTGATGAGACGAGATGTCTACGATTTTGTCTAATTTTAAATACTGTATACAACACTAACTGCCATGTCCAAACTATTGTCCCATTATCAACTGTAATGAGTACATGTGCTTCACATTTTAAATATGAACAAGAAAAGGCACTGACATAGTCTGAAACATAGATGCATAGATTTCTATTATTTTGAGTCTCTCTCTCTCTCTCTCTGCAGAAATTTGCAGTTAATTTATGTACCATCAGGGGGTGCCTCAAGTACCACCAGTGGTGCTAATACCACAATTTGAGAACCACAAATGGTTTGTGACTTTAACTGTATTTTACTTCAAAAGTACCATCAGTTTTGAATTTTATGTACAGATAGCTGCTGACCAGGGCATTCAGAAATGGACATTGCAAACCAACTGAGGTCAATTTCATTTTATTTACAACTAGATTGAATTTAGATAGATGTCATATTTAACGTTTAAAGACAATCCTGTTCATTGTTTGGTTGTGTGGAATATACATAAATGTACATGGCAGCTTACTGGTTTAAAAAAGGATTCTTTTGGAAACCTCTTTCTGCTGTTAGGCTGCGCTCAGAGCCCGTACCGTAACTATACTAATAGACGGACAAAATCCTGTTTTAACATATATGAAACCCACTGAGAGCAGCAAAGCAAACCATTAGCTACGTATTGCTGATACTAGATCATAAGCTTTAGCTAACGTGTTTGCGAGATAAAGCTAATGAATGAATGAGTGTGAAGTAAACACATACAAAGTAGCTGTTAGCATTTTATACCAATGTGCACGGCATGTTGCATTTTTAAACAGTTAAACCTTAGCTTCCCTTTCTATTTTTCTACCTTTACTTCAGCACAATGTCTGACTATAGATCTGCCCTTCAGTCATGTTAAAATAACATACTCGTTTCAATGTTAGCTATGGCTGGTTAGCTCTGCTCAACACTCCGCAGTGCAATGACAGGCTAGAAATGCTAGCTAGCTAATATCAAAGTTAAAACGAAAACAAATGTCGGCACAAATAAATTTAGCTGTAATCCATACATATCCAAACTCTAGTTACCATAAAACTACCCACTTTCCACCATGCACAGCAACGTAAACTTCTTCTTCGACGCCGGAAGTCCGTTTGAGGGAAGGAGTTTTTGTTGATTTCCTGTTGTGTAGCTAATAAGTGTACCGGACCGGTACTCGTGACCATCACGTTAACTGGTGCGTTAGCTTAAACACACAGGTGGTTCCGTCTCAGGTAGGATTTGCAAACATCCCAAATCTGGTTAAAATCTGTTTTAGTTTCGGAAAGGTAAAGACGTTGTATTCAGAATCAGTGTTAGATGTTCACATTAAAAACATAAATTCATTCTCAACATTCTCCACAGTTATAAAATTGTTCCGAGAGGTAAGTTTTACAGGACATCACTTATTGATTACGTTGATTGGAAATACGTATCTATTTCTATACAAATATTATAAAGTCAATGAATTACATTTTAAACTACTATATTAATGTGGCATTGCATTCTTCTGTAATTTACAGAAAGATACTCTATTTTTTTTTTTTTTTTTTTTGCTTTATAACATTGTACAGGTTCAGGTTTATTCTCGACTTGTCAGTTATGCCCAATGTTTAGGAGTGTTATTTCTGACTTTTATTTTATTTTATTTTATTTTATTTTTGGTTTATTCCCAGTTTTTCAGCGTCAAATATCGTATTGACTGAAAAGTAAGAATATGCTAAAATTTCTAACTTTAGAATATGTCGTATCAGTGATCAGAAGTTTAAAATAACTTGTTACTGACAGCTGTGGCTTCATTTAGCTCATCTACTTTCCAAAGTCTAAAAGAGCTGTTGATAAATGTAGTCAGATTATCACAGACAAAATATAATGCCGTAAACTATTGAATATTTTCAATGTAGTCTAATTACTTTTTTTTTTTTAAATAAACTACTCAGGAAAAAGTATTTAAAATTATAGGTAAAAACCAACCTGTTGTTACACTATAATTTTCTGATAATTTGGAAACAGGTGATATTTGCTGTAATAAACATTATATTGAATGTTGTTTCACCAGGCAAGAAATCACACAAACCACATAAATTATGTCTCAAGATTTGTATGACGGTGACATGAAAAAAAAAAACAGTGGATGATAGTGACTTTCTTGGGCATCCCAACCTCCTCAACAAGTTCAGTGTGTCTCAGACTCACTACTGTGTACTGATGCTAATGTCACATCTGTTATGCAGTTTGTTTGTTTTTTTTATTGTGACAGGACGTAACATGATTTCATCATCTTCATTATCAAATTTTATGCTATCAGGCTTCCAGTGCCCATTTAAAGAAAACAGTGTTGATATACTGGATACAGGAGTGGCTTTGTTTTATGTAGCTTGTTATGTACTTTCTGTCATTAGTATCCTGTGCTACTGACACACAGAATACTGTTATATTAACATAAATATTTAGTTAGAATAGAACAGCACTGACATATTTGAATGTTCTGTTTTCATTCTGTTATGATGGAATTTCTTTGGATGCACTGCAACCAGTCATCCTAATTTAAGAAACAAGTCCTTTTGCATTAACAAATTCATCTTTTGCAGATGGCAATTCTCCGGTGTTGGCTCAACAAAACACAAAAGAGTAATTTAGGGCAAACAAGTGTAAAATACTAGTATGCAGTCATCTTGTTCAAAGCCAGATGTACCTGGTGTGATGTAAAACAGACTTTTTATGCCAAATTTCAAAGATACCTGAACTGTCACACTTTTTATGAACAATTGAGGCTCACATAGCAAACAGATGTGTGTGGAGTGAGACTTTTCAGTGTACATGACATTTGATTCCAAACACTGAGCACCAGAATCCCAAGTACTGTTTGCCGGGTTGTTTTTGAAAAGCATAGCACATAGTTATCAATATCAGTCATATGTCATTTGCCACAGAAAAAGCTGTTTTGATCACCACAAATTCACGTGAAAATTCCACGTATGAAAAGTCCACAGGTGAAAAAAGACTTTTTCCATGCCTGTATGTTTATTTACATAAATCTGAAACAAAGTTTATTCTGTTTGACACAAAGATTTATGCACAGATTATGCACAGAACAGTATGTTTTACTAAAGTTCCAGACATAATAACACTGTTTCTCCTCACTGTGTAGACTCGATTCTGCACTTGTTCCAGCTTTTTATTTTCTATTTTTTTTCTTTATATGTTATGAGCAATTATCTAAAAAAATGTGACAAGCTGTTATTTGGAGCTGATTTCAGAGAATTAACGAATCACACTAATCTTACCTGTCGTCCCTGCAGGCTTAATTTGTGAAGATCTGGAAGTGTTTATTTGCATCTTCTGGTGGTTCTTCCTCCACAGGTTAGCGATGATTTTGAACTCTAAAACATAATGGAGTGTTTCAGACTTGCATCTTTAGTTTCCATTGCCAGGACTGCTGGTTGATTCTGGCACTCTCCCCTGCTTTGGGTCAGCGAGTGGTTAGCACTAAGGCCTCACAGAGAGAAGGTCCTGGGGTTGAATCCGGGTGCTGCAGTTTCCTCAGTCCAAAAAAAGTGCATGTTAACTGATCTGGGAACTCTGTTGCCTGTAGGTGAATGACTTTGTTTTTTTCTGTAGAAGTGCTGCCATTGATCAGTGACTTGTCCAGGATCTACCTTGCTGCTGACACTGGGATTAGATCCAGCCCCCCCTGCACTATGCAAGAGGTAGCAGGTAGTCTACATAATCCATGTTACCAATTACTAAACAAACAAGCCATTTTAAAAATCAGCTACTTTCTTTTGCCCCTAAATTTTCACCATGTATCCTACCTGCAGTCAACTCTGCTGAATCAGCCTGAACAGTATCATTACTGAGATCTAAAAATATCTGCCTGTGTCAAATATGAACCAATTGACTGTTACTGCCATTTCTCATAATTCATGATTCATTCATTAATTTCCCCTCCTCCTTCTGATAATTCTAATATGAAGGGCAAATAATCCAAAAAGCATCTCACCACATTTCAGGGATGTTTGTTTCACCTCTGATGGCATAAAGACATGTTACTTTAGTCTGTATTGTATATTGTCGCCAGTCCTAAGCACTATAGTGTTAAAATATTTGAAGTATGCTCTTTCATGTGTACCCAGACTGCTTGGCACAGGTGGTCGACACCACATTTTACGCAGCATTCCCCAAATCAAAGGAGTGACTGGATGCCAGCTTGAGGAGATACCTGGCAAATGACTTTCTGGATCTCAGGTAACCACATACTAAAGATGCATACTTGCAGTGTGTGTCTCAGACTGTCAGAGATTTCTATATTTGTGTGAACATGAGGCTTTGAACATTTGCATTTTTCAGACACAAGGCCCAAAGCTCTTTGGAATTCGATATGGCTCGCTACAACAGCAGGGGATGAGGACAAGAGAGAGACGAGAGGTTCTGCTCACGGTCACACATAGGTACTCTAAGTGTGTGTTTGTGTGTGCGCAGGGGGAAGAGTGAGTGGGTTGTAAAGTAGCTTAATGACACTCAAATTCGTGTTTTCACTGATAACTGTGAATAACTCATGAACATTGCCCCCTGAAGCCCAGACTGGTTTTTATTATCTGCAGGGAAATTAAGACTTTTGAATGGGAGCCTCAGGAACATATTTCTCAAAGCAAATCACAAATCACACTGAAGTTGAAAGTTGTAAAATGTATTTAACATGATACAGTGGGCAGGACATACACAGGACAGGTCACCAGCCTATCATAGAGCTAACACAGAGACAAACAAACTCAGTCACACTGCTTTTCATACCTACAGGCAGTTTAGTCTCCAGTTCACCTAACCTGCGTGTCTTTGGACTGTGGAAGAAAACCAGAGCTCCCAGCATAAACCCACGCAGACATGGAGAGAACATGCAAACTCACACAGGCCCCAGTTGGATTTGAATCCAAAACAATTTATGTTTATACTTTATAGTTTTTACAGTTTGTTTATAGTTTATGAATGCTGGGATTGGCTAATGGATGGATGGATTGATGGATGGATGGATGGATGGATGACAGATGATGCAGTGGGCTTAAAGTTTATTACCTGCCCTCCATTTTTATCACATAACACCCCTTTAAACACTATAAAATTTAATTCAGTTACTTAAAATAAAATAAGATAATTCAATAAAAAAAAAAAAAAANAAAAAAAAAAAAAAAAACTTTCATTATGCACAAGCATTGAATATCCCAGGTTTAATAAAAGTCCAGTTTAATTTCTTAATCTTAGACACACACAAACACAGCTACACAGAATTTGGTTAGCATTTAAGGCATTGCTATATAGAGATATTTCACAAACAGGCTATCTACACTTTACATTAAAAAAAAAAATGCTTTTAAACTAAGTGATGATAATTTCCATTCAGTCGTAATCGTATGATATCCATTTGTTAGCTTAAAGGTGCAATCAGGGCTATTTTGCTGCCTCTTTGCACAAAATAACCAGATTATGTAGAAATGATCACTTTGCTTAATGGAATTTATTTGAGCATAGTTATAAAAAAAGAAGACTGATGTTGAAGGTATACTTATTTTTCAAGTGTAAAGACATGCATACAGCCTTTCTGATTTTAAAGTGTGACCCTTGAGATAACGTTATGCTTGCTAAACTGAAAAAATCATAACTTCTATGCAAATCTGAAGACATTGACAATTTTAGGACAAGCAAGGGGGAAAGTCATTGTCACGCTTGAAGACATCAAGTCATTATGCAACTGGCTTCTCTGTGTGACATAATGAATGACCTGTCATGTAAAACTGCAATGAATACCGAGACAAGCAGGTGATGGGGAATTCAGTGTGTGTGTGTGTGTGTGTGTGTGTGTGCGCACAGAATGCTGTGAAATGCTTGCAAACAATCAAATACCGCAACAATGGAAAACACCAAACAGACAAACTTTATTTTCCAAATTCTATGTCAACGCTGAATACAAAGTGAAATAGATGCACAAAACGAAAGCAGGAATTAGAAGAAGACTTAATCAGTTGAGGCAGTTTTGTAATCACAGATCCATTTGCAGCTGTTGTGGAGAATTCAACAGAATGCCGAGGCTTAGAGCAGAATGAATTATGCTTAGGAAGTTCAGAGCTTTCATCACAGTATCACAGCTCTGCCTTCGGGCTTCCTGTGTACATGGACCGATTTCTATGAATGAGTTTTGTTCATGATGATGATAAATCATCCCATATGAGCCACCAGACCAGCACTTTTTCTTTATGTCTAGAACTCTGAAATTTATACCGAGAAGTGGTGAACTTTCATAAAAGTGGTCTTCATTGATGTCAAACAGAAGAAAAACAACCTCATACTTCCACATAGTGATATACCAAGTCTTCCTCGTTATATTTAGATCTTTGGTGGACACTACTGGTTTTCGGCGGAAGAGATTTGGTCCAGCTTTAGTTCCTGTCAGTTATTGTCGATAAGAAAGCACTGCCATGATAAATAAACCTGGAGCATGGTAGAGTGCTTTATATATTAGCTGTATGGGAAGTCCAACTTGTGCCATCAGATGCTATTCATAAACTCTGACTGTGTTGATAGTCCAGAATGATTTCTGAATTTGTATGCCAGCAGTCCCCTTTGCCCTTTTTAACTTTCGTTTTATTACGTGTTTTGAGGCCACCGAATAATTGAGCAGCCTTTCAAACTTGTCTTATGTTAGCTGTCGATGTTGTGGTTATTGTTTTATACATAAATTGCTCTCTCTTTGCTTGGATTAAATTTGCTGTCAGAGTTCCTGGATGTCCCAGCCCTCTTTCACAATGGTCTGGTGTTTCAGGGGTTCCGTGCTAAGAGCAGCAAATACAGAATTCCCCTAGGTTGCATAACTAGAGATTTCCTCCAGGCAAATGAAGGTTTACAGCCCTGAACTGTATCAAGTTCGGCTTTGCGCCTCCATCCCCCCCCCCGGGCCTCCCCTTTCTCCTGCTACCCCAAGACCACCTCTCCACCTCGTACGAGACTCCCCAGCCTCTCTCTCCCTCTTCATCTTCACTGCTTTATGTTCTGATCATCCTCCTCCCTTTCTTTCTGTCTTACTCCATCCTTTCCGACAGTGTTTGCTACGTCTCCAGATCACAGCGACTGTCAAACGTTCTCAGTCCTCCCCGTCTACCCTGCCCCATCTGCACATGTTTACAGTGTGAGAGACGTGGTTCTCTGTATTTGTGCTTTCACACACATGCAAATGAGGTTCTGGTGTTCTATTTTAATCACACAGAAAAGTTATAAATCATCGTCTTAGAATCATCATTCATCCCTAGAGCTTCATTAAAGCTGCACAGTAGCTCTGTGTCTGTTTCTTTCAGCCAAGGAAAAACTACAGCCATCCACAAGAGCTACCAGCTAATATAGGATTTTGGATTCCACAATATAAATCATATATTTGACCTGCCGGTAGCTAAATCTTGTAAGCAGTTATGTAGACGATAATAGTAGAATTGTTTTCATCAAAGTTTGGCTCCTGGAAGCACTCCAAAACTGACACAGCCCTGACATATTATCGCTTCATACAGTTGTGAGAAGTAACATGCAAACAACTGTCTACATATTCAGCAGTAATGGAGCAACATTAGCAACCCACTGGAGTCTGCTTCTGCCCATCTGTTGGCTTATTTTTTTGGGAGGGGCATTTTTGTCTTTATTATAGATAGGAGAGAGAGAGAGAGAGAGAGAGAGAGAGAGAGAGAGAGAGAGAGAGAGATCACCAGTACACAATATCCATCCTAACCACTGATCCACCACATGCTCCCAACCTGATGATTGTGAGTCCAATTATCTCTTGCCTTTTAGCTCTGTTTTGGCATCCACCGGCTCCAGAATAAAATTTTTGTCTTTACTTTCTTGATATTTGACTTCCACAAACCAGGTGTTTCTTAACTTTGCCCTTCTGCTGTGTGGTTCTGGGCAGGTGTACAGTCGGCTTATTACAGCTTTTTTAATGGAATCAGCTGCTTTCTGCTGCTGGAAATGAAGTTGATGACAGCAGATACACAGTAAATATGTAAAAACTCAGTAGAGCTGCAGAGTTTGGTGATAATTCTATGGGCTTGTCACTGTGAGGGACGCTTTCACATTCCACAATCATTTGGTTCAGTGTTCATTTTGAAAATTAAGATGTATGCAAATTTAATTTGGAAAAATCTGTAAAACATTATAGTGAAATATTCTGTTAAAGAATCATTACTGGCGAGATTTATGCCGTTTCATAATTTTTCTATTTGATAACAGTAATGAACAGCAGATGAATAAAAGTCTGGGGTTTCCCACATTTGGGGAAAAGAAAAAACAACAATAAAAAAACCCCAAAAGATTAGTGATTTGAGCATTATTTTAGTAAAAGCTATAAACCCTGGAAGACTTTGTAAGTATAAATTGTATTTCTGACATGCCAGCGTTGCGTCTTTTTCCTTGGAAGTGTGTAGCTTCGTGTTTGTGACAGTTCTCTCTCATTCCTGTTGGCTTCAGCTTCTCCTCATCCTGCTGGGAATACACAGCCTTGAGTCTGAAACGTGTTTACATTTTGAGCATGTTACAAATTATCTGCTAAGACTAACGTTGCGTGACTTGGCAGAAGCCTTCACCTTGCTCAGATGTTGTTTGGGTCAAACGTATTTCAGGGATTTGCTCTCAATTTGACTGTCTTTATCTGACAGGGGTTCTCTCAAGCCAGATGTGAACCCAGGCAGAAGGTAAAGCTCTTACTTTGTGTGTTAGTATGTATGTACGTGTGTTTCCATGCATAAGTGTGTGTATATAAATCTGTGTATGGTGTGGGCACCCTGCCAGTATGTCTACAATTCTGGACTATACTGAAAACGCTCCAGTTTCACACAATACAAAATAAACTCAGAGGGAATTATGACATTTGACCATGTTGATGTATTTTTATCTCATCCAGCATAAATTAATAGATTTATTCTAGAATTGTACCATGTTACCACATCTTAACTTTTATTATCAGATGAACGAATGTTACTGTTTATATATTTCTTGTGTCTGTGTTTTCCAAAACTTTACTTAGTAATGTGAAATTAATCCTCTTAAAAACGATGACAGCAGATTTGATTATCTTGTCATTAAATCATGTAATCCGGGAAATGCACTGCTTCATATCTCCAGAAGACAGTAATAATATCAAAGTTGGGAACACTTTAAGAGCCTAATGTGTAATGTTTTATCTACAGGCTTGTGTGAATTATTGTTACAGGTTGATTGACCTGATTTTATCGTTATTTAAAGCTTAGATTAGGGCTTGTCTTGAATGAGCTATTCTCTAAATAAAAAGTACAGCTCATAAAGGATCGTGCATTTATATGTATGAATTATAGTTGTGTTTTATCATATACTGCCTAAACAGGAGGCCTCATCAGACCTGTTATCCAGTTATCCAGGATATTGTGGTTGATAAACAAGGTCATTTTTCTTATTAATGAATACCATGCAAATAGTAAAAAGTCCATTTATTTCTCAAATGTATTTATTCTTGGTGCAGTGTAGAGTATGTTTTGAAAGTTAAGTTTGTGTCACGGTGTTTCAGCAGAAAACAGTTCTGTTTTCATCAGATCAAGGCCTTTGAGCTTCTTCTTAAATCTGCATTAAGAGGTATTTCTTGTGTGAAAATGAATCAAATGACCTTATGTGAAAGGGGTGCTAATATTGCCAATTCCACTGAGAATCAACACTTCTCTCTGCAGTTCTTCTTCCCTCGCAGTGGCCTTCCTTTCTGAGACAGGGCTATGAACTGTCAGCTCGTTATCCCCGGCCTGACAAACCAAAACAGTGCTTGTTTATGTAAAATTGTGCCCACTTAAATGAGCTATTTGTATGCTACCCGTCTAGCATGACAGGGCGGAGAGCAAAGTAAATGAGGGGCTGGTGTAAAAAGTTGAATGTTTATCAAGTCAGTGAGACCCAGATATTTTTTTCAGGAGTTGGTGATCAACCTGTCAAACCTTTGACAGGTGCTAAGAAAACAGACTCCAATGTGATGATAATGCGGCTCTGTTTCTATTGGCTATAAACTGTAGGTACTCAGTTGCTTGCTAAAATGTGAGCCGTGAAAACTTAATAAGCTGTTGTCTTTCTGCTCTGTAGTCGTCAGAATTGCTTAATACATCATTAAAGTGAATGATTCAGGCAGACAAATACATATTGTAAGAAAAAGAGGCACACTCAAAATAACTCATCGTTCTTTTTATATAAATAACACAAATAACTTACAACATTGAATGATAACATAATGCTATATGCCATTATTGAAATATTGTAGTGATATCATGCAGAGCTTAAGAGGGTTGCCTGTATTAAAAACTAATGGACCTTCTGGTATGTTCTGTTCATATTTTTATCAGGTCTTTGTCATATTTGGTGAAAAATAGGAATGTCTCAACAGAAATGAAAAAATAGATCTCCCTAAATAAATATTTGATCCATTTAATGTGATTATTAACTGTGATGGAAAGAGACTGGATAACATATGCATGTAAAATGTTGTTCACTTTGTATTTTAATCTGGATATCTTTTCAGCAGCAGCAAAATATTGTAGCATTTCAAAAATCACACCTTTATAATGAAGAGGAAATCAGTGAGCAGCTACAATGCATTAGACCAGAGACTGGTTTATAATGCAGGAAGGACAAACAGATCCGACTTGTGTAATTTTATTGAACATGTTGTAGTAATCCTATTTATTGTGCCTCTGTTTAATGTGCTCTGATTACTTGTACCATGAAAAAAGACAAGTCCAGCTTGCTTAAGTACATCTAGGTGAAGCCAAAATCTCTGTTCTGCACCTGTCTGTGGCGCATACAGCTCTCCTCATCTGGTTGGGTGTAGATCGGGTCTGGAAAACAGATTCAGTCCTGACTGCTTAATACCTTTTACTGTTTTATAATAAAACACCTAACTGTTTCATAAGGAAATATAATAATCTCAAAATAACAATAACATTGAGTAGACTTTAGTGATTTTACAGTTTTTATACCAGTTGAAGCTATTTCAAATATTTCACTATTTTCTTGTGTCAGCATCATATCTGCTTATCTACAGTTTGGTGGTGTAGGTAATGAGTTTACATGAGCTTTGTGTCATTAGCATATATAACACGTGACTGAAATCATACATGATTTCTGCTCATCAGTCCTCTGCTTTTTCAGTCCACCCTCCTCTCCTCCTCCCTGCATTGCATGGGGATGAAGTGAGATGCTACATGCTCCCTCCTGGTCTTCTTCCCTCGCAGTGGCCTTCCTTTCTGAGACAGGGCTATGAACATTTCTTTGCCATTTCTAGTCCACTTTGCAGAGGAGTAAGCATTGAAGTAGTTTTCTAGGAAAACCTCCTTGAAGTTGCAGTTTTCATTGTAGATTCTCTGTAAATGGAAACCAAAGTCATTACATAATAAGGACCCGGCACTGACATTTGTGAATAAATAAATAAAGTGAGACATGGACATGACTGTTGCATGCAAACGAGATAATATCCCATGGTCACGAGTAACTACTGTGTGGGAACGAGATACTTAAAGTGTGACCACAAAGTTATTAATGCGTGGCAATGACTTAGTTCTAAACATAAAGAGACCACAGGCTAGTTGCACCTGCAAATTGATTGTGCCCTTGTTCTGAACTTTACGGTGACCACTTTGAAACAGCCGGCAGCTGCTTGAAGTGTCTAGTGTATTACACTTTGAGTGTTTCAGAAAAAGATATTACAGATTAATTGATGGGCCATAACATTACGCTAATTTTCAGACTTGACATTCTCAGTTTTGAGCAGATCATATAAATATCCTGTTGTCTCATTTTTTATGTGCTACTTGAAATTTCCATAAGTAGTTTACAAAATTGATATGGTTCGATTCAGCACTTCCAGTACTGTAAGCACGTGCATTAATGAAAATTTTTTACTTTTGTAGCATTTGGAGTAATGGAATCCCAAAGTGACTTGCAAAGGCATAATGGAAGTTACTGATGAGAAGTATTTATGTTATCAAAAAAGCCTTGCCTTGATGTCATCATTTTTCATTGTGTAATTATTGAATAACATTTTAATTTTTATATAAATAGGTTGTTATATGTGTTCAAATCTGAAGTGCTGCATACCATTTCTGAAAGTTAACAAATGGTTATGCCCATAAGTGTTTTCAGTTCATCTGTAATGTTATTTTTGGAAACACTTTATTGTTGATTGTGACAAACAAAGTGTAATACACTCACACAGGACTCCAGCTGGTTCAAAGCGATTACCTTAAAGTTCAGAAGAAGTGGGCAAACAATTTGTAGGCGGAGCTAGCTATCCTGTGGTCTCTTTATGTTTATAATTAAGTCGTTCTCATGCATTAATAACTTGTGGCCAGGTTTTAAGTGTCTCGTGGCCATGATTTATGTTTCTCATTCCCACGCAATAGTAAGTCGTGGCCATAGGATAGTATCTCATTTTGTAGGCATTAGTAACTCGTGGCCATGTGTTTTGTTTGTTTTTTTGTTTTTTTTTGTTTTGTTTTGTTTTTTTCACAAATATCATCACCCGGTCTCCCTGGCAGAATTTCATCCAGCCTCTAGTTGCTTTTAGGCTAATAGATCTTTTGCAGTATTTGTTCTGTTTCTGCATGGTTATGAGGTTAGCTGAAATTATGAGTTTTTGAAGGAATATTACCTTGCCTTGCAGTTGTCCAGCCTTGCTCATAGAGATGTAATACTGGCTCTTCACCCCTTTGATAGCCAGTATCCCCCCCTCAGACACAGTCCTGATCTCCAGGATACCTATCAGACAGTCACATTGGAAAAATAATTTTACTAAAGGTCATATAAAAGCACAACATCAACATCCAGTCTTCACTCCAGCTCTGCACTGCTCCACATTCATCTTCATTACCAAACAGGATGGAAGTTCCTGTTGTTAATCAGTCTGTAGTCCCTCTGGCTTTATTCAAGTCTTGTTAACTGGCTTGGGTGGCCATTACACAAACCACAGCCTATGCCATAGCACATATGGGAGACAGATTAGGCCTGTGTCTCTTGGGACTGAGAAAACTACCTCCTTGCATGTGCTTTGCACGCTACACACCAGGCCTGCTCCTCCACTCTGTGTGAGAGTAAAAACAGTTATGCTAAACTATTTTGGCTTTGTGATTTTGCATCTCAAGAATGAGTGGCATGTTTCTGGATATTTCAGAATACACACAAAGGGACTGTTTTCACTATAAATTCTAGTGTTCAGATGAAAGCAATATTAAATATAACTACTAGATTAGACATTGGAACATGATTTTGCGGTCCAGAACAGAGTGAATAAATGCTAAAAGAATCACTTAGGTGAAATTTTGGCATACAAAATTTAATTGCATCTTTAAAAAAATGAATGGAGAATTGTGTATACACAGTTGTATTTTGAAATCTCCCTAAAGCCAAACAATGTGTGCAGTGCTTATTAAGGAGTATTGTGTTTCTCTGTTTTTTTTTGTTGTTGTTGTTTTTTTTTACCTTGCTCATTTAACTGACTTGTGGATTACTTTAAGTACAGCATTCACAGGCACAGAAAGTTCTACCTGGCTTGATAAAGAACTAAAAATCTGTTTTGAAACCTGTTAAAAAGGCTTGGGCATGGGTATTTCAGTTCAAGTTTCCATTTAATCTACAACTGCCAGGTAGTTACATCATCATGCTATGGAAACTGTGCTATATATTATGTATGGATCATTGTTGTGACTGAAGCTCTTGAAAATCTGTTGAATCTAACTTCAGAAACATCAAAAACGAAATTTCAGACCAAACATGTATTTGAAGATCACATTTTGTTTTGTCTGTCTAAATGACCAATAAGGGACATCTTATGGGGTCATATAGAGAGACAGGAAATTGTTCTATTTGACAGATAGGGAGAAAGAAAGGGAAGAACTCTATTAAAGTTATTCAGACTGACATTAAGTATGGTTCACTGTTTGCCAGATCACAAACAGATGGCAGTCTCTTAATTTTGGAATCTTGTTGTTTGTGCTCAGCTTGCACTTAATATCCAACTCCATAATGTTACTTTTTTATTCATTATTCAATTCAAGTTCATTTAATCTTTTAAACACTTACATTGACCGAAGGTGTGGGTTATCTCGAAGTTCAAATTAACACAGCCGGAGGTGCAACATAATTTATGAAGTGGTTACATGCTCAGAGAAACTCTAGCAGTTTCCCATTCATTTTCTCATGAATCATATATTGATGGCAACTGTAGGTCGGTGTGGTAGGTAGTTCAGGTTTCATGTTTGTTCCTCCTGCAGGAGCAACAAGAGAGGAACAAGAAGTGAGATTTTGTGGTTGATGAGCAGCACAGTGTTTATGTTGGAGGTAGAGGTGCCACCTCATGCAGTACCAAAAATGCTGTTGTCATTATGTCAAATGTCACAGATACAGTGTTTTTTTTTTTTTTTTTTTTTGGTTTTTTTTTTGTGGTCTGCTGCAGAACCAGCTTGGTTTCACACGTGCACAAACACATCAATGTTTTGGGTCTAGCCTCTCAGGTTAACCTCAGCTTGAACAGATTTGCTGTCACTCCCTGGCCAAGTAAACTAACATGTGGGTAAGCCTGAATTCTGCTCTCTCTGAGCAGAGGTGATCCGTCCACAGTGCAGGGGTTCATTGTTAAGGATGTTGGACACATGTATAGTTAATTCCTCTTCAAAGAAACTTACAATTAACACAAATTTTTGCAATATACTGAAATTTTGTCACAACAAATAACTACACTCAGTAATGCCCCATGATAAGCTGAGACTGAGCCAAAGCTGCAACATCTAATCATCTTATCTTAACTTTAGTTTTGGCCTTATCTGCACTACACTTTGGACAAAATTTATGTTTATCAGATTATGTGTTTCTCCATAAAACATTTACCAAATTATTGAATTTAATCATGAGTATAGGACATAATTAGTTTGCAGTTATTGTTTTTTTAGGCAGCACCTGACACAGATAATTATGCCACAGTCTGAATAATTTAGTATGAAATTTGAGTTGAGAGAAGGAGGCTAAAGCATAATTTTGCCTCTGAAATTCCTATTTTCATTTGCCATTTTTAGATTTGTTGATCATCTTCTTGGGAGTTCTTGTTTTGTTTGCTCGACACAACTTTTTTATTGCTGCTATTATCAATTTTTTTTTTTTTGTTATACTTAAAATGTAGCTATATCATGGTCATAAATTACCATAAAGTACTCTAAGACCCTTGACTAGACCTCACACAAGACCCTTGACCAGACCTCACTCTTGTAGTTAGAATTGCATGTAATTTGCTCTTTATATCCATGCTGCCACACAACTCATACATTTACATTTGCATTTATTCATTTGTCAGATGGTCTAGTTCTCTATAATGGTGTGCATACAGTATTTCAAAAAGGAAATGGCTAATTTCACATCGCAAAGTTTTGATTTTGTGGTAATAAAGTTTGTGTAACACTGAAATTCTTTTATGGTGCAAGAGATCAGTGCACTGGAAACAGGCCGATATTTTAATGTGGGGGCGTGGGGAATGTGGGAACTAAAATGCTGCTGCTCCAAGTTGACCATTTTGGGTTTTGTTTTGTTTTGGTTTTTTTTTTTTGCTTTCTTTTAGTCTTTCAGTTAGCTTTTCAAGGCTTTCTGTTCGATGCAGCCAAAATATATGAATCATGGATTTATTACATAAAGCTGCACCATGCTGGTCTCTTCAAAGGCTTATTGGACATATTTCTATGTGGTTTTCGCATGCTATTGTCAGCACATATGGGTGTATCAATTTTTTCTGGCTTTCATAGCCAATTGTTACACAAGCATCTTTTCCATCCACTTAGAGGCATTCCTTGTCATGCCAACATTCCAGCTACAGCCGCACTGTCAGATAGGAGGAAATAATAGTTACTTTAACCATCCCTGCCATGACAGAGTTCCAATAGTAGGTAAATACACAAGCTTCGAAACATTGTTGGCTCAGAAGCAAAAATTTTACTTTTTTCTGAGTTAAAGTTAATGTGTTGGATTACCAGTTTACAGTGGCAAGCAAATAAAATGAGCCACAGCAAGAGGTATGCATTACTTAAAGGAACATACTGGTGAGTTTACATGTTTGAGCCCAATAACTACAAACAGCATACATGTTACATTTCTCTCAACCATTGCCACCAGAGCGGTACATTTTAGCTTTGGTTTTCCTACCCTCCACACTGCAATTGCTTTCAGTTCATTCCAGTCCTTGTAGAGACTTGAAACGAAACATTGAATTTTAAAGTGGATGTATCACCTGAACAATTGAGGATTTGGCAAAATAAAAGAAAAATTTAAATGTTTTGGAAAATGGTTGATAGTAAACTTAAAGTGTGTGTATTTATTGAGCTTAAACATGTAAAATCATCGGTATGTTCCTTTAATAAACTTTCTTTTGACAGTATGGAACAGTAATTTTGATGATAAGGGAAAAGGATGCACTTGGAGCATGTGAAATGAAGTGTAGAGTTCCCTGAAGTTACCCAAATTGATTTGAGGCCAGACATAGTAGGGATCACTGTCTGTATGTTGTGATAAACAGAGACAACCTCAGTCATGCCTGTGTCAGACTCTAAAATACCATAATAATAACAGAAGGTGAATACAATTCATCTTTCCATTTCTAGTGCTCATGCCATGTATATTCTAAGATCTCATTCTCACAGTCACTCTGTGTTTGTTGGAGAGTAAACAAGGCTGAACGGGCGTGATTCTCTGCTGGTGAGAGTCTGAGCTGATGCAGGTCTGGCCCTCATCAGTCTCCAAGCCCCTTCAGTTTGCTTCATTACACATTGTTTAAAGGGTGTTATGGTTGAGGAGCTCCCATCTGCTTCACTTCACTACCTCTATCACCTCGGCTGTTCTAACAGAGCCACATGAGTGATGATATCACTGTGATTACACTTTATAGGAATCAGGCCAATAATACCTCACACTTGTTCCTGTCACCTTGACAAACCGAAGGAAAGACTCAGTGGAACTGTGTCACCACTAAACTCACACAATTCAGACATTTCATTGTCTAGAACAAAGTTATTATATGACAAATTATAGGAGAGGTTTTTTTTTTTTTTTTTTTANTTTTTTTTTTTTTTTTTTTAAACATAAGGTTAGCACAGTGAAACACTCATAGTGAAACACTGGTATGATAATTAGGAAAAAGTCATCCTTACTGTAGCAGTTGGTGGGATCTTGAGTCCCATTGATGTTGCCGTAGTCATCAATGGTCAGGAACCACTGGGTGCGGCTGAACAGCTGTCGGATCCGCACATCTCCTCCCTCCATGTAGTCGTAGTTCCTGGTATGGCGCTCATGTTTGGAGCAGTTCATGATGGCGGCAAGTTGCTCTGGAGTGCAGTCACTGCAGACCACACATACAGTGCCAAAGAGGAAGATTGCATGCAGGTAGAGTCCCGAGAACAGATTTTGAAGGTTCCATGTCAGCAACCATTTGCGCATTATAATTCAATGCAGTGGGGATCAATGAACAACATACTGAAATGTGAGATAGAGATCTGTGTGCTATCCCTCAGCCCCGCAACCCCTTTGGTTGTGACCTCTGTGTCTGTGTTCCTGCAGTAGGGGCTCCTAGTGGGACGCTGAGACAGGCTGGTGGCAGAGGAGGTTGTCTGAAGCTGGTGAGGATTGGCTGAGACTGGAGAATGGTCTGGAGAAGATGGGTGACGGGTTTAGGAGATGATGTCTCTTTTTAGTCCTCAGTGACTGAATGCGTTGACTGCACCATCCTTTTGATACCATAGTCTGCGACAGGATGTCATAATCCAGTTTAAAAAGTTTTAGACAGGGAAACTCTACAAAAAAGAAAAAAGAAAGCAGATCTGTTTGATTTCAGCAAATGCAGTTTAAAACTGAAAAGTTATATATATATATATATATATATATATCTATCTCTATCTATCTATCTATATATATATCTATCTCTCTCTCTATCTATCTATATATATATCTATATATATATACACACACACACAACTGGACTTAAAAAGTTAAATTTAGTCAAATTGTCATATAGGTTTCGTGCAGTTCTGCATTATAGCTTCAGTACATTTTGAAACATTTGTATGGAGCATCTCCTTTTCTGAATTCTTCTGAATATGTACTGCATTTCTGTCTTGCTCTAAATCACAATCTCCTCTGTAACAAGCATATATTTTTCCATCTTGGACACAAAAGAGTAAAATATTGCAGCAGCACTATTAGCTGGCTTCACTGGTCTATAATCACATCTGCAGCAGAATGCATACATAAACCTGTGCTATCATGCATGCACATGGTCTCAAACAAAAAAAACTAAGCTGCTTTTTCTGTAAAAAAAAAAAAAAAAAAAAAATCCCCAGTTAAATAACTTACATGTGCTGTGAGTAATGACAGGAGTTGTAAGAGTTGTATTCCCTTTTAGTCTTAATTTGACGACTGTTCTGTTGTAAAGCTGTAGACTCAGTTGTAAACTGAGCCCATTTATGCCGGTTAGATAAGCAGGAGCTGAGAGCCTCTGTCACTTCCCATGGATGTCTCTCTGCTTCTGGCAGGCTGACTCTGTGCATCTTCCACTGTTGTTGTGCACTAGATAAATGCCTCTTGCTGACCTCACTTGAGAGCAATTAGATCCCAACCAGTCAGCTGTCCCTGGCCGAGATGGAGTGGAGAAACACCCTCTGCCTGCCTCTCACTGTCACTCATGCACCAGACAAGAGAGGGAGCTATAAACTCTCAGAATAGCAGGGTCTCCTTGGTATGCACTGTTACATACTTTTAGAACATTTGCATGCACACTCACTCTTGCAGAAGTACAACCTCTCTGCCTTTTCCAAGAAACGTTTTCCTTTAAATGGGTTTTTGCTGTGCCCATTAAAAAAAAATCTCACAGTGACTCATATTGTTTTTTTTAAAGAAATGGTTATGATATTTCCTCTAATGACAAAGCTTTGAAGAATTTTGTCCCTATTATTTAAAATGTCACAATTACTTAGTGGTTGTAAGTAACTGCAGTAAATCAGTGCTGGAGATTTATCGACTCAAGTAAAGAAACTTCAAAGAATCACTTTGATTTTCAGTGTTACAGAGCGTGATAGTGGGAAGCAATAAGTTATGGCTGGCAGGTATCAATCCAAGGCGAGAAAAACAGAAGACATAACTGCTCACAAGTAGTCATCTCTGTGTCAGGGGTCATGCACTTTCACTTTTTGTGTTTGTATTTAAGGCATAATTTATTGCCTTACATACCTGGCCTTTCCTTGGACTCGCCACTTCAAAAGTTTATATGGGCCCTAATGACGTGCTCCCCTGGGGAGGTCAGGGCTGCAGGCCTGAGACAGAGAGAGAGACTTCTGGCTGCAGCAGGTTTCCCTCTCATCTGATGAACTGGTGGTCGTAAAGACCTGAGCTATTTGGTGTCACTCTGGTCTGTTCATCTGTCCCTTCTATCACCTCAGACACAGTTCACACTCTGGTCTGGTGGATACATGAGCAAGGGAGACACCACTCCACATAACACTGCAGACAGCTGCAGTTTTACAAGTCACACGGCCGCTGATGATGATGCTGAATCATGGATTTTCAGTTTCATTGAAATATTAGTGACACGTTTATTTCATAAATCTTTGTTGGAATTTTGGATAAAAATGGTTTTCAAAACAGGTTGTCAGAGATTTATGAGTTAAACATTTATGAGTTTAACATTAAAAGCTTTGCCACTCTGTTACTACTTTACATGTGTCACCATTCCTCTTGTTAACCTCTTCAGAAAGGTCATTTCCTGTGCTGCCAGTCACATGCTGATTACTTAATTGCGCTGGGCATGAGGTTTGGGATACTGGAGGAATGGATGTATGAGTATGTGCATCAATAGATAAGCAGTTGTTCAACAAATTCTTTCCAATCCTCGATGGGTCAGCAGGAAAAGGAAAAGACTTTAATGTGCCTGTAGACTTCTTGGAGATGTATGTTTTTAAATTGCAGCAGCTTTTCTGGTTTAATTTAAAACTATATGATGATATAGCTTGGCCATGACGAAGAGTTACTGAAAGAATCTGTGCCTGCAGCTGGAACAAATCTTTATAGTTGATTGCAGCAGTTAAAGTACCTCTTTGTAGAGTTTTTGCAAGAGCAAGGTTAAGGATGTTCTCTTTCACCTTACATTGTTAGGAAATGGTAGAGCTATAACTGGCAGATATGAAGTGTGAAGGCAGTAAAAACACAGTAGCATCTGATTATAACAGTAAGTAGTACAGCTGGGCTGAAAAGACAGTATTCTCTTTGACATTTTGTGTTCTGGCTCGATGTTTGGAAGATGTTCAGGCTTTTCCTTGTAAACTTCCCTTCAACTTTATAACATCAGGCTTGTTTTCATCCTTGAAGGGGTCACTTATCTTCCATTCAGGAACTGGTTTTCCAAGAATTAATTGCTAAAGACATCCTCAGTTTTATGCGTCAGCTCACTGTCACTGCGTCATGTCCATTTTATTACTATTGGTGCTTCTAGATTGCAAAACAATGGCCTGAGGTCTTTTGGCTGCTAAATTCACAACAGCTTTAAAATCTCTTTTATAGACATTGTAAAAATGACATTTACTCTGATATATCTGTCTAAACACTGTTAATTTAATGTTTGTAATATTTCTTGTTTCATCTTTTGTTTTAATGTAATTTCTCTTGGCTGGGCTTATCTTTCTCTCTTTATTCTACGTTGCAATATTGCACAATCACCGTCATCAAGAATCATGACCTGCACTTACTTTTTTTGTGTCTATTTTGTGTCTGTTTGTACATGTGTGAGTGTGTGCAGATAGTTTGGTTTTATAGTCTGAATGGTAGCCTGCTCCCATTCAAGGATCAAAGGCCCAAGATTGTCTGCAGTTTACAGTAGCATAGGAAGTGTTGTGGCCGTGAGGCAGGCACAGTAGACCTGCGTGAGTGGGCCTCTTTAATTCTCAATGACCGTGTGCCACCACACACATTCATCTCAACTTTGTTTCTCTTTGCTTCTCTATGTCTTTGAGTTATTTGCCGGTTTGATGCTGGAGGTTGGCGTTTCAAATCGTACTGCTCCTTCTATTTGATTTCCATTGTTGGAGCTGCCACAGCCATAGAATCTGAGAAGGTTAGGATGATTGCAGTGTAAC
Source organism: Lucifuga dentata (assembly GCA_014773175.1). Taxonomy (NCBI): domain Eukaryota; kingdom Metazoa; phylum Chordata; class Actinopteri; order Ophidiiformes; family Bythitidae; genus Lucifuga; species Lucifuga dentata. Next base: position 45,467 of record VXCM01000439.1, read on the forward strand.
ACGCAAACATGCAAACTCACCGAATGAACGCAAATCCTGCTCCAACTCCAGACTGACCTCCAGCTCCGGTCTCACAGCTTGGCAGTGTTTCTGCTGCCTCAGACAGCCCTCAGTATCATTATCATCATTTGTATATTATTTGGGTTAATGGCTGACTTTTCCCCACTATCTTATCTCGTAGTTTAATTAGTATTTCACTTTTTAATCACAGAGATAGCCTACAGAAAAATGTCTTCAGTTTTCCTTTTTTTTTTTTTTTTTANTTTTTTTTTTTTTTTTTACAGTTTATTCCTGCAAGTCACAGCGTCACTTCTTTCTCTGAAAGCTCATTAGATAAGCAGCTGCTTAGCAAATTCTAATCCCTCCCATGCAGGACAGGAATATTGCTCTGTGATTCATCATTGTGATTCATCATCTCAAGAACCTCGAGTGGCATTAGCGCAAAAGCTAGAACCAGAATTTATGACAGTTTCCACTATTACTGCTGAGACATCTGCCTCCACACAGTGTCTGCTCTCAACACTCCAAAAGCATTCCTGGAGAGAATAGCCTCTGTGTGTGTGTGGGTACATACATATGTGTCTGATGCGTTACCCTGTCTTCTAGTGATATGCGTTTATGCTTGGAGAATGGATTATGGCTAAGGTCGGTCTATTCTTAGCGTAGTTTTAGACTGTTTTGGTATAGGTTTTGCTTTCTAAATTCCATGATAATTGGGGATCTCTGGGGATGGAGCCTCAAACATTAGCCCCCACTATAAATAACTGTAGCTTACACGCATGCTGAATACACACACATACACGCACACATAATGACACATGGCATTTTGTTGTAAAATAGCAGAAAACAGATGAGTAGTCTATGAAACACAGTTTTTATCTCACAAGCAAGTGAAATACTTTGAGTGCACTGGAAACAGTTCAGAAACAAAACAGAAATTAATGCAGATTTGTTTTAGTCACGCCAATATGTCCTTGCCTCATTCGTACGCAATCCAGCTGTTCGTTTGATCACTTCGCATTTGTTGAAAAGCAGCATTTCACATGTTTAGAAAAATGTAACCAAAGCAGAGACGATTTAAACCCCCTGTATTTTTTTTAGTCCCATTTACTCTTGAATTATTTAGCACAGATCAAATGTGACCAGTGTGAATTTACACAAGTTCACTATTGTAACGCCAAACATGGTTTCATGTGTTAAGGCTGTACTCACCATTTAAGGCAGTGCACAAAGAGGGATAGTGAAGCTCTGTGTGTGACAGTAGGCTTTGCAGTACTCTGTCCTTATTGCTGTGCACCGAGAAAACTTATACACTCTATCTCACACATACACACACACTGCCACTCTGCTCCGCTCTTTGAAGTGTGTCTTCCTGGGTCCTGCTGACACTAAGTGTTAGTGCAGTAAAAGGTGACACATGGTCAAGGCTCAGGTCTCTGTTGCCATGGTCTGAGGTGCAAGCTGGACGCTGCTAAATACAGGGACTTTTCTTGAGTGGGACCTGAGAAAGGAAATATTCAGTCAAACCTGATGTTGATACACCACAGTTGTTTTTGCCAAGGAGTTATGTTTTTAAACCCACATGTCAGTTGTTTGTCATCTTGTTTGTTTTAGCAAGATTGCACAAAAATTCTGAACTGATGCTGACAAAACTTGGAAGGGTGTGGTGTGGCCGAGGGATGAAACCATCAAATTTTAGTGTCAGAAGCAGATCTAGGAATGTTTTTAAATGATTTGTTAACATTATGAGATATGACTTTTTGTGATACTTTTGTCAATTTCTTCAAAAATAATACACTAATCTCAATTTTTTTTAATGGAATTGCCATATATAGTAACAAACAGGGCTAGAAACATGCAGCAACCACTAATATGTAACTGTTTTGACATATCTTTAATAGTTACAGAGATAGATCCAGAAATATAATATTTTTATTATAGTCATTAATCTCACTTTAGGCCACTATATTATTAGAACAAGACAGATTTTGTCTGGTTTTATTCAGCCTTGGTGGAGGCATGCGCTTTAAACGAGTGACCCTTTTTTTGAAAATTTGGAGCTACATAGTTAGATACCTACAGCCAATAAAAATGAGTGAGATGATGAGAATTTATGTGGCCAAAACTTACAATAAGTAAAATATTAGTGAATATATCCCCAAAGTAGTAAATATTATACTATTTAATACTGACTATTTCAAGTTTCAGTCCTCAAAGTTTCATTCAGTATTTTTGGGTTTGTGATCAGTCGTCACAATTTCAATCACTCAGTCAAATATTCTCACATTTGATTCCATATTCTCATCCCAGTTTCATCCCATATATAATTTCACTACAGCCCTGCAATAAATACTGCTTATGTAAAGTTTATTGTTCTGATTTTGTTGAGACTGTATATGAGAGGTATTCATCAAACTGCAGCGATTGAGGCCGTCCATAGTTTGTTGTGCTGCAGTGGATTACATGACAAAATAATGCCCAATAATAATGCTCTTGTTTGTTCTACCCCTCATATATAGTGGGGTTTTTTTGTTTTGTTTTTTTTGTTTTTGGCTCTTGGACTTGATATGATTGGTTTATTCTGGTTATGTGCATTGACAATTGAATTCCTGTAGAGATGCAGAGATTTTATGAGAGCATATTATGACCGATTGTTATAGTGATAAAATTGAAATCACAGACGTTTGTGTATAAAATGTGTTGATTTTTCGGTAGGTGTAGGTAGTTTGTTCATTGGTTTATTAGCTCTGCTGTAATAGGCCTTGTTAGAGAATGTGAACCAGTGTTGTGCTCCTCCATCGGGGGAATACTCTGATCCCATCTAATGCAGGAACAGCTGTTCGGGATCACAGTCTTAGCTGCTCACCATATCTGTTCATGTATCAGAAAAAAAAAGCAGAGCTTATAAAAACATGCGCCGCTTTAGTGGCTTTAAGAGAGAAAGAGCTTCTAAAATAAGCAGTGTGTTTCTGAGGCAGAGCCATGGAAGGTTTACACAGAAACCTCTTATTCAGATCGTATTTATAATGCAAAACTTGTAAACCCATACAGAAAAGGTGCCAGCTGTGCTCCCAAATTTGTCCAATTCCAGTTTTTCTTTTTATTTATGGAAATCAGTTTTCTTGGTGAGTTTCCTCCCTGATTGTACCCTGGAAGTTGGTATTTTGGTTCAGTTGTACAGTATGCATGTTTGCATGTACAGCATGTACAGTGTGTGTTAACGCACACACCGTACATGCCTGTTTAGAAGGCTTGGAGCTGCATGTACAACGGTTGGCTGGCGTGTTTGTTTGACCCTGATGCTCAAAGACACTCTCAGCGGTGGCGTCAGGGGGATTTCAGTGGGGACAGTCACACACACTGTAGACATTTATCATCTCTGCCACACAGCCAACCAAATCTATCACCAAGTCAATCAATGAAGCTATCTGCACCCTGTATAGAATTGAGGACAGTGTTTATCAGGGCTGGGCTGCAGGAGTTACAGTAGTAGGTGAGTGTTTGAAAGAGTTCTTATGCAGCCGTTGTTTTCTAACAGCCCCTCAATGTCTGAAAAACAGAAAAATCACCTTGGCAGATTTGTAGTTTTATAGTGTTCCTTTTCCCATAGTTTTATGCCCAGAATGCAAAGTTTGGTGGGTTTTTTATTTTTTATTTTTTGATCCTTTTTGCTCCATAATCTTCTAGAAATATAATACATACTAGAACACACTCACAGCATGTACCTGTGTCAATGCTGCACAGTCCTATAGATGTGACAATTTATTCGTAGAAACAGTTTAAAAATATTTAGTCTGCATCAAAAGTGACTCAGGATTAAGACTCAGTTATTGCCACTTGCCAGTTATATTGCTGCAGGGCCACATGTTGAGCAAATAGTCAAATTTCACTGGAGCTCTCAGTCAATTTGTGCACATCATGTAAGTTTTTGTAAGAGGTCGTGTCCTGGCCTAGTGTGTTGTCACNCTCTCTCTCTCTCTCTCTCTCTCTCTCTCTCTCTCTCTCTCTCTCTTCCCCTGGGTTTGATTGTAATGAAATTAATTGAATTGATACCTGCTGCAGGTAGAGAACCACGTCCTGCTTCTAGCTGCAGCCAGCGCACAAACAGCCCGTCCTTTTTTAAGCAATAATTGCAATGATACTGTACTCTGAGACAAGTGTGCGTGTGCGTGTGCGTGTGCGTGTGCGTGTGCGTGTGCGTGTGCGTTTGTGTGTGTGTGTGTGTGTGTGTGTGTGT
>VXCM01000439.1:49712-60638 GCA_014773175.1 Lucifuga dentata
AAAAAAAAAAAAAAAAAAAAAAAAAAAAAAAAAAAAAAAAAAAAAAAAAAAAAAATGAAAGTGAAAAAAATACAGTGAGCAAAGAATTTCCCTTGAAAAGGTGGAGAAGTTTGGCAGTGTTAGATGATCTGAATGGAGGCACTTTGCAGAATGGACGGAGGCTTCAGCAGCCAGTCAAACAGCTTACCACAGCTGACTGCAGTGATCTACAGCACATCTGCACAGTGTTTTGTACAAGTGTTTTAAGTGCTTTCATAACATGCTTGATAGAGATTAGAAATATTTTGCAACAACAGAAGCTGACAATTGGCCAGTTTAAAGATTAAGCTTAGCATCTTTGGTTCATTTATGTAATTCAAGCACATTACAGAACTAAAAAACATTATGTGCACCCCTGGTTGTGTCTCTTGTGACTGAATTTATGGATCTGCAGTATTTTGTTTATGGATCTGCAAAGTTTTGTTTCTTTCTTTGAACATATTTATATTACTGGGGCATTACTGGGGGTTGTATCTTTGTGTATTTTCACCAACTCTGCTAGCTACACATGCACTGTAAAACACAACAGCCCTCTTTAGTTATGTGAACTTATTTCTTCTCTTTAACTCAAAGAATCANGTAAAACACAACAGCCCTCTTTAGTTATGTGAACTTATTTCTTCTCTTTAACTCAAAGAATCATGAGAAAGTGAACTTAAAATCATCTGTTGTCTTGACTATTAGAAAGTTGAATACTGTTGTCAATGTTCATTCAACTTACTTTTATAAGTTATCAGGTTTAAAAAAAAAACAAATAAAAAAAAAAAAAAACAAGGGAAAAACCAGGCAGGCTGAGCGTCAGAGGAAAACTTAGAGGGATACAAGCAGGCAGTCCAGGAGGCTGAGGCAGAACTAATAAAAACTGGAGCTCAGGGCAAAGGTCAGGACAAACAGGAACCTGAGCAGAATAACTGGAAAAACACTTGAATTAAAGCTCGAAAAACTATAAAACTAGAAACTTGATAAAGCACACGGAACTGAAACAAAACCAGAAAACTGGCGAGACGTGTGGAACTTATGCTGCATTCCAGACAACTTGGAACTCAAACATTTCCCACATCCTACTTGAAAAAGTTCATTGGAATGNTATAATCCTTTTTGTGAATGTTATAGCTTTGTGTAAGTTTATTTGTTGCTGTAGCAGTTTGAGTTATATTTGAATGCTTTCAACTTTTTGGTTTGTAACCATCAGAAAGAGTGTGTTTTCTGTTAATGACCTCCCTGCTGCATGCTGCTGGGAGTTTCTGATTATATTGCCCTCTTGTTGTTGAAGCTTTAATAAGCTTTAACTGAGGGACTTTTCACTNAGTTTCTGATTATATTGCCCTCTTGTTGTTGAAGCTTTAATAAGCTTTAACTGAGGGACTTTTCACTGAGCCAAGAGTTTCACTTTGTTCACTGAGCAGTCTTCTTCTACACTCTTTACAAACTGATAGGTGTGTGAGCAGGTGTTCCTGCAAAAGAACATTCAATGCTCAGTGAGCTACCCCTGCATAAATAAGGGCTAAAGCTTAATAAAGTTTAATTATTAAGTTTGGAAACTCAGCTTTTTGAGGTAATCGGTTTCCACAACTTTTTTGAGTTGAACTAATTTGGGTTTACAGTGCAGGAATTTTCATTCACTTGACCTAATGCAGTAGGTTTTGTCTCAGGATAATGAGAAATAATTCATTGTTTTAACTAAGATAATCAAGTCAAATAAACTATTGTTCGCAAGTTGAATCAACTTTGACAACTTGAAATAACACATTGACACAATGCAAAGGTATTAGTTTAACTTATTCAACTTAAGTTTTTCAATTGAAACAAAGAGATTTTTATGTTGAGTGAACTCACATTTTCAAGGCATCAAGGGAACTTATGTTTTTAAGTTGAACCACCCTGAAATGCTTTACAGTGTGCATTTTTACACTTTCAGATGTGGTGGTGATGTGAGTAAAACTAACCAGTCAAATAAAGATCCAGTGCACTGATTCAAGCATTATATGCCACAGATTTAACAGAAAACTATCACTTTTTAAACTTTTATGACCTTTATTTATGATTTCTGTTTTGGTACTTTTTTTCTCTCTGCTTAGCCATTTCTCCATAGATCAAAAGGTCATGGTCCAGTCCATGAGACACCAGCTAGTATTTGTTAACTATCGTGTCTGAACCAAAAGCTTCTTAACATTTACCATAAAACTGGTGCAAAAGTAAATTGTTTATTGGAAGATATGCTTACGGTGAAAACCATGAAAAACTGTAAATGCCACATGGCAAATGCTTTGCCAAATTGTGAATAATTATCAACAGGGAGGTCTTGCTCTTTTTTTTCCTGTCTCATCTGCCGCTCAATTTCTTTCTCTCTTCCTCTCTCACTCCTATCTTATTTGCTTTTCTTTGCTTTACTTAGACACTCAAAGTTTGCTTTTTGTCTGTCTTGTCTCCTTAACTTCAGTAGCCTAAAAAAACAATACCATTAATATTCAAGTTTAAGATTAGTAGATCATGTATAAGCTGCAAATTGCCATTTTTTAAAACCTTTATTTTGGACTTAAGTAACATGTTCATCTTGATGGTAAGTTGAGTGTAAGCATTGGCCTTTCCGAATAAATAGTGGCCATAATGACTACCAGCAGTCTAAAACTTTATCAAAATGATAAATATCTAAAGAATTATCTAAACTTAAGATAAGGCTCTATCCACAGAGAAATAACTGTCTTGACTGTTTGCAGAACCACAGTTTCTTTCCTCGTTGACACAAACTACTTCCAGATGAGTGTCTCATTATTCCTGCGATCCTTGACCTTACTCTCTTTTTCTCTCCAGCTTTTCTCCCTCCTGTTTTCCTCACTTTACGGTCTTTCTCTGTCTGTCCATCGCTCCCGTGTCATGTTGGCTGTGTCTTGTTCTCGCAGCACAGCTGGTGCTCAGGTTGTTTTATGATAATAAAAAATAATATGCTAAACCCCGTGAAAACATGCTTTTAAAAACCAGACTAACAAACAGAATACTAATAAAATGCCATGGCACATCTAGGCACAGCTCTTTACATTCTGCTATAATCATAAAAAGTGCATAACATTAGGGACAGCATGGCACAGTGATAATAACAAGTGTGAGGTTCAAACACGCCAAGCTGATTACTTCATGAAACGAGCCATGTATGGGGCTTCACCGAGGTAAATGGGGCACTTAATGAACCTGGCACTGGAAGAGTTTGTGAAAAGGCTGGGTGAAGTTTTTGCAGACAGGATTGTTTCATACAGTATATCTGGAGTTGTTAACCTTTTTATTTTATCTTTATTTATGCAGGGGCAGTTCACTGAGCATTAAATACTGTTTTGCGGGAACACCCTGTTCACACACACCAGGAAGCTGCCCACTACAACCACAGACATCTCTGCTGGCCACTGAGCAGCTTCACTGGAGCATTTGGGGGTCAGGTACCTTGCTCAAGGGCACCCCAGTGGTGATAGTGAGGGAGGGTTAGGCGCTGCTCATTCACCTCTCCAACCCTGATTTTTCCTGGCAGTTCAGGGATTGAACTGGCAACCCTTCAGTCACAAGCTCACTTCTCTAACCTTTAGGCCACCACTGCCCNAGGGATTGAACTGGCAACCCTTCAGTCACAAGCTCACTTCTCTAACCTTTAGGCCACCACTGCCCCGGTCTGTGGGTTGATAGCTGGGTTGGGGTCAAAGTTAAGATGTGAAGTTACAGGGAGTATTTCTTCGATAAATTGGCAATAATAGAATGACTGCAAAACAACAGAACAGTACAACAGAACAAGCACGTCGTAGTTTCTTAACTACGACATGCTTGTTAAGAAAAGGTCTTGTTGATTTTTTGTCATTATGACACCCATTCATATACAGTATCATATACATTTGTATTTTTGTTGAGTTTTATGAAATCACTTTAATAAAAACATGATAATGCAAGCTGAAACTAATTGAAACTGTTCATTGTGACACCAAATTTGCTGTTGTGCCTGTGGGCCATTCATGGCATTACAACATACAAGCAAGTTTTGTTGTGGGAAATATAATGGTCATGCATCCTGAAATCAACTTGATCCACAAAAATAGGACAGGCGCAGTATATTTATGTACACAGTAATACTTTAATTGTACTCAGTAACAAATTGACTTTTTTCAAAGTCCTCTAAATGCCCTCAGAGAATCAGATTGAAATCTGCATAAATAAGTTGTGTACTGCTAATAACAAAGATCACGCGATTGTAAAACGATCCATTGACTTAACATGCATAAGCAATCTCATACATTTTTTTTTCTGTGCTTCTCCTTGTAAGCTGACGAAGCAACAAGTCATGCATATGGCACAATTCTGCAGTTTGCATGAAAGTGTGGCAGATATTTTAACTTTTACATGAGGTTATAACCGCCATACCACCAAGCAAAGATGGATAGAGTGCACATACAAGTTATCCTGTCCTGACCACATGCTCTTGTTTGAGTTGGATGAAACTCTTCCACAACATGTTAAGGTGATTGATAGCTCCAGCTGAAGTACACCACCACCCAGTGGCTTACTGTTTCTTTTGTAAAGTAATGTTTTAGATTATTTATTGCCATTTATTTTCTTTATTTGATGGTTGACATGAGAGATTTGACAAGAACCATGGGGNGGGGAATCTGTTTGTATTAAGTTTTTTAATTAAACTTCACATTGTGTAAAAGTTCATTGTCGATCTCAAATGAGCAGTGTTGTCTTCTGTGTTTAAAAAAAAACAAAAAAAAACCCAAAACAAAACAGATAGCACTTTCTGAGTTTGCCTCCAGACTTTTTAATCTCATTGGTCAAAGGACATGGACATGGTCAAAGGACAAGGTCATGGCTGCGTGAGAAAACAATAAATTGTAATTTTTATTGATGCATCTTTGCACAATTAGCCTCTTATATCATTGCTTTTGTGGCACTTTTCCACTACAACGACTTTCAGAGTACAAAATAAGTGAATGTACATGCAATAATATATTGTATTGTATAGTATGGTTGGCAATGGGAAATACAAATTTGTGTGTAGTTTTATAATCCAGGAATAATTTTTGTGCCCTGAAACTGTCTTCACTGAAAAAAACAAAGGCCAAAATCCAAAAACAAAGGAGGAAAGTGAATGCTGTGTGAATCACTTGTATGGAACATCTTGAGTTGTGTGGTTTGAGGTTGTATCTGACACACAGATGGCAGGAGAGACCAGAGAGGGAGGCGTGAGCAGAGACACCTTCAGCCGCTCAGAAGGCTCAAGCTTCAGTCAGCTGCTCTTCATTTCTGTATTGGTGATGGTAATGAGTGATCATAACTAGCAGGACACGATCAAAATTAATTTCTCTTCAGTGAAAGGCTAAGCAGAATTCCTCTTGGGGCAGAGCTGGTTTTGGATCCATCCAAAGTCCTCCTTAATCTTCTCATAGCTACTGGCTTTAGTGGAGCCATAACCATAACACTGAGTCACTCAACTGTTCATTGGCTTCTGATAGGAATGTCTGTGTCATGTGTTATGACAGAAGTTAACGAGAGCCAGCATTTTGTGTTTTATTTTCATAACCCTTATTACAAAAGGCTGACAAGTTCACGGATTCACGAGTGCGCCCACAGATACACACAGACACGCAAGTGCATATGCACACGCAACAAGGAGTTTATATTGCAAGGATTTCACAAAACAATGGGTCAAACCAAAGTTTTTATCAAGTTTACATCATTTTCTTTCAACACTGAGCATAATTTCAGCAGTATTTACGTGTTTATTTGCATCCATAAATTAGTCATCACTCCTGTTTGACTGGGCTGTGCAAATGTCATCTGTAACACAATGTGTGTGTGTGTGTTAGCATATGCTAAGGCTTAGCCACATTCACGTGTTTTTATGTTCGACGAGTAAATCAGCACTCTCTGTGGATTTTAGATAACAGTGGCTCTCAATCTCTGTCTGGCCTCCTCTCTGTCTCATTGTACGGATGAATGTCTTTTTAACGGTGGGGGTGGGAGAAGCTGAGCAGAGCTGCAGCACAGGAGCTGATCTGGAAGGAGAACAGACATCATACGTCCATGAGTTCCCAGTAACACTTAACTCACCAGTGACTCTCTCCCTCTGTCCGTCTTTCTACCAGAATGAGATTGGCCTTGAGCATGAGCCGCTTTTCTTGTTATTAAAGGGCCATACCGATAATTTTGCTTGTTTGAGCCCAAGAAATACTACCCGCATTCGCACTATGTTACTGCCAACCATTTTCCAAAACATAAAATCGTATTTTAGTTTTCCTGTTATTTTGCCAAATCCCCTAATCTTTCAAAATCAAATGTTTAGGTGATGCATCCACCCTAAAATTCAATGTTTCGCCTGCTAATGCATACGTCCAAATGTAGAAGGGATGGTAAATATTAATTTCTCTGTAGAAGTTGTCTTCTCCTGGGACTGTATTCCCTGGTGGAGACATACATTTGTTTTCCATGCAGCTCTGTGTTATACTGGTTATGAGATTTTTTAACCAAATTTCACAACGCAAATCGGGGCCGGCTTATAGTTGAATAATTCAAATCAGATCAAAATTTCCAGGCATGGAAATACTACCAATTACCACTACCCATGGAAAATAGTTTAAATCATACCTTATAATGAGATATTTCCTGACAAAACATCTTATTAAGCACATTTTGCGGAGGCCAAAGCACTAAAATAATCAGCTGTTGAAATAAATAGGTTATCATGTTTACTGATACCGGTGTTAGAGCCATTTCTTGGTTAATTATCAAATGTTTAAAATATTTAATTTGGGAAAAGTGAAATCAAATAAGTTATTATGTTTTAATATGCTGATTGATCAGAGCCGGCTCCGTGAAGTGCCGCTATGGTCCGCCATGATCCGTACCGGCTCCGTCACAGAGGATCTATAGACGCTCAGCTGGAGAAAGGGGCAGCGGTATAGTTATTTACCTCACTTCACCTCATGTTTTGTTGTTTTGATTTTGAAAATAAATAATCCACGAAAAAAAACAAGAGTGCAATGTTATCATTCCGGTGTGTGTCAGGAAGAGAAGCCCCATTAAAGCAGTGTAGTTTTAAAACAGCCGCCACAACCAGTACAGGGATTATTTTCAGAAAATCAGAGGAATACTATGACAATACTCAGGAAAACAGGTAATTTGCTAAACTAATAAATTTATGGAACAACATCAGGGGGTCGGCCGAGGAAATTTCAAAACTCTGTATTGAGACCCGCATCAACTCAGGTACAGGATAACTACTGAAAACACGTAATGGGTGAGATTCTTAAAAAATAAAAAATCACCATAATTATGCAGCTAAATATGCTAAATAAGCGCCGTGATAATTAAAGCTCATTTGTGAAGTTTTCCTTACCTTCATCAATTATCGTTGAACTGTTTGGCGATTCAGAAGAGGAAGAGGAGTCTGGAAAACTTTGTCAGCTGATTAGTTATGTAATCAGCTGTTTACCGGTACGTGGATTATTTCCAGAAAATCACAGGAATACTATGACGATACCCAGAAAAAAAAGGTAATTTGCTAAACAAATACTGTAAATTGATGGAGCAACTTTTGGGGGTCGGCTTATATGTGGGTTTCTGCAAAAAGCTAAATTTGCAGGTCAAAATTAGGGTTCGGCTTATAGTCGAGATCGGCTTATATTTGAGTGTATAACAAAAAAATTGAGTAGATGTCGTGTTCTCTGTGATGATTACTCATCTCAAGCATGTTTCAAGTTTTTACAAGTTGATTTTAATAGGGTACTGGAATTAACTAAAATCAATGGCAGTCTGGAAGGTAGGAAAAACAAATGTAAAATTTACAGCTCCAGTCGTATGTTTTGGAAAATGATTGGCAGTAATGTAACGTGTATATGCTAGTTGGATTTATTGGGCTCATTAGATCAGATTAAGGATGATCAGTGTACAGTATCAACTTCTCATATTTGTAATTCCATCTAACTCTTTGTCTCTCCACATTCGTCTCTCAGGCTGCTGAAAGCATTATTCTGGTGAGGTCACAGATCACCCTTTGAGTGTTTCATTAAAACCTTATACTTGCTGGGAAGCCAAGACTTCCCATAGAGAGAGGTGGTTCTTTTTGTGAGACAGAGACAGATAAACAGGAGGTGTTCGTGTGTAAAGCAGGTGTTGTCTAGAAGCAAGATCCTGGTGCGTGTTGGGTGTGTGTGTGCGTGTGTCCAATAGGGAGCCATGTGAGGCAACGTGCATGCAAGAGGCCAGGCCAGAGGAAATAGCTTTTGTGAGCAGTTATGTCTTGAACTGGCCTGCTTTATGACCAAAGGTGTACTGCTGTCATCTCGTTGAACAAAACAAGCTGCTAAACCCATGATGGCGACATGTGTTTCTGTTTACCTGTGACATCTGTTGTTGGGAATTAGTCATAAAAACACACCAAACATTTATTTAACTGCCATTCAGCTTAGTAACAATGCACGCAGAGTGAAAACCATCATAATTTCTCAATGAAATAATATTCAATTACCAAATGACTAAAATTGCTGATTTACCACAGATCAAACAGAGCGACAATAAGCACTTCTATGCTTTATTCTTTGTTTTTTTTAAATTATGGAGAACATTGAGGAAGTGATTTATAAAAGTGGTATTTCTTGCACTTGCAATTTTGTTTTAGCAGTCTTCACATTTTTATTACTTAAAGGAGCATACTGGTGATTTTGTATATTTAGTCCAATAAATGCAACTCGCATACATATTATGTTACTGGCTACCATTTCCCAACCCATACTACTGGAGCAGTACATTTTAGATTTGGTTACCCTCCAGACTCCAATTGGTTTCAGTTTATTCCAGTATGCTATTAAAATCAACTTGTGGAGACTTGAAACATGCTTGAGATACATAATCCGTCACAGCAAACCAAACGTTGTTCTTATTTTTTGTCTAAGTTACTTAATGTAACCGGTCTAACACGGAGTGCATGGAAGAAAATGTATGTCTCCACCAGAGAATACAGTCCCACACTGTAAAATGACAAATTGATCTTACTTAAAAAAATCTTGGAAACCAACTGCCTTGAAAAAGGTAAGTAAATATAACTATTAGTCTTAAGTTATGTTTACTTTGTGTTTACTTGAACTTAAGACTATATAGTTATATTTACTTACCATTTTCAAAGCAATTGGTTTCCTAGATTTTTTGTCACAACTTGTCACATTTTACAGTCAGGAGAAGATGGCTTTTACCGAGAAATTCAAAACAACTGTGCCTTCTACTTTCAGACATATATGTTAGCAGGTGAAACATTGAATTTTAAGGTGGGTGTATCGCCACATTTGAGTTTGAAAGATTAGGAGATTTGGCAATATAACAAGAAACCTAAAATAAAGTTTTATATTTTCTAAACTGGTTGGCAGTAATGTAACGTTGCATGTATGCGGGTTGCATATATTGGGTTCAAACATGCAAAATCACTGGCTTGGTCCTTTTAAGCTTAAATCTGTAACCTGCTGCACATTAAAATGATTCAAACTACATCAGAGTTGTTGTGGAAGTTGTTGTTATGAACGAAATTTATGGGAATTGCCAAAGAAGACAGGTGCAATCTGAGAGTGTAGATCATCTCCAGCCGTGCTAAATGTGCCAGCTCTTGTCTTTTTATGATACTCCACCATGCAGATGGATATAATAATAAGAAGAACATGTTGATTAAAAAGTATTTCTTTCATCTCCTTCAGATTAATTCATCCCCTCATGATTTGATAATGACACGCAGCATTGAATTTCGAGTATTGTTGCCTGCTGGAGAGCGTGTTTAGTACTCAGTTACGGCCATTAATGCATAACAGCTACAGTGCGCTGGTGTGCTAAGGTCAATGCTTTCCCGTGAAATGACATCAATTGCAATATGTTGATCAGAATTGGGCATCAGATGTGGGATGTTATGATATCTATGTATTGTGACAGTGAAGGTCGGTTGTCTATTGGGTTCTCAGTTGCTATTTTCAGCTAATAGTGCAGATGATGTCTGAGTTCTGTAGCTTTTAATATTAGTTTGTCTCCCACCTGCATTACCCCCCCCCCCCCNAAAAAAAAAAAATGAATAAAAGAAGAAGACATAGCTCCTCTACTTGAGAAGATGACAGACTAAGAAGATGGAAACACTGAATAAACATTTCTGACCAAATGGAGGAATAGCATGTGTTTACAGATTAATCCTTCCCACAGGGTGGAGGGGCCTGTTTCGCAATGTGCTTTCACTCAGCCCATATCTTGACTTGCGTGAGAGATTTCCATATCTCACACACTCTTGTAAATCACAGTTGAACAGTAGTAACTCAGGGAATGAACTCCAAACACGTCTGCTTTCAATTTGGGCCCTGGGGTCCTGCCAAGGCTGGGGCAGACCCAGGGACCACCCTTCATTGCAGATTTACTGGCCTCATCACCTCTAAGGAGTGCAGGAACGCCTGGCGTCTCCCGTCACACTAGGACCCACACCTTTACAGGGGTGGGTGAAAAATGAAAGGTGTGTGTATGTCATATAGCAAATATTGATGTGGTTATGTAGTTGCATCTCACAAAAACATATATTGACACACATACAGACAGGGAAAACCACTCACGTAACAGTTGAATTTGTTTTTGTTTTTTTTTAAAATTGAATTGCAGTATTCNCCCCCCCCCCTCCCTTTGGTTGCAAATTTGTTGTAAATTCACAGCACACATTCTCCAACCAAGCTACATTAATGAAGTTGTAATTGACATTATTGTACTTCTTATATGTTGAGTGAAACAAAAATGTTGCTTGTAAAATGTTGGCTCTATCTAATTTTTACCACAATTCATGCAATGAGAGAGTTCTGCTCTCTCTCTCTCTCTCTCTCTCTCTCTCTCTCTCTCTCTCTCTCT
>VXCM01000439.1:60645-123539 GCA_014773175.1 Lucifuga dentata
CCCCCCCCCCCCCCCCCCCCACCGGGGTTTATGGACTGTGTGATCCTATAACATGGAATGCATGTGGAAATCAGTTTCAGAGCTCATCAATAGCTTCCGCTGTGACTTCTATGTGGTCATGCCTCTTATCCAAACCAATCCATGCCAAAGACTCACATAGCTTCAGCATTGTTGCGTAGAAGATTCCTAGGATTTTGCTTGATTTTTCCTGGGATTTTGCTTCTGGAGGTTGGAGAATGCTGTCAAGCTCACCGAACTGCTTCATGTGTTCTTAAAGCAGACTGTGGGGATGCCACAATCTTGAAGGTTCCTGCTGTGGTCTGCATATCTGTGGTCACAGTGCTCTGTCTGGGCCTCTTGAAGAAGCAGCAGGTTTGGAAGCAGGAGAACGTACAAACTGATGTGAAAACAACAAAAAGTGTCCTCCATTTTTTTTCTTTACATACTAAGGTGTGTTGAGATAGTTTTTCCTTCTCCAGTGCTTGAGCTGGGGCTGCTATGAGCCCATAAACCCTGAGGAACACTGTATGTGATATTTGGCTGCTGGCTGTTACTTGTAAGTTGAAGATTATTGTCTTTGGTTGAGCCTGGACATGACATTGGCACTTCACCTTTTAAAGACAGTGCACCAGTTAATACCTGAACAACCTTCCTGCAGGATGCATGTTTCATAAGCAGTGTGATGGAGTCATCAGGCCCACGACCTTAGCTCCTACAAACCCTATCCAAACATCCATACTTTGACATAAATTAACAGAAAACATATCAGATGATGGTATGCCCCCAGGACCTCACACCTATTCACTCAATGGAATTTAAGCAGCAAATTCCAAAACAAGAAAGGTGTCTCAATTATGATATCTAACTTCACTTTTTCAGTTGTCAGGTAGACATTTATGGTGGAATCATGGGCTGCTTGACAAGTCTTGGAGAGCTCCAAAACCACAACAATTGTAAGACTAGAAAGAGAGGGAGTTCGGTAGAGTAAACAAAGTTCTGTGGTTGTGAAGAACCACACACCAAGGCCATGTGGGATGCGAGGAGACCTTGTCGAAGCACCCACAATGCAATGCGGTGCAAGACTGTTAACAACACTCTGTTTCCTGATCTGCACACAACCTGTAACTTTAGACAGCTTGGATGACCGATGCCACTGATCATAAGTGTAACAGTTTCATAGAGTCCCATAGAGTAAACTTAATGACTGCATTACATACAGACAGGCATTAACAAAACAAACTCACACTCTGTATGCCTGGCTGTTGAAGAAAGACAGTCTCACATGAAAAAGCATGTCAGAATTTTCTGAGAACCTGAATAATCAGCTTACATTGGAGCTAAGTAGGAACAGAGGGTGGTGGGCCCATGTTTGCTTTCCATTTTCAGCTCTGGCACAGATTCAGGCCACCTTGAAGAATCTGAAAACCATTACCCAGGACTGTTGGTCAAAAGTGCAGACTGTATAGGATATCACAGCGCTGCGCCTCACAGAGAGACAGAGTGATGGGGAGGAAGATGGAGGAGGAGGGGAAGGGAAGAGAGGTATCATAGATGAGATATCGTGCAAAAAGGGGAGAGTTAAGACTAACAGAAGATCAGTACGCCTTCCCACTCAGACATCTCAATTACAGCCATCCGGCCATGTCATTCATGTGGATGCATTTGGTTCCACAGAAACAAGGGCATCCTCGCAAAGTGATATGATTCAGAGGGGCTGTTCATCCGTCTGAAGTTGCCTTCATGGTTGTCTGACACACCACCTTTTGCATGCAACAGCAGACAGGCCTGCAGACAGGCCTCCTCCCTTCTATTGTCTCTCACACACGTACAAACTATACATGCATAAAGACGGGTCATGCACATGAAGACAACATCAGTCGCTCTCTCATATGGCTGTGAGTAGGCTGCTGATTGATTAAAAGGGGCTTCTTAAAAGCACAAAGAGAGATGTGTGTAAATGTAGGGCTATGAGTGTGGGTGGATGTGGGATTCTTTAATCTCACATCCAGCTCTTTAATTTTGTTTGGATTGGCTCTATAAAGTGTGCATTTATGTGAGTGTGTGTGTGTGTGTGTGCGTGTGCGTGTGCGAGAAACAAGTCAAGTTGTCTCTTTGTGTCCATGTCATTCAGCTGAGCCCTTTTCTGTAGAAATGTAATGTGTTGACACTTTTTAGATGTTGTGAAGTCTGTGTTTTCGAACAATAATCATTACTTTTTCCAAATCTGATGCTATGCGGTATGATTGATTATCCAAAGATAATTTTACAACTCAACAAATGTTATATCTATTTGGCAGCTTTATTTTAATTCATTACTCTTTTGTCTCCTTCAAGGCCTGTGTTAGAAAAAGAAAATAATATATGTCTCTATATATATATATATATACACACACACACACACACACACACAGATAGATAGATAGATAGGTTTTTCCTTTTCTTCTATCTATCTGTCTATCTAAATATAATCACCACATGTACTTAAGTCAATACAAAAATAATAAATAACGAGGGATTTAAAAAAAAAAAGTTGTACAGTGCTAACAATTGATTGCATTTTCCGATAAGATTGATTGCATATTCTTCTTTCACAGTTAAATGTAAAAGGAAAGCCAGAAGAGGCTGGGGAGATGGCTAAAGCTACAGATAATATAAGATAAGATAAGATAAAACTTTCTTTTGGACTCCACACTGCAGTTGCATAATAAAATGTACACATAAAAGTATAGGATATGAAATCAAATATAAGCCAAATGGACTGGCTGTAGATTATTCAGTAACTATTGTGCTACAAAGGCAGTTAAATATATATTTATTTGTAGTCATTTTGATTAAAATCTGCAGAAAGTGTTCCTGAAAGTTTTAAGGTTTCAATAGATTAAAAAATAAGCTCAATGAGAACAAGAATGTCTCAGTGAAAATATGTGCAGAATATAACATATTATTCTAAGAAATCTGATATCTTTTTTTTAATTATTAATACAAAAATTATTATTATTTATTTAATGTCCATGAGATTTTAGGGTGTAGTTTGCTGTAGTTTGCTTGTAAAAGATGCTGCACAGTCTGAAGTATGAGTGAAACTTTTATTAAAACATTTTGTTGCAGAGAACCAAGCAGTTGGATATTTCCCTGCATAATACCGCTACGTTATTGTTTCTACTCGAAGAGTAAAATATACTGTACCATGCTGTTCAATTTAGCCTCTTCATCTTAGACCTCATTATGTATGATTTTCTGAATGGTTCCAATTTCAATTGATTATATTCTCTGGAAATCCCTGATACATGAGGATATGAGGATATTGTCCAAGTATTCTCCAAGGCAGATTGTGATTTTAAGAGACAAATTATCCCCCTTCAATGACAGCAGAGCAGGGTGATACCTTTTAAAATATTAGATCATTAAATGAGATCATCTTAAAGTAATCATCCCTTGACAGCAATCATGACAGATCCTCAGCAGGCTACCTCCAGCTCTCACGCCAACACACTGATGTCATTTAAACCTTCTCTTATTCCTCTAAAAGGTCTTTTCTGTCTTTGACACTTTGACAGCAATAGACTTTCATCACGTTATGCTCTATTAGAGAATAAACAGATATAAAAACAACAGAAACAAGGGGATAATGCTGTTTGATCAAGTGATTCAATGCCGCAAATAAAAGAATTCAGATCACATTTGACAAGTGATGATATCCCCACCACCACCCCTACCCCACCCTCCCAAAAAAGCAAGTGCAAGGCATTCTCCAATATGTTTTCATTCCTTTTTTTTTTTTCAAGCTCTGACCACCTGCAACTTGAATATGTCATGCTGGTGCCAGTTAAGACATAAAGTAAATGAAACCCAGACTGTGCTTTGGGGTCTAGTGAAGAGTTGTAAGGGGGACGTGTAATGGGAAAACTCCACACTCCCTCTACACTGTACACAACAGCCATTAGGCAACCCATCTGCTCAACGCTTGCATGCTAAGCTGTAATTTTCTGACTCTGGTGTGTGTGTTTGTGTTTCTGTGTGTGTGTGAGAGAGAGAGAGAGAGAGAGAGAGAGAGAGAGAGAGAGCAGTGGCAGCGGGCTCATAGTGGAAGAGATGCTTGTGGGTGTGTGTCCGTGTGTGTCTGCTATTATCTGGATGTCATCATAACCACAAAAATCAGGGCCTGATAGTATCTTCCCCACCCCCTATTCCTATCCCCAGCCAGAGTCACGAGAGCCGAGTCCCCTCTGACCACACACACACACACACACACACGCACGCACGCACACAGATACTGCACCATACTTCCATGTTTTGTAGGTAAACATCTCCAGATTGGTGAAGCGGGATGGAAATCCCGCCATTGTGGGAAATGTGCCCAGAACCATTTGTAAACCCTCTCTTCCGCCGCCTCCTAACTCTTTACAGATTGTAAAACTCTGGATTTCTATATTAGGTTTCCCTGCTGGAGTTCTCGACCCTTCCTTTCTGTGGGTCACGGAGGACCAAAAAAACAATCACACACAAAACACAAAGCAAAGAATATTTTTCTTTCTCAAGTTCAAACCTATCAAGTTTTGTGACATGAATTTGTTTCCAAGGTATTTTGAGACCATAAACACAGAGCTTTAGGCTGTTGCTTCTGTGTAAATATGTGGTCACTGGACTTGAGCATAACACAGTTTACACACAGACAACACTGTGAATGATATAGATTTACTGTACTGTGTTTCATGTTATGCATTAAGCCAATGAGTTTACTCCAGAGAGAAAGTGTTTGCCTGTTTCCCCTTAATAAGCATAAGAGTCTACAATCATATGGAGACATTTGGCAGGCGGCCAGCCTTTACTATGGTCATGCCTAAACCTGAACCATATGGCTCATCTAAATCAGTAATAGATTGTAATATATGTAATAATAGTTGTTTTATTATACTTAGCACGAATCTTGCGCTCATAAATATAAAATATTTTGGCAACTGAGTGGAGTTCATAAAAATGCCTGCACGCAAAGTGTCATCTGATGCAGCTCTGACCCTGGTATCTTAAACATTAGCCTCACCATCATCTCTGGTTCAGACCCAGCCTGAGCCATGCTGCAGGCTTTACTCCCCATACCTCACTCCTTTCTTTACCCTTGTCCCAGGCTCAGCAGGACCTGACTAATGAGACCACAGAAGAAGAAAAAAGGGCTGGTGAACCCCGTTATGTTGAGCTGCTATTTGTCCTGCACTTTCCTCTTCTTACTGGATTGCCTGAATGTTGTTAACCACACCATCATGTGGTAGTTTGCTCATGCACGGCCTGCACAAGGAAATGGGAACACAGTGAAAGAAATGTGGTTTTGATCATGCTTCTTGTTGAATGTCTCAGTTTGTAGTGTTCTGTGAAGACTGAAATGATTTCGGTTTGGTAATATTTGCTTAAGTGGCAGCAGTGGCCAGAGTGTTGACTGCTGTTTTTTTACTCATTGGCGCAGTTTATTTTGTCAGAGTCCATTTAATGCAGCATCAGATGTAGGGAATGGAAGGTCACAGTGGATCATCAGTCTCAGGGTAGGCTGGAAAACGGAGCCAGAAGACCTGACACAACTCAAGCAAGAATTGATGCACCTACTAAAGCATGTGTATCAACAGGCAATCAGGTAGACATACAGTATACAGTATATGAACACTCGATCTGTCACACATAAATAGGGTTGGAGGTCACTGAATGTTAGGGGCGTAAATCGTCATCTCCATGGTGAGTCGATTTGATTATGATTATTTAAGGAACGATTCAAATTAGAAATCTTTCATTTCTACCACGATTCAATTCTATTATTCGATTCGAGTATTATCTAAATTCAAAACTTTAACTTCACTGAAATTTTTTTAGAAATATGACCATGAGAACTTAATTACACACTATTAATGGAATACAAACAATATTTAATACTCCAAAGTAGATTATCAGAACATTAACTTTTATTGCTGAACTGTACAGAAAGAAAACATGAATGTTTAATATTTAACAGTAGGGTTGTAAATCGTCATCTCTATGGCAAATCGAGGATTACAATTATTGACAAAACGAATGGATTTATCAGGACGTTTTTAATTTTCACCACGATTGAATTTGATTATTTTGATTCAATTATTATGATTTCGATTTGATTTTTTTCTTTTATTTTTACTTTCCTGAGCATGCATTTGATTACACGGAGTATTATGTATATTCCGTGAACTGCGGAATCCTATTAATTCCATCATTGTATTATTCACATTGTGTTCTGAATAGTAATACAGACAAATGATCGGCGTACACTTGCACATAAACGTACAGGACGTCTCTGAATGCACTCTGTTTAGCTAAGCTTCAGCATATTCAGCTAAACTTCAGCATGTTTACCTAAACTTCAGCATGTTAGCTAAACTTCAGCGCATTTAGCTAAACTTCAGTGTGTTTAAACTTCAGAATGTTAGCTAAACTTCAGCGCATTTAGCTAAACTTCAGCACGTTTAGCTAAACTTAAGCATGTTCAGCTTAACTTCAGCACATTTAGCTAAACTTCAGTGTGTTCAGCTAAATTTTCGCGTGTTCAGCTAAACTTCAGTGTGTTTAGCTAAACTTCAGCATGTTTGGCTACAGTACGTTTAGTAAACTTAAGCATGTTTAGCTAAACTTCAGCATGTTTAGCTAAACTTCAGCACATTTAGCTAAACTTCAGCATGTTGAGCTACAGCACATATAGCTAAACTTCAGCGTGTTTAGCTAAACTTCAGCATGAGTGGAATCCTACCTCACACATTTTCCACCAAATAGTCTCCTTCCAGCAGTAGAGATTTGGATATTTTCCAGAGTCTTCTCTGTTGATGTCTTTAGAAAATGTCAGTCTACAGCTTATGTGTAGAATTTATCATCAGCCGCTCATCACTTTATTTACCAGTACAGTGAAGGAGCTACAGCGCGCCGTGCGGCAGCAACGCAGAAGTAGCACTATGTTTTAAAGGGGAATGCGCTTTAAGGAGTAATATGTTTAATGTTTATTTTTGCACAAAATAATCGATTATAATCAATTATTAACGTGTTGGATCGATGCAGTTGAATCACTACCTTAAAACTCGATGCATCCTGATGCATCTTTACACCCCTACTGTCCATTCTCACTATGATCAAGATATTTTCCTCCTACTTAATTGCCCACTGCCTTTCCCAGAATTGTATTATGTTGCCAGTAAACACTGAAGGCACTCAGAGACAGATAAGATACATCAAAGTACCGTCTCAGTAAAGACCTTGGTTCCATGCAATGGAAAGTTACTATTTGTGACTGACTCATCTGTGGAAAATCTCACATGCCTCACTGGGTGTAGACCACCAGTCTCAGTTCACAATATGGACAACTCAGTAGTAGAGGAATAAACAAAGTAGGTCCTAATGGATGAATTCTGGCTTTGATCTGATCCAGGAGATACTCATAGACTGGTTCTGAGTTAAGCCTCAGATGTAAGAGCTGCTGGAGTGACAACAGATCAGACACACAATGTCCAACAGGCTCTCAGCCATACAGTACAGCATACTATATAGCCACTGAAGTATCTTCCCTTTGACTGCATACATTGCATGCAACCCTGAGTTTTGGAGGAATTGCATTGAATTTGAGTTTTGTTCCAGTTTAGAAGACCCAAGGAGAGATTTCTTTTATAAACATTTGAGTTTGTTGTAGGATACTGCTATTCTGTTCTACTGTGCTGTGTTTAAGGAACAATGAAGTTGCACCATCTCTCCTGACCGTTATGCATTTTACAGGGTAGATTTATGATGAGGGATTTTTTAAAGGGTTAAAACTGTATTAGTGGTGGACATAAAATAGAAGATATTACACATCAATCTCAGTCAAAACATTCCTTTGATATGTAGTCATATCTTTTCAGAAATTAGTTGTTTTTAGCCATCGGGATATTTGGATAACTATAAGTATAAGCTCTACTTTGTAAATGTTTAAGCCATTGTGGAAAAGCCCTTTTATGAATTTTATTATTATTTTCATTAATTCTTATGCTTTATATGATATATCCTGTATTGTTGTGATGTCTTCATTTGAATGCTAAATCTCCTGTCTCCGAAATTTACCCCTTGGTATTAATAAGGAAACCTTAAATGTTGAACCATGGTATTTATCTCATAGTGGGAAAAGGTCATTGAAGGAAGTACAACATAGCGTACTCAAAAATCAGAATTCACCAATAACATATGGAAACATATACATGGTACACAATGCAAATAGCATACAACATTGTTTTCATTCCAAAAGTCTCATTGTTCTGTGACAAAACAGCTCCTAGAAGCTTTCTGGACCATCTGCATCACCCTCTTCATTTTTTGTTCAACAAAGAATTTAATGCATTTTTTGCATAATTTTTCTGCAGTCTTCTCTAGCCTGTTGTCATTTCCTTAGAAGTGAAAAAGCCACAATGAGAACAGAAAAGGCCACAAGAAATCCATGACAGCTGGCAACCAGACAGAAAGGCAGAGAGGGCACAAGAAGGAGGAGAAATTCAGAAAATGTGTGGTGAAATTTGCACGCCAGGAAAATAAAGCAAAAGAGGCTCAGAAGAAAATAGTTTTCCAGCAGAAAACATGCTGAGAGTTTAGAGAAATGATACTGTATTTTATCTATATTTACAGTATGTGGACGCTGAAGACACATGCATGCCTTTCAACAGGCCAAGAGTTATGCACAAGCTGAGGTTTTATTCCTCTACTTCTTACAAGCACTTTCACAGCCATTGGCTCCTTTGAGCTTGGCTGTCGGCTCAGGACATAAATCACTCTCCTTAGTCTGACAGGTCCGCAACGTAATGACAGAAGTGAGGTTCACTCATGGGTTTGCTGCAGTGCTGCATACTGTACTGCATATGGCAGCATTCGTAAAGCCAATGGATATGACACTGTCACATGTTAATGGAGTCACATTTTCTCTCAGTTTTGTTCATTTTTTTGGGAACTATGGCTGGCAGTGAAGGCAAGTTTATTTATATAGCACAATTCAAACACAGAGGCAATTCAAAGTGCTTTACACAAACAATGCATTAAAACAACATTTACAAGACAATATGAACAAAATAAAGCAACATTTAAAATACATTAAGAGCAAAATAAAGCAACAGTTGAAAACCAAGAATAAAATAGGATGAAGTAAAAAATAAAATAAGGTAAAAGCAAATAAAATAATCTAGAGTGCGGTTATTACAGTGTCAATTAATTGGCCCCTGACTAAATTGCAGTGCAAAGCTTAATGAAAAGAAGTGCTAAAAAGAAAGTTTTAAGCCTAGTTTTAAAGGAGTTAACGAATGCAGTCCAAAGCTGCTTCATTGCTTTGTATGATTGTGAAGCTGGACACCATCCATAGCCTCTGCTTTGGCATGTGAAATATGTAAGGGCATCTAAATATATCCTATATCCTGGTCTGATTTTCTAAATCAAAGTGACAGAGACAAGTGCGCCAGGAGACGAGGAGAGCAGAGAATGGAAGGAGCAACAGAGGAAGAGGAGAACGACAGAGGAGAAGAGGGGATTAGTGAGGAGAAAGAAGCAATAAATGTTATTTTACTGAGTGCCATCCTGGAGTCTGCATCTTGGTCATGACCTGAAAGCTGCACTCACATTTGTCACATCTGTTTTCATTTTCACCAGCAAGAGAGAGAATAAAACTGAGAAGCCTAATGCTGTTAGCCTGCCATCACAGTGTCAGGAAGTCACAGCAGAGCACGCGTGGGTGGGACAGACAGGTGTTCTGTGCTGCAGGGAAGGCTTTGGCTTTGACATTATGCCTTTGCCCTTATGTTGACACTTAAGGTAGTTTAAAAAGACATCTGTGCTTTGAGTTGGACCAGACAACTTCCCCTTTTTTCAAGTAATATCACAAATCCATTGGATATTAAGAATCTTTCTGACAGACTTTTTTTTGTTTTTCTTCACTCGTATACTGTATTTCAGTGTTTTCAGTCGGGATGCATTTATAGAACACTTAGTTTGAGCTGAAACCTACAGGTTGAGTACGAAACCCAGCCCACCACAGAATGGCTCAGATGAGCCCAGCTTGTCAAATCTGGCATTTCCTAACCAAAATCAGCTCCCCTAATTTCTCTGCTGTGACCACTTGATTGCCCTAGTACAGAATATGAGCTGTTCTACCCAAATTAGAGAGAAAGTGGTTGCAGGATGGTACTAATCTTACCTCCATGCAGTGTACCTTTATAATACACACAAACCCACATCCCAGATACCCGAACACTCTCAACATGCCCCACTCAAAATTCATACCACACACATACCACAGTTTGCTAGAGTGTGATGCGGGGTGGGGCGGGGCGGGGAGGGGGGGACTTGGCTGCAATGTGTGTCTTGGCTCTTGAAAGTTGGATTTCATCTTCAATAACAGCACCACTGGATAGAAACTGTTACATAAAATAGAGGCATGCTTCTACATACCTTGTAAAAGAAAAAAAAAGAAAAGAAAGAAAAAACAAACTGACTAGTCACGCATCTTGCACAAATTGAGAAGTGAAAGCAGTCACGGTGATCTAAGGGTTAGATCATCCAAGGTTGGCAACTGCATATTGAAGGTATTTGAAGGTGTGTGTGTGTGTGTGTGTGTGTGTGTACTGTATGTGTGTGTGTGTGCATGTGTGTGTATGTGTGTGAGGCGCACGTGTGTGTGTGTGCAAACTCATATGTCTGATTAAGCAGATGTGTATTTTAGAGTGTAGATGTTCATTACATTCATATCTGTGTGTGTGTGTGTACATTTATGTGCATATATGACTAATGATCAGTTAGAGAGCTGGCACCAGTTTAGGCAGGGTTAGCACCCTTTCGTGAGCTCTTTAGTGTTGAGGGCCATTTAGGGAGAGTATACAAGCAGGCAGCCTGCTGAGAGAGGCACACAGGCTTTTGCTGCCAAATGCCATGCTGGAGATATTATAAAAACTCTGCTCCAGGGACTCTGCTTCACAGACTGTGTTTAAGGAACTGTCAGAAATTAGATTATATTAACTCTGTTACAGTTATTTGGTTCTGTATAAAACAGTTTTTGGCAACCAAAAATTAAACGGCTGATAACAGCCAGTGTATACATTGACGCCAAAGGAATAAAATCAGTGTACTAATTTTATCAAATGAATCATCAAATATTATCTGAGAGGAGAACGGCTGCTCTGGGGTGTTTATAAGGCTTAATACCACACATTTAGATCTCTAAATAAGGTTAATAGGTTTACATGGTGAGGTTAAACATGGTGAACTTGTTGTGTTTATCACACCATCCCCCTTAGTCATTTTGATTAATAAGTCTTGGCCCTAAGTTGGTGCCTGAGAGAGAGATAAATTAAGTTTAAGCTGGGAATGGTCCTCCCTTTCTCTTGAAGTATTACAGCATCTTCCCATCACAGCTACCCAGTACAAAATACACTCTTTAGAGACTATGAATATATGTTGACAGTGAATCAGTCAGTCGGTGGTGATAACGGTGTATTTCAGGTATGTGAAGAAGCCTGATGCCATATAATTTGAGATGGATGTGGGCGCTGTGATGACAAATCAAAGGTCTATTAGCACTCGTGTCTTTTGTTCCGGACACACAGCTTGCTGGTGTTGTTGCTTCCAGTGGGGAAGCGTTGCTCATTGCAAATGTTTCTGTTGATGCAAATGCAGTGCAATTACTGAAATGTTGACAGACCCTAAGCACGCACAGGGCTGCTGCAGTTCTGTATTTCACGCATGTAGCTACAGTATGTGCACACACAGGCCACCAACTCAGTGTTGATGCTTAGTAATTTGAATATTTCAGTCTCTGTGTGAAACCAGTAGACAGCTGCAGTATAACTTTATGTAAGGATGCCATAACTCTCAGTGTATTCACGAATAATAATCTGGCCAATGAAAATGCTCTGCTTGTGATACATTTGTATACACACACACTCACATAAGTCACTTTATTCTGAACATTTGAATGCATTTAAAGTTATAAGTCAATTTGTGAATACATTCTTCCCTCCACTATTGGTGTGGGTGATTCACGTCTTGAGATTGTAAATATTATGGCCAAACCGACTGCGTAGCATGATGAACTTTAGTTTTTCACCCACGCTCATCTGTATTGTGAAATAAACTTATGACACATAACTTGATGACACGCAAACTGATTGCACAAATTTTTCAGAACAGAAATGTCATTTCTTCAGTATTAAAAGGGTTCAAAGGATCCAGAATGATCCTTTGAACCCTTTGTTTAAATCCTTTGATCCTTGTGGAATGATCCAGAAGGAGGAAAAGAGACTAGAGAGCGAGATGCTGCTGCTGCTGCCAATGGTCTGTGTGGCAGCCAAGGCTGTTATGAGAACAGTCATGAAATCCATTTGGACATGAATTCGATCACTCAAATCTGAAATGTACAACTGCTCTGTGTGTGTGTGTGTGTGTGTGTGTGCGTGTGCATGTGCGTGTGCGTGCTTTTGTTCTGCCTCGATCTTTGGATAATAAATTGTGCAAAGACACGAATTTCAGGTCAGAATAAAATTATCTCAGAAGATAGACAGATAGATAGATAGATAGATAGATAGATAGATAGATAGATAGATAGATAGATAGATAGATAGATAGATAGATGCTATTTCTTTATAAATATTTACATTAAATATATAGTTTCAAACACTCAGTTATTCTCATACAGTAATTTTCATGGATAATCTGATAACACAAATAATTTAGTTTCTGTATAATTAGTATTGTACTGTGAGTTTATAGTATTTGTTACAGCATTCAGGCTGCAGTTGGGTGTAACATTTACAGCTTTGGGTTCTCCACTGTTATAAACACCATCTCTACTACTCACGCTATGTCTCTATCTGTGGCGATCCAATGGCGCCATCTACGGGCCGAAATCGGTATCGTGTCTCTCTCCACCCGCACACACCACTTCACCATCTCTGCCAAACACAGCACAGGCCGGGCTACTGAGTTTGTCTGCATAAGGACGAGGAAGACCATAAACATGTCTGATATGGAAGACGACTTCATGTGCGACGATGAAGAGGATTATGACCTGGTATTTGTGACTTAAGTTATTTAGCTTGCTTTTGGTTTTAATTGTTTAACGGCTGAGGGATAACAGTGAATTAGCGAGAATACGAGCTAGCTAACTTTAGCTCTGTAGCTAGCTCGCGGGCTAAAACCAAGGCAGAAGATGACAGGCAAGACTTTGTAGTTAAGTAACGATACTTTTAGTTAGAATATTAGCATGTAAACATTATGTGCCTGTTTACATAACTTAGTTTGTTTGCATTCAGCTGGCTGGATTTGTATTGCAGCCACGAAAAGCAAACCAACCAGCTAGCAAGCCACTGGGTTGGCTAACGTTAGCTAAGTTTCATATTTACTCTGAATGCTGAAAGGAAATTTGCTAACGTTACCGCTCACTTGGCTAGCGGTTTTGGTTATTTTCTGTGAGTTGTCAATTAGTTTTATGGTTTTCACTGTGGTATGCGTGTGTATTTAAACATAGGAATACTCGGAAGACAGCAACTCAGAGCCCAATGTGGACCTGGAGAACCAGTACTACAACTCCAAAGCCCTGAAGGAAGATGACCCCAAAGCAGCACTCAGCAGCTTCCAGAAGGTGGAGTGATACTCCGTTAAAATGAAAACTGTTGTCTGGATATCTCACTTGTTACTCACACTTACGAATACATTAATTTCTGGCATGTTATGTTTTATTTGTTTATGTTCAGGTATTGGAACTAGAGGGAGAGAAGGGAGAGTGGGGATTCAAAGCACTGAAACAGATGATCAAAATCAACTTCAAACTGGTATGTACTGTGCCATTTTTATACATGACCCACACATGTAAAAGTCTATATAGTCTGTAGTTATGGTTCTGTGTCTTTTATCCTGTAGACTAACTTTCCAGAAATGATGAACAGATACAAGCAATTGCTCACATACATCAGAAGTGCTGTCACCAGGAACTACTCAGAGAAGTCCATCAACTCAATTCTAGACTACATCTCCACCTCCAAACAGGTATGGATAGAAGAAAATTCAGCTAGCAGCTACACATATCTCGTCTCCAGAACTTTTATTTCGAAGTGTTTTAATGATCTTTTTGTACCCTGTTTTTGGTGTTATTAGATGGACTTGCTTCAGGAGTTTTATGAGACCACACTGGATGCTTTGAAAGATGCAAAAAATGACAGATTGTGGTTTAAAACAAACACAAAGGTATACAGAGCTTCTTTATTAATTCCACAGTCAACATTATCATTCCTTAGGAAAACAGATCCTTAGAAATGCTCTTTTTGTTGCTGTTTCTTCACTGTAGCTGGGGAAGCTGTATTTAGAGAGAGAGGAGTATGGGAAACTGCAGAAGATTCTAAGGCAACTACACCAGTCATGTCAGGTAACTACAAGAATTTTTTAAATCTTTTTATTTATTTTGTTTTTTTGTCTGAATATGTAGTTAGGGATTGTAACTTGCAGATATAACATTTTGATCAGTGAACCTTAATTTAATCAGTAAATTGCATCAGAAATCTCAGACAGACCAAACAGTTCTTCATCAGAGGCAGCACTTTAATAAAAATGTTGCCTCTGCCTTAATGGCATAGAAAAATCTTTTTTGTTTTTAAATCTAGGCTTATAGATAGACATGAAAACAATTTTTTGACCTGTGGTGTTGTAATTTCTCATGAATTACAGACAGATGATGGAGAGGACGACCTGAAAAAAGGCACACAGCTGTTGGAGATCTATGCTTTAGAGATCCAGATGTACACAGCACAAAAAAACAACAAGAAGTTAAAGGCCCTGTATGAGCAGTCACTTCATATTAAATCTGCCATTCCTCACCCACTCATAATGGGAGTCATCAGAGGTGTGATGATTTATAGAATAAAAGAATTGCAGTAATTACAGTCATTTTTCATCAAATGTGTCAGAAATGCCATGTGCTGTCAGAGCTATTTGTGAATAAACTGTGCATGTTTTCTCCTGTGCAGAGTGTGGCGGAAAGATGCATTTGAGAGAGGGTGAGTTTGAGAAAGCTCACACAGACTTCTTTGAGGCCTTTAAAAACTACGACGAGTCTGGAAGCCCAAGGAGGACCACGTGCCTGAAGTACCTGGTCCTAGCCAACATGCTGATGAAATCAGGAATCAACCCTTTCGACTCTCAAGAGGTATAAAAGCGGTTGTTAGTGTATTAAATGTTTACTTAAAGTACATACATTTATTGTAAGTTTTTTGCTGTCTCAAATTAACACATACAATAAGTGTACATACTTTGTTTACTTAAAGGACAAACTGGTGATTTAGCACGTTTGAGCCCAATATATACAACCTGCATAAAAGTCGTTACTGACAACCATTTTCCAAAATAAACTACTAGAGCAGTAAATTTTAATTTCCTCCCCCCCCACCTTCCAGATTGCCATTGGTTTCAGTTCATTCCAGTACGCTATAAAAACCAATTTGTAGAGACTTTAAGTGTGTTTGAGATAAATAATCTACTATATCAATTTAAGTTTTTTGTTGAACTTTATTTAACCAGCCCCATACAAAGCTGCAGGAAGATAATGTATGTCGTCGCCAATGTATGTCTTGCCAGCTGTGTTTTGCCAGACAGAAGACAGCTTTTACAGAGAAATTAAAGTAACCGACAATCGTCCAAAACTGCTAGCAGGTGACACATTGAATTTTAATGTGGGCATATTACCTGAACATTTGATTTTGAAAGATTACGATATTTGGGAGAAAAAGAGGAAAACTAAAATACATTTTTATGTTTTGGAAATTTTCAGTAATGTAACGTGTGCAAGTATTAAGTATTGGGCTTAAACATGCAAAATTGATGGTATTGTCCTTTAAGTATATACATTGAATGTATTTGTTATTATGAAAGAGCAAGACACAAACTAGCTCTGAAGTTGCCAAATATGTTTGTGGTTTGCCATTTTCATTTTTGATAAAGCATGGTTACAGTGTTTCTTTGACTTATCAGAATGCTTCGCTCAAAGTGTTTTTTGAATTTTGGATTCAAAACTATCAGTGAAAATTTACTTCAGTTTTCATTTCACACCCCCACAGGCCAAACCATACAAAAATGACCCAGAGATTCTAGCTATGACAAACTTAGTAAGGTAAGTATGTATTTGCATGGTAAAGGATCGTTTTTTATTATCACCTGACTTTTTTTTTTTATGGTTTGGGACACAATTTCTGTCTGATAACATTTTACTCAACCATGTTAATTCTGAGATCGGTAGGACATGGCAACTCTGTTAGCCACACATTAACCACAGCATCCAAGTCCGGCAAAGCAACGTGAGCTTCAGATTATGAGAAAGATTATAAATAAATCCAACCTTTTATTTGGATCTGCAATCAAGGTGAATGCAGCAATATGTCTATTTTAATTGTATGGAAAGCAGTGTAGGTCTCGTGCAATTTGGGTTATAATTTTAATATAGTTAAGTTGTTATTCCCAACTCAAAAGGATGAGATAATATGTTTAAACAATGGACATATAATTTTCTCATTGTTAAGCTGTGGCTAGCAGTGTTGCTGCGTTCCTGCATTACAGCATTCTTGCTGGTGTGATTGTCATTACTGATAGGAAGGGTGGCCAAAAAAATACAAGTCGAAAACAAAAAATGGAATGTTCTTTTGTTTTGAATTCATATAATCATTAAAACTTGAGCCACTGTATTGTATGACCTAGCAATATAAATATTGTCTTCCCTAATCCTATATGTATGTCTTCTGCTTCCTTATTTGCTGTGTTTAGTTTTCAAAAACACACACTAATTGCTCAATTTCCTTGCCGATATTTTACATTTCGGGCACATAAACAAGAAACGGAGAACACACACCCAAACCTGTAGGAAGAATAGCATTTACATAAATGTCTGATATTTTGGAATGTGTTTAAAACCATCAGGATGAGAGTTTTCGTTGCGGGTCATGAAGACACAATGTAGAGAATATAACAACACGACTGCTTTTTCTTCCAGCGCCTACCAGAACAACGACATCACTGAGTTTGAGAAAATCTTGAAAACAAACCACAGTAACATAATGGATGACCCCTTCATTAGAGAGCACATAGAGGGTGAGTGCTGAGCGCGATTTCTGTCCACTTGCAGGAGTATGCAAAAGCCTTGTCTTGTCTAAAGTTGAGTTAATATGTGCTGCTGTGTTGCAGAGCTTCTGCGAAACATTAGAACCCAAGTACTTATCAAACTCATCAAACCTTACACAAGAATACACATCCCCTTCATTTCTAAGGTAAGCTAGTGTGATACACATGCCTTATACTGTCTTCATTCTTTCTTTGATCACACTCTAATGGGCCATTTCCACTGAAAAACATCTTATTTGCCCTGTATGTTTTAAATTATTTACATTGTGAAACCGGTCCATATTGAAAGCCAGATCTGTCCTTCCAGCGCACAAACAAGGTTGCTTTGTAGAACACAATGAAACAAGAACATAAATAACAGATCAGGTGATTCTTAAAGGCAGGTGACACTGTATGTACTGTTTATAAACAAACATTTTCAATAGGACAAATACATTTGGAAATAAAAATGTTTAATACCATCATGATCATGTAGACATGCCACTTTCTAAAAGATTATCTCAGTTCCATTGACTTTTCAAACATTAATAAAAATAGATTGAAATCTTTTGTACATTTTTGGGTTTGAATGGATTTTTTTCAGTCCAAAGCTTGTAGGCATATTTTTGTTTCATAGAGGACTGTTTGATCTTCTCGTTGAAGTTAAATCAATAAAACTGTAGTCACAAAGTTTAAATCTATCTGTCAAAAGGGATTTATTGAGTGTGGCACTGTAAAATGTAGGAGTAATAATCAGAGCAGCATTGTTGGTGAAGATCTGGCCACGTGGCCGCTTTCAGAAGCTTTTGTCCTGTAGCTAGAGGAGCAAACGTGAAACCTGAAAATTATCAGCCAGTAAAACCATGAGAGGCATTTTTTTTCAAGCGAGGCATTACTTTCTGCTTTGTTTACTAGATGTGACCAGCCTGGAGCACTCCCTTGCCCATACTCATATCTATAATTGTTGGTTACTTACATAGTTTTGAATGGCCATCGTCATGTCAGAAGATGGCAAAGGATTCAGTCAGAGCAATCCGGTAGTCTTGCAAATCCACCACAATCTCTGTTTGCATACTGAGGTCTGGCAAGCCTCAGGAGGTATTTGCTTGGAGCTCATGTCATTTTCGGTAGCCTGTGGCATGTAAAGTAGCCTTCACTTAAGCTGTGTTTGCATTACAGTTTTTATCAACCCAAATCAGCATTTTCTCCTTTCACATGTGACTCAGATCTGTTTTTTGAAATGAAAGCATGACCAAAAAAAAAAAATCACATAGATTCTGGCATTTTAAATTCCAATTTTGGCCTCTTTTATATGTGGTCTTCAAACATCTACATGCCTGATTTATGGCAGTGTTACCTCTGTGTAAACAGTCAATACAGTTTGTGACTTTTTATCTAACTCCACTCCAAATTTGCATTTGTACAGGTAAGGTGTACCTAACAAATTAGTAAGTCAGTGCAAGTCTCAGAAAAACTGAGCTTGTGAGATGTGGTCTGGCCTTGGGGGGTTCGTCGATCAGTCGTCTAGACAGTGCACAAAAGGACTTGATCAACACAGCTTTAAAAACATATATTTATTAAGTTCTCTTCTCACACTTTTGGATTTCTGCATTTATTCATTACTTCGCTTGTACATAGATATGTCTTACAGTTTATTTAACCTATAATTTAAAATTAAGTTACTTATATTTGTGTTAATTTATTTACATATATTACAATCTTCCTCTATAGGCCATTTACAGATCTTGTAACACAATATTTATACTAAGTCCTGAACCAATTCTGTGCATTTCCTGTGTCAGATGAGTTTGCATACTGTACAGAAGTGAAGGTAAGTCTTGTTCTTTCCTTTGTGTTTCAGGAGCTGAACATTGACGTGTGTGACGTGGAGAGTTTGCTGGTGCAATGCATCTTGGATAAGTAGGTTTCTTTCTCTCATGCCTGCTGAGAAGCTGTTCCAAGAAAGAACTAGTTCCCTTCCTAAAAATAGTTTAGTTCCTCATACTTTGTATTCTTGGCCTGCAGAGGAGTCAGGCAGTATGAACTAACACTTTTGTTAGATCTTATTTGTAACTGACTGCTCATACTGAAGTGTAAGCATAGTTAGTAGTAATCCGCTATGTACGTTTCTCACCCAAG
Source organism: Lucifuga dentata (assembly GCA_014773175.1). Lineage (NCBI taxonomy): Eukaryota > Metazoa > Chordata > Actinopteri > Ophidiiformes > Bythitidae > Lucifuga > Lucifuga dentata. The sequence continues at coordinate 79,921 of VXCM01000439.1, forward strand.
CTGTACTGATTTACTGTCGTAAATGACTGAGTAGAAGTGGAAACAGCTGTTTACGGCAACTCCAAAAGTACTCACCATTGTTCATTGGTGATTATTTGAAGTTTTAACGTGTGCCTTATTTCTCGTTGTTACCATAATGCTCTGGAAGGTTGTGAAAGTGATCCGTGAAATGATAGCATTTATTTCAGATATAAAAAGCAGGCCAAAACAAAAACATTTGTTTCTCAAACTTGAAAGTCAGGGATTACTTTTGTGACCTCACAGACAGATGTCCTCAAGTAATGTAACTACCTGTTTTACAAGATTATCATTGCAGTAGGCACTGCATTAGCTAGGACTTATCAGCCAGCTCTAATATATAAATACAGGAAGTGTCCGGAAGTATTGAAATTTTGCTTGACTATGGAGAGATTTTAGAAGTGGTAATTTGCATCATTGACTTTTAATACGCCAAAATGTTTTTAACACTAGTGCCTTTCTCGTCAGCTCACTGTGTTGGATTTGATATTTCCTTTCAGCACAATCCATGGCCGCATTGACCAAGTCAACCAGCTGCTAGAACTGGATTACCAGAAGAGAGGAGGGGCTCGATACACAGCTTTAGACAAATGGACAAATCAACTGAACTCACTCAACCAGGCTGTTGTTAGCAAACTCACATGATGGCATGTAAAATTCAGAGACAAAGAATATGGCATGTTTGAACACATCCATACAGTGTGCCACTGGGCTTCTTCAAGTACATCTTCTGAGACAAGATACACAACACAGATTTTGAGAATGTCACCGGTTTCATGAAGACACAACCCTCAAGAACCCCAAGAAACAGGTTCAAAGTGTGATTTTTTTTTTTTTTTNTTTTTTTTTTTTTTATTTTATTTTTTTTATTTTTTTTTTTCTTGAGAGGAAAATACTGACTCTTTTGTTTTGATGTATCTGATTGGCAGACCATTTCATGTACAGCACACAGGATGCTTCAGTTTAAAAACAACTATGCTTATGGAAATACGTACATGATATTTCAATGTATGCCATTGCTTGGTGGTAATAAACAGATTCCTCTCTGCAGTAAAAAGATTCAGCTGTATTTCGCTAAAGTTTGAACTGTGTTGATCGACTAGAAGTTGAATAAAATGTTTATAACGGTAATAATTGAGGCTTAAATCAATTTTCATTTTCAACTGATTTGTTGTGCTATTAGAAGATATTTCTGTTCACCCGTGACGCACTGCGTTTTTAACCGATGCAGCTTTCTGACCCTCCACGGTTTCCGTTCCAGGTGACTCCCATTTCTCCACTGACAGCAGTTCAGCAACAAGCTAGTCCAGACAGCGCAGCTAGCTGACGCAGCAGCATCTTGCAGGCGTTAGCATTTGGCTTTTACTTCATAAGAATTGGGTGTGAGTCGCTCTAAGGCTTCAGCGGTTTTTATTTACAATGAAAGAATTAAAAATGTCCTTATCCTGACGTCCACCTCGTGGTCAATGACGGTCTGTCGTGGTATTGGAGACTGACATGGACGCAAGTGACCACAAGGTACACTTTTATTTCACAATCAAATGGCTTTTGTTTGGGGTCTTAAATGTTTGTAGTTTTAGCTAGCTAGTAGAATATGCTTTACAGTCAAGGCCCCAACGGAGTCTGGCTAGCATTATTTTTAAAGACTATTGTAATTTATTGTAATTACAGCTTGAAAACAACAGCGTTGCTTCGTGGAGACGGTTTAGCAGTCAGTAGCTGGTAGTAGCGGTACGATGGGTTTTGGCGTTTATCAGAGAAAATAGCAAGCCAGTTGTTCAAATTAGCTAGCCAGCTAAACAGCTAACTGTGGCTTTATTAAGATGTGAACTGATAGCTTCCTTTGTCTTCCATCACAATATTTGCATTTTCTGTCTTTTCTCAAAACAGCAACTGAGAGTTTCCCTTGATGATGATAATATGCATTACGTCTGGCAAGTCAGTGTGGGTTAGCTTAGCATGTAAGCTAAAGCTAAGTGTCCCAGCTGTCAGTTGACGGAGATGATCTTTATAATCAGAGCGACAGTTTAATAACGGGAGATATGTGTAACTATACTATCCTTGTCTCTATAAGGTTACATTTTAACAACGATTTGAAGCTGAAAAATCAACGCATCCAGTCACGTTGAACTGTGAATAAAGAGACTGTTGTCAGGAGAGGCACAGAAGAGAATCATCAGTGGAGGAATGTCTGGTTTTTCTGCATGTATGACATTCCTCTAACTGTTATGTAGAAAGCCTGGCTGCTGAGACTTTGTATTGTGTAAGGATTATTAAAAGATTTATGTTAACCAGCCAGCAAAGGTAACAATAACATCTGCTTGTTGACATTTAGGGGCTCCTCAGGTCACATATATTAGAGCCTTGCCAGTGCTGGATTTCTGGTTATTAATGACTTGTGTCAACCATGTATACAGATAATAGTAATATCTGCTAAACTATGTGTGCTCAAAAGGAAATGAGGCACAAATGTGTGTATTTTCTTTCTGACTAATTGGGTTTAATAATTTATAAACTTATGTTGAGATTTTCATCAGTTGTGTTTTCATCAGTGTGCAAACTCACTTTAAAACATATACTGTGCTTACTCAACACTTCCATCCTTCCATTAAAGGAACAGATGCTATTCTGATAATGTTTAAAGGCAACTGGTGTAAGTGTTGCACAAATGCAGGATTGTGAGATCGCTGGCTTCCATTCTAATCAGTACTAGTTCTGTCATACCCAACGGATGCACATCTGTGCCTGACCTCATTGCCTTTTCCACAATCAGAGCTATTCTCACTCACCCTCTTACTAATGAGCACGCAGACACACACAAACACATGGATACGTTGCTGAATCAAGAGATGGTTCCTCTGTCTTCCTGCACGCATTAATTTAAATCATTTCTCCATGTGTGTCTATAATTTAAGATCAGCCATTTGTATGGACAGGCCTTCAATGCTGTGTCTTGCTGTGTAATTAGCTTATCCTCCAGTACTGTCCTGACTTTATCCTCTCAAACTTAATCCTGTAACAACTCCCTGGTGTCTCAGTTGTAGTTTCTAATGCATCCAGATCATTAAACCTAAACCCTTGCAGTGGTATTAATCAGAGCAGGGGGGTTGCCTTCACTCCCTCTGGGGTTTTGACACAATCTTTCTTTATGACAGTAGTTAGGTCTGTTTTACTAAACAGGCTAAACAAGCTCCAGGCACCACATCTTTGCATAGATTAGATAGGATCTATAGCTTACCCAAGGAAAAGTGAGCGAACCACCCACAGACTGTGGCAGTGGGAAACAATGGCTGTCTGTGTGACATCTACTGGCTGCTTTGATTCTTGATTCATACATCCGACCACTGTTTCAGAGAATTGAGGGAGCGTCTTTGTATTCTGAACCCTGTCAACTCTTTTCATCCCTCTTGCAAAATGGCAATGATGGCCTCTTTGCCAGAGCCACCACTCTGGGTTGGTCCAGTGGTACCATGATGCCAGATGATGGGCAGTCACAGATAAGATAAGATGTACTTTATTGTCCCAAGGGAAAACTTGTCTTGGGCTCAAGTGTGCAAGCTGCATAAAATGCAGAGGTGAGAAAGATGCTCACAGTCAGCAAAGGAAAAGGCAGTGACCGTGTAGGCTCCATGAAAATGGTAGTTAAGGACCATGCCTGCGATTTTGCATGTTTAAACCCAGTAAATACTACAGCATGCACGGTACATTACTGACAGTCAAAATAGCAGTTTTCCTGTTATTTTTCCAAATCTCCTAATCTTTCAAAATCAAATGTTCAGATGATACCCGCCTAAAAATTCAATGTTTCGCCTGCTAACACCTATGTATGAATGTAGAAGGGACGGTTGTTTTAAAAGCTGTCTTCTCCTGGAACTATATTCCTGGTGAAAACATTTGGTGCCTGTGTTCATAACTTCTGTCTTTCCCCACTGCAGTTGTCTTAGTCACATATTAAGCTGTCAGAAATGGCTCTAAAACCTCTGGCAGTTGTCATGTCAACTGATTTCTACAATGTTTTATGTGCTTGTTTTGGTAATTTTACTACGTCATTCCGTAGTATGAGGAAATGCAGTGCTTTGATTACCCCTAAACAAATGAGGAAGCATGAACACAGGAGCCTGCCGATAGCTAATATTCAAAACAAATCAAAGTTTATTTTATGTAACTGTTCTGTCTCTCTCTCTCTCCCCCTTCCTCCTTCTCTCTGGCAAGTACTGAGCAAGTTGAAACTTTAAAAATATAGATAATCTCGCACTGCTGTAGTTTTTACAGTGTATTCATAAATTTGTCTCATAGTAAGCCTTAGGGAATGCAGTTAACATGCGAGAAAGTCAAGGAGTTGGTTGATTGTTGTTTCCATTCTACATCTAGCATCACATTTTGATTTGTTGTGCTGTGTAGGTCGGCTTTATCAACAAGAAGAAAACAGACTTGTCAATGTGTAGGAACTGATAGTGATTTGGGTTATTTTGTTGAGTTTAAGCAAATGATCTTAGGTATAGACAGAGTTCTCTCAGATGCATCATTTATACACTTTCATACAGGAAACCGGCACATATGATACTGTGTTTAGCATGCATTGAAGCCATCTGTGACCCATTCAGAGACAGCTGTCACAAGTCAAACCTTGGTGACAGAGACTCAATTCACTGCAAGACCAAACAAGTACAGGATTACATTAAATAAAATAAGTACCTAGTAAAGTTAAATTTTAGTTTCTCTCTTTCATGTACTCTCTCTTTCTCCCTCCCTTTATCTCACTATTGTTTAAGAATAGTTAGGGAGTCTGTCATATATGTGTAACTGAAATGTCAACAACTTGATCAAAAATCCCATGCCTAATAGAAATGCCTATTCACCAAAACCAAACAGAGGAGGATCACAAAGCCAAGTTGGTTAACACATGCTGCCCCACTCAGATCGACCAAAAATGTGGGTTAAGTGTGTCAGTCTGAAAGGGGCACCAGTCAGTGGCTTAAGTAATGGATATGCTATGTCTTTGTGCAGGATGTGAAACTGTCAGCTGAAGTGGAACCGTTCATCCCACAGAAGAAAGGTCTAGAAAGCTCCCTAGTCGGCATGAGTACTTCTGGAGAGCCGGGCGGAGGAGGAGGAGGGGGTGGGAGTGTAGGTGGAGGGGGAGTGGAAACCACACCCATACCCAGCTACCTCATCACTTGTTACCCTTTTGTCCAGGAGAACCAACCCAACAGGTACTGTTCAGTCTTTCACAGCAGTGGTGAATGGGTGGAGAGTGGGGGGTAAGGTAGACCAACTTTGAAGGCCATGACTTTACCCCATTGCTGTTAGCACTGGCATAAATATTGTCATTCTCTTTGTCGGTGGAATTGTGGAAAACCTAGTGTCCCCATTTTGAACTGCCGAAGCAAAACTCTGCTCTCTTCTAGATCTTTCTGTTCACTGTTCTTTTACTATAACAAGAAGAAGACTATATTCCTACTCTCCTTCCCTGGTGTTATTCTTCACTTTAGAGAGCATGATCAGGTCCAATAAGCAGTGTATTGAAAAAAGGGACTCCAGATTGTTTTGTAGTCCAGCACTGCTTAATTATGAATGGGCAAACTCCCTTTCCAGAGTTCAATCTGTGTTTCCAAACACTCTTTCTTTGTCTGCAGTGATCTCCTGTATCCTGCACACATCCGTTCCTCTGTTTCCTTCCTCTTTATTTTGAATACAAGGAAATGCCCTCTATAGAAAGCTGGCTGCAAAAATGTCATCTCGATTCTTATCAACATTTGCGCAACATTCTACATAGCATGCACACATACACACACCCTAACCAACCAACCATCACGCGCACCACCAGCATAACAGTGCAATAACTATTTAAGCAATATTTGATTTTTTTTTGACTGAAGGACAGAATTTCCTGCAGATGAACTATTTGATTTTAATGATTGCCCACTTGATTTAACATACTATTTCCCTTCCCCTTCACAGGCAGCACCCTATGTATAATGGAGGGGACCTGCGCTGGCAGCAGCCTAACCCCAGCCCTGGTGGTCCTTACCTGGCGTACCCCATCTTGTCTTCCCCCCAGCCTCCTGTCTCCAATGACTATGCTTACTACCAGATCATGCCTGCCCCCTGCCCACCTGTTATGGGTTTCTACCAGCCATTCCCTGGCACCTATGCTGGGCCTGTGCAGGCAGGAGTGGTCAACCCTGTTTCAACAGACGTCAGTGAAAGGCCTCTGCCCCTGGGACAAGCATATGGAATAGCCAATCAGAGGGGGAGGGGCATGGTCCGACCAAATGTTATCCCAAATGTACAAAAGGTCAACATCCCCACTGTGATAGTCTCACGTTGACGTCACACGTTATTTGTATCACTAAAAAAAGTGTCGCTCCTCATCCTCCATTCATTTTTTGGTAAGCATGTCCTGCCTCTTTTTCTCTTACAGCAGCAGTTGGGAGTATGCCAGCCCCTAAGGGGTCGCCGGCCCCCAACCAGGAGTGTAGCTGTGCAGAAGGAGGTGTGCACCTTGGGGCCTGATGGTAGAACCAAGACTGTCCTGCTCGTGGATGCAGCACAGCAGACTGGTAAAAACAAAAATATTCCATTAACAACGAAATTCAAATCTTACTTTATAGAATGTATACAGAGTTTTTATAATTTAGAAAATGTCTAAAGTGTTCCAGGCCAAGTAGTATCTGAATATGTGGTGTTCTTAGTTCTGGGAATGAAGAATATTTGAGTATTCATGGTTTCAAGACATTAAGATGAGAATCTTAATGTCCAAAGATATTGTTCTAGTTCAGGGTTCCCATTTTTAAAACTAGTCAGCCAGAGAAACCAAAAATCAGCCCCACTGAAGTGACAGTTTTTAGTATTTTCTAGTTCTCTTTATTTATTGTTTGACAAAAAAAAAAATCTCCATTTGTGATAAAGAAAACATCGTATGCAGATAAAATCTACTTATGATGTTGTTATTTCAGCTGTCAAAATCAGTGGTTGCCGTGTAAAAATGAGAAGCTTATTGGTTGTAGCAGTGGACTAACTGTCACTGGGAATTTCCAACTACATCCTTTAATGTTATGATCGATGATGTACTTTCTTCCACTTTGTGACGGAAAGGAAGCAAAAGCTCTAGAAATTCCAGACTGTTGAAGTGATGCTCGCTTCTTTGCTAGATGACAGGAATCTTTGCTGTCAGCACGGAAGTGGGACACTTGTGTTACAGGTTGAGTTTGATGATACTGATGCCTGACTTCTGAAAGAATAGGAATGCAGAGTTTCCAGTTGGAGAGTTTCTCGTGTGTATTGAATGAATGTCACCGAGACCTTTATTCTTGAAAATGCTAATGAGCCTGTTTTTTGTTTACTAGTTTGGCATTCTCTAATCAATTATGGTTTGGCACATGAAAAAATAGGGCAAGCTTTGAAATAATTGGAAAGCCACTGAATCATCTCAGCAGACATCTTGCGCTCTGGGCAGCAGCGGGCTGAGTCTTAAGATTTTCAGTCCAACCAGGCACGACACCAGCTGAATAAAGTGATTAGGTCTTCAGCTGCTGTAGTGTTAGGTTGGATTGAAAACCTGAAGACTTAATCAAAACACTGCTTGATAATGATGATCCTACCGCATCTGCAGATTTTCCTGGTGAGGTGGCAGGGCGAGGCGGTGCCGAGCGATCCAGCCCCCTGTTGTGGAAGAACCGAACAAAGAGAAGACGAGCGTCCCATACAACTGACAACTACAACGAGCAGGGTGCCAGCGAGGCAGATATCGACAGCGACAGTGGTTACTGCAGCCCCAAACACAACCAGACGACTGGCGTTACTCAACGTACAGCAGAGACCACATCAGTACCCATGGTAGGTTGGCTCATCACCTCCAGACTTCACTGTAGCATTTGTTTTAGCTCATATCTCGGCTAATTAATAGTGGTTAAGAACAGTATTTACACATCTTCTTAATTTGTATCACCTCTCAAAACTTTGCCTCAAGTCTTAAGGCAGCTTAAAGGACCATACTAGCAATTTTGCATGTTGAAGCCCAATAAATACTACCTGTATACACATTATGTTGCTGACCAATTTCCAAAATATAAAACCATATTTTAGTTTTCGTGTTATTTTTGCCAAAGCTCCCTTATCTTTCAAAATCAAATGTTCAGGTGATACCCTTAAAATTCAATGTTTTGCCTAACACCTATCTCAGATTGTACAAACATGCAAAACTATTGTTATGGTCCTTTAAATCAATTAATATTTCTGTACATGTAAATCATTTGTGATGTAACAATGTTATTTTTAATGGGTAACATTTGTAAAGGTCACATCATCCCAGAAAGAGATATTTGTAAAACACACAATACTGCACTCATGTAATTATGGTCCATTTAGATAGTAATAATGCAAATCTACTCCTTTCATCTTTTTTGTTTGTTTTTAGGGAGTAGAAGCTGGTGTAATGACAGGTAGGTTTGACCTGACTCTTACAAATCAGGTAAAAGGAATCTCAACTCACCTTTGTTAATCTGGCTCCTTTGTCTCCCCTAACTTGATCATAGTATTGAAGATTTAGTTTCCTTCCCCACATATCATCATATTGTGCTTTTATAGTTGTATATGTTATGCAGAGAGTATATATTACTAAGTAGATGGGAATTTTTCCTTTACCTGAGAATTGCTATCAATGTTTCTTGTAATTCACTAACAGGAAACTGGGTAAATGTGGCCTCTCAGGCTACCCAGAAGTCCTGGGGAGACAGGAATGGCCACTTCCACAGAGCAGACCAGAGAAAGAACCCACATCAGAGGAACTTCTCACAGGTGCAGTATATCTCTCTGGATGCATATTGTGCAGCATTGAAAAGCTGTATCTGCTCTGACTCCCCTCCCTCTGTCTCTTTTCTTTCAGGATTTCCACAGTGGGTATCCAGGACGTGTACAACCAACCCATAATCCTAACCAAGCAGAACGAAGGCTCCAGCCAGGAGTGGCCACTGGTACTGAGCTCACCCCACAGTCCCTCTACTTTGAGGTGAGAGAAGGTTACATAAAATGCAGTGTATTTAACTCTCAATGCAGCACACATGTTGCATTATGCTCAGCACAGAACTACTGTATTGATTTTATTTGAAACTGCTCAGTCAGTGTATTTGTTGTGCTAAAATGCATCCTACATGTTTGTCAGGACGAAGATGAATTCCCAGACCTAGCCGCAGGAGCGTCTGTCCAGCACAACACTAAACCAGAATCAACACCAGCTCAGACGCAGACACAACCTAAACTCCCCAAAAACCTGGTAAGGGAAAGCACTTTCTGAAGATTGTCATCTTTAAAGGCTCTATTTTGGTGCACTGATTTACCAAAATGTTTCTCTAAACTCACCACAGCTGGATAACCTACCAGAAAACTCACCCATCAGCATTGTTCAAACACCCATCCCTATCACCACCTCTGTCCCCAAGAGGGCCAAGAGCCAGAGGAAGAAGGCCCTGGCTGCTGCCTTGGCCACCGCACAGGAGTACTCTGAAATCAGCCTGGAACAGAAGAAATTACAGGTATAATTTGTGTGTTTGTCTGGTAATTGAGTAGCAGTGCCAGAATAAACCTGTTGAAATGTATGTTTATAATTATTCTTTTCTGTCTTGTTTCAGCAATTTTTGGTTAACATTAATTGAATGTCAAGTATATAATTTCCAATTGAATCACTACCAGCAGATCTAGTCCTTACCACGACATGATCCCTGTTTGGGATCTCTAGTTGAATATGGCTGGCTGATTAGTGAGACTTTGTTCTGCCTTTTGTGGAATTTCCCGACAGGAGGCACTCACCAAAGCAGCAGGGAAGAAGAGTAAAACTCATGTTGAGTTGGACCTTGGGGACATGCTGGCAGCTCTTGAGAAGCATCAGCAGGCTATGAAGGCCAGACAGCTAACCAATACCAAGCCTCTGTCTTTTACAGGTATCCATAAACACAAATGGTCATATGCAAAATAACACAAGCATACATGTAAGATTTTGTAGTACAGTATAATAGGCCTCAAGTAAATACATGTCTTTTGGGCATTAGTCTTTTTGGCCTTTCTCTTTTTGTTTTTTTTAACCTTTGGCTTCTTTTTGTTCCTCTATTTAGTCGGGACAACAGCTCCATTTTATGGTTCCACTTCTACCAATGTACCATCCATGTTAAAGGGTCAACTGCAACCATACTCAGCCCCTCACAATGCCCTGGATTCCACTGCACCCCGTATCAAGCGAGGGAAAGAGAGAGAGATCCCCAAAGTTAAACGACCAACAGCCCTTAAGAAGGTACATGGTGATTTAAGGATAATAATTTAGGTTTGGTATGTAGAAGTTATTCAGCTTACACAGAAATTGTTTAAAGGAATGGTGAAATTACATCCATGGGAATTACACTGATCGTCTACCTCAAAGCTACCACTGTGTTGTTTGTGTAGATTATCTTGAAAGAACGTGAGGGGAAGAAAGGGAAGCCGAATGTAGAGCAAGAGTCTTCAGGCCAGGAGGAGCATGGAGATGAATGTTTACATTTTACTGATGAGCTTGCACAGGAACCTGCCTCCCAAGAAGGTGAGCACTGGGTCACATTCAGCATTGTCATTATTCCATTTTCTCCAGACCTCTATTCCATAATACGGTGCCTTATTGTTCATTTCATGTCTGCTGCTGATGCCACAGAGAATGGCCTGAGCGTGCCCAGTGATGCGTCTCTTTCCCCGGCCAGTCAGAACTCACCATACAGCATCACCCCAGTATCACAGGGTTCCCCTGCCAGCTCCGGCATTGGGAGTCCCATGGCCTGTAATACTATCACCAAGATCCACAGCCGACGCTTCAGAGAGTAAGTACACGTGTTTCTCCCACATGGGCTGAGAAGCAGCATTTTGAATGCAGCAGACCTTTGGTAGGAATCCCAGAAATTTGAAATTCACAGAAGAGAAATGCATGAAATAACACAGTGATTAGCAACAGAAATATTTTTCCCACCCCAAAATCACAGAGCCTCAGCTGTGACAAGCATAGCCCAGAAGTTAATGGGTGTTTTTAAAGGCGGAACTATACAATAAAGAATTGTAAAGTACGGCACAGATGCCCAGCACGTTGCCCATTCTCTGCAAAAATGTATGCTAGTGATCACAAATACAGCTTTGTTCCTCAACGTCCTGGGATCCATTGTCCCAGCCCACCCATCTCTAACTCATTTTACATTTAAAGCCTCCAAACAGACTCTGTAGCCAAGCTCCTCCTCTCAGCTCTGGCCACCGAGATGCTTGTTCCTCAGACCACACAACGTCAACCTTCCTAGATTTTTTTTTTTTTTTTTTTTTTTAAGCAGAGCCACAGGGTGGCTTATGCGTGCTATCCTGTGGCTCTGCTTTTCTTCTTTTCTTCTCCTCATTCAGAAAAGGGGTCACATAGTAACAAATGTGGCAGCATGATTATAACCAACAAGCAGTTAAACACTGTTGTCATAAACAGTTGCATATACTCATTGCGATCTAGTACACTGTAATGATGGATCAGACTGATGCCTCATTTTTACTATAATTGGTATATTTTACATAGTTTACTCAATAATGCTGCTTCAATTGGTTACTTACTGGTTACCATTGCAAATAAAAAGATCCCAGGCAAAAAGACTTGTGATTAAATGTGGAGAGAAAAAGAGCCCTGAATGTAGAGAATCCAAGAAAATAGAGAGAATTTCATTGAGACACAAGTAGCCCCATCATCTCCGTCTAAAGAATTTCACTGCTTGGAGTGTGAGTTGTCAGCCGGTATCAGTTGGACACTGCTAGAGTACAGTAACATGCCACCAAAAAAATAAGTTAAGACTAAAGCTTAAAAAAAGACTAAAGCTAAAGACTAACATTAGTGTTAATCGTGATCATTATCAACTACCAAAAAAGACTTTTCTCAGCATATGTGGATTTGTGAGCCTCCATTAATTGTTTTTGCTTTGTCCTATCATGTACATTTCCTCTGCAGGTACTGTAACCAGGTGCTTAGCAAGGAAATCGATGAGAGCGTGACTCTGCTGTTGCAGGAACTGGTTCGCTTCCAGGAGCGGGTTTACCAGAAGGACCCCAGCAAGGCTAAGTCCAAACGTCGCCTGGTCATGGGTCTCAGAGAGGTCACCAAGCACATGAAGTTGCAGAAGATTAAGTGTGTCATCATCTCTCCTAACTGTGAGAAGATCCAGGCCAAAGGTGAGAGGCCAAGAAAGCTGTGGCAGTCATGTCTTCTTCAGCCGTCTACATTAGATCAGCTTGCCTTGAGGATCAGACCTCACTCATATCTTTTGCACGACCTGAGATCAAAGCTTTTCCTGAATGAGGAGTAAGCATGTTTGTGTTTGTTGAACTAATAAATGTGCCACTAGAGAGCATACACTGCTTACAAACCTAGCTGCCAGAGATCAATACATGCTGAGCGATACACACCATCCATTATCTACAGCATGTGTGTGTGTGTGTATGTATATATATATATATATATGTGTGTGTGTGTGTATGTATATATATATATATATATATATACTGTATATACAATGTCAATATTACCAAAAACTATGTAGTTAGCTGGTGTTTCTGTTGTTTATATTTTTTCCAAATGCTCAACATTTTCAGAATCTTTGATCTTGTTACTGTTTGCAGGTGGTTTGGATGAAGCTTTATACAAAGTAATTGCCATGGCCAGGGACCAGGAGATTCCATTTGTTTTCGCCTTGGGCAGAAAGGCTCTGGGACGCTGTGTCAACAAACTAGTGCCTGTTAGTGTGGTTGGCATCTTCAACTTTTCTGGAGCTGAGGTAAGGCTTCTTAAACCCATTACTTTTTCAAGTAACTGTAATTGCCTCAGAATTTTTGTAAAGTAAATAAGTGATCTAAGCTGGAAAGTAGATATTTTGGTGGGATTCAGTCTTTGACCCACCGAGTACGTTTGAGTACTGTTGTGCCGCTTACCAACTTGGTTTGACTCCTCTTCTCCTGCAGGGTCTGTTCAACCGTTTGGTGTCTCTGACCGAAGAGGCCAGAAAGGCCTACAAGGACATGGTGTCGGCTCTGGAGCAGGAGCAGGCTGAGGAGGCGCTGAAGAATGTCAAGAAAGTTACACACCACATGGGTCACTCGCGCAACCCTTCTGCTGCATCCGCCATCTCCTTCTGCTCTGTCTTCTCCGAGCCCATCTCAGAAGTCAATGAAAAGGAGTACGGTAAGCCACCGCTTCCTCGTTCTCGGCTCTTTCTGACTTATCTTTGCTGTAGTTCTGTCTCCTATGTAGTATCTCTGGAACATAACAAGCCTGTTAATTCTCACAGAGACGAACTGGAGGAGTATGGTGGAGACCTCAGACGCCCTGGAGCCCACAGAGGTTGAGCCAAGCTGCCCTGCTCCTTCCACAGCCGCACAGAAAGACAACGAGGCCTCGGTGGCAAATACTAGTGCAGCTCCTCCCGGCTCTGCTGCTCCCCTGTCCAGGGCAGGACCGCTCACACAGGGCACCGGTGAGAGGGACGAGGTCCGTGTAGACGACCGGTTGGAGCTGGCCTCTCAGCAGAGCACAGAGACGGGCTCTCTGGACGGGAGCTGCAGGGACCCGCTGAACTCCTCCATCACCTCCACAACCTCCACCCTTGTCCCTGGAATGTTGGAGGAGGCCGAGGAGGAGGAGGAGGAGGAGGAGGACTACACCCCCGAACCAATTTCTGTGGAGGTGCCCACGCTCAGCAGCCGCATTGAATCCTGGGTGTCAAAGACCTTGGAGAACATGCAGCTGGGAAAGAGCCAGGACAGCACAGAAGAGGAAGAGGAAGAGGAGGACGAAGAGGAGAGAGGGCCGAGCGAAGATGACGAGGACCTTGAATCTGACATCGCAGAGACAAGAATGGAGAGCATGCAGAAGGTGGAGATTAAGAAGGTCGCTGGTTGATGTCATGCCTCCTCCTCTCTCTCTCTCTCTCTCTCTCTCTCTCTCTCTCNTCCCCCCCCTGCTCTCACACACTCTCTCTCTCTTTCGTTTCTCTCACACATCCCTCTTCATGCTTTGTCCTTCATTTTTAACCCCTGACACCAGACATAATCTCAGGTATCCAACAAACCAGCCATCTGACCAACACACACAGACCATAACAGAAAAACTGACCAACTTGCACACAGGCAGGGGTGCAGACCAAACAACTGCTAACACATACAGAGCCCCCTCCGCTTTGTCATGCTAATGGAAACCCAACACTTACGACTTAAAAACAGCTGTCTTTGACCCATAACCTGTTTACACTTGAATTCAGAGGGAAGTTTTGGTTTCTTCCTCTGAAACTGAACTCTCTTGGAGTCGGGGACGTGTCTCGGTAAGTGTTGAGAGAGCTGAGCGTGTCCAGATGCAGCATGTCGCAGTATCTGGAGGAAGGTTGGATCTTTTCAGCTCCCATTTTCATTTGTATTGTTGAGCTCCACAGGTTTACAGCTCTGCCTGTGCTTGTATGTGTTTGGACACACACACACACACCATTTTGTATGTTAACAATCACAGGCACATAGTTTGCATTTACTTTGCTGTGTTAATAGCTTAATATTTTACTTTGCTGTGTTTATTAGCTTTATCCTCATACATAGTGTGTGTGTGTGTGTGTGTGTGCGCGCGTGCATTTTTCACCTCACTACTCCAGGAGGTAAAGAGAGACATACATTGTTTGGCATATTGCGTTACTCAGAGTATTCGAGTGTCAGGGGTTCTGTTGTTCCACCAAAACCACTCCATTCATCAGTGCAGATTAGCTGTTTAGCTAACGCCAGCACATTAACATTGATGTCTTTTTAATGTCAATGATTATTAATGTGCATCATCCCCTATAAATAAACAGTCTTCAGAGACTCTGTGGAGGCATCCGTGTCCCAATCTGTAATCTAATGACTTACTTCTAAGAAGCAGAACAAGCTTTGTGTATATAACCTGTCTAGGTGGTTCTACTATGTACGTTAATGGTTTATAATATTGGTCTTTTAGGGTTGTTTTCCTGACTGGAATTGTCTTGAGTTTCCAGCTGCTGTCTGTGCTTCAGAAACGTGCTCCTGTTTTGTTCCCTCTGTGTTGTTTGTTCTCTGATGGTCTCTTACCGATGTAAGGTCATAGTATAATTTGTGTATTTTTTTAATCCTGTCTGATTTATCTTCAGTTTGGGGAACTTTTTTTTTTTTTTTTTTTTTTAAATCCTTCAATCCAAAACTATTTGGCAAGTTTTTTGATGAATGAGATGCAGCTAAGTTAGCCACATGGATGGAAATATTTTGTTTTGAATCACATTAAATTCTTGCATGCGGTTAACTATATTCTAAAATAACATGGCATAGAAACATGACAGGTGCTCTGAATAACCTTTTTACTGGCATCAGCTCTCGTAAACAAACGATAGAATCTTTTGTTATCTTCAGAAATAACTCCTTAAAATAACCAGTCTACCAAAAAAGAGAACCAGATGTTTATCCAGAGACTTGGAAGATTCCCAAGCTAACAATAAATCCGATACAGATGCTAAAAAATGAACTTAATCCTTGTGATGCTCATCCAGATTTAACTTTCCATCCATACACCCAAGCCAGCTTCCACTGCCAGTCCACAGCCACTCATTGGTTATTTTCTTGAGACAAAGTCACCAGTGGAAGTCAAACAAGTTGTTGCAAAGTCATAATGCACATTATCATTAACAAATATCCATGTAAATACAAGTGTAAAAAAAAAAAAAAATTGGAATTTGCATTGTATTTAAAAAATACAATCACCCTGTTTTTAAAGCCATTTGACAGTTTAACATTTTATCATTTGGATTGTTGGATTTGATAATGTATTTGATAGTGAATGATATCGTGAGATTTCAGCCAGTCAGTGATGATGCTGTGTGTTAATGCAGTATGTTGGGCTGTATGCAGTGTGAGCCTTGAGATTGGAGAAAACAGTGTACTGTATATCATACTCGGGATTCTGACAGTGTTTCTAGTTTGGTAAAAGGTACGTTGTGTGTAGGCTTTGTGTTGCTATCACTTCCATCAAAGTGTTTGCAGTATATTAAATGACATCAAGTGTGGTCTTTGCACTATGTAAATACAGTACTGGTAAAGTTCTTGTAACTAATGTGAACAAAAAAAAACAAACAAAAAAAACGGTTCAATGAAGTACTTTTTTCAGTGTGTTCTTGTCTTTATATGGAAATTTAAAATTGTCTCCTTCAGACTGTACATCACTAGCAACATTATTAGAGGCTGTTTCTCATAACCCCATTATACTTAAACTATATGGACTGATGATTAATATCATTAAAATGTTGTTTAAGTAAATCATTTGACTACTGTCTTGTCTTTTATCAAATCATTGCTGTTTCACTGCCCACAGACTGCAGTTTTACTACCCAACCACTAGGAAGGGACAAAGCTCTGAATATGTGCTGGATTTGAAATTGACATACATGCACTTTTTAAGCGATAACTTCTACTTTTGATTTCTTCCATTTAATTTCAGGCATATGTACGGCAGTATCGCTCATTCTGTTTGCAGCTGTTGTAAGGAATAATTGTGTAATGCACTCTACAGCCAGCGCCTGGCATCATATTCTGATTCAAATCAAACGGAAATGCAAATAGTTTTATCTGTATCCTCTTCCTCTTGTGTGTTCATGCTGGTCATTTGAATATTACATGCCTTAGGGTACTATGGAATGTTTTGTACCTCCGGTTGAGCTTTTACTCATGTAGTTACCAGATGCTAAATCCTGATTTTCTGAATTTGATTGAGAAGGCCAAGCAAGATAATGCATCAGTAACACTTAAACAGCATCTCTGAGGTGCAACTGATGCTAGAAGAGAGGAATCTAGTCTCTCTCTCTCTCTCTCTCTCTCTCTCTCTGTGTGTGTACAGCATGAGTCACCCTACCGGCCTGTGATTGGTTGGTAGTTTATGGGTGAGGGAGGGGGAGTTAGCCTCAGAAGCTGTCTGTCAATCTCTCTGCTCCATTCACACATTTATGTGCATGCATAGTCAGAGAGAGAGAGCGAGAGGAAGTATGAGAGAGCTTCTCATTCATAAAAATAAAAAAAAACAACTAAAGTTCATTCATGAAAGCTGCACAATTCTACTCTGAGTCAAAGAAAGAAAGGAGGAAAGTTAGCCTGAAACCTGGCATCTGACAGGTCAGTGCAATGGAACACTTTTCAGCATGACCAGACCAGAGGAGAGTGGGCTTCAGACTACACAGGACATCTCCAGTCCCACACAGGTGAGCTGGATCAGAATGTAACGTAGTCAACTGTACAGGAAGCATGAAATGTAAAAGTCTGTTGAGGACTACTGATACTAAAATTTAGATTATTTCCCAGAGAATTCAGCTGATCAGCATTTGGACCAAGATTATTAACTTTGTGCATTTTGTTTTTTGCATCACTTCTTTCTTCTTCTGTTGTCTCTGCAGTTTAGACGCTAAAGTCCTTAGATCACAACATGCAGTTTTTATCAGGGCAAGCCTCCAATGTGATTGATTGTCAACCTGAATTTTTTTTGTCCTTCCAAGTTCTCTCCTTTCCCAGGTCTCTGATTACAAGAGAGCAGACCTTACCAGGTTCAAAACGCAGACAGGACTCTTCCAGGTGAATCATCAATAATGAAGTAATCACACACATAAAATATTTAATAAAATTCACTGTACGGTATCTGATCAGAATGCTCTCCTCTTTAACAGGCATGCTGCAGCGCACCAAGTACAGCCGTCTGAGGAACGATTCGCTGTCCTCTCTGGAGGATCAGCCCCTTAAGAGTGACCTTTCCTTTGATTCTGACTTCGCCCAGCTGGATCTCCAGTCCCCCACAGATCATGGACCTACCACCCTGAGGGGCTTCATCCCCCGTATGGCCAACATCCAACTGCACAGTCCGATTTCATTCCTTGGCCTGAGGGGACAGACAAACAGACCTGGGGACAAAACCATAGATGGACACGCTGGCAGACCCTTACTGAGAGCAGATTGGGACTTGGGACCTAATCAGAGATTTTGTAGCCAAAGTTCCCTTAATGTGCATCTAAACACAAATGAAACCCACTCAGCTCTGCGATGCTCAAAGAGACCCCTCACCCTACACCGGATGGCCAGTCTCCCCTGGAGCCCCGGCTGCCCCCCTCATTCCCAACACCGAGGTGGTCTGTGCTGTTTGAAGACTTCCTCTGTAGGAGAAGACTGTGCAGTGGTTCATTATCACATCAAGGTACCATCACCACACACGTCCATCAGTAAAACTACATGACACACTCTGCTGTTCATAAACTAACAGAAATGTGATGGTTGTGTAGCAGGCAGGTGTGTATTTCCTTGCTTGAATAGTTTGCGTGTTTTCATTTTGATTATTTCTTGGGACAAGCTTTGAAAATTAGCCTTTGCTATACATACTATGTGGCATTAGTTTATTCTGTGAATATGCTCATGTATCAGTCTCTATTTAAAGAAACATGAATAAGTCAATTATTTGAATACAAATTATTCATACTTCAAGGATTACTAAATTGTTGAGGGTTTTTCAGCACTCTTTCATTCTGTTATTTTCCTTAAAAGTAAAGCTTTACTGTAATAGTGCACCAAGTACATTAAAACATTATGTATGACAAACATTATGCAAGAAGGTGCAGATAACCTCGTATCCAGGATACCAGCTGAGGTACACAGTTAAAATCCAACAAGTGTCAACACATACACCACACATACATCCACACAGAGGAAAGGTACGCACACACACACACACACACACACACACACACACACACTTAATCTTCAATCCACACCATCACACTCACTTTCATATATTCACCCCCCCCTCTCCTTAGATGGAGCTTCCTGTGTAGGCAGCAGTGACTCATCCTGGCTCTCTCTCCTCTCTAGATCTGCTGGTTGTGTGCGTGTGTGTGTGTGTGTGTGTGTGTGTGTATCCGGTATCAGCAGAGCCCATGCTGTCCTAGAACCGGAGGTGTGTCCGCATGGGTGATTAGGAGCAGGGTCTGGGAGCTGACTGCTGATGGAGATGAGAATGAACTGACACACACTTATTAATTTAAGCATGATCTCCATTTGTGGAGCACATAGGCTTTGTTCTGCTGAAGCTCATGGTCAACAGGACTTGTTCTGCAAGACCAGTACTACAGATTCTGGTCTGGTTATGCAACAGTATTCCCCCCCCCCCCCAAATNCGACCCCCTGATGTTGTTCCATCAATTTATTTGTTTAGCAAATTACCTGTTTTTTCTGAGAATTGTGATTTTCTGAAAATAATCCACTACTGGTACCAGTAAACAGCTGATTACTGTAAGTGACATTTGCTAACATCAAGTTTTCCAGACTCCTCTTCCTTGTATGAATCGCATTGATGAATGTAAGGAAAGCTTTACAAATGAGCTATAATTATCATGGCACTTATTTAGCTTATTTAGGTTATTTAGCCGTGTAATTATAGTGAGTTTTTTTTTTTTTTTTTTTTTTTTTTTTTTTAAGAATCTCACCCATTACTCCTCCCTGATGTTCAGGGCCAGATCATGGTCCCATGAGGCCCCTGGGCACATGTCTTTTGAGTCTTTTGAGTATTTCTACCCCTGGAAATTTCATTCTCTGGGATCCAATTTGAATTACTCGTGTATAAGCCAACCCCCTGATTTGCATTGTGAAATTTGGTAAAAAAAAAAAACAAAAAAAAACTCGGCTTATACTCGAGTATAAGTGTATATGTGTATTGTTCACATATTGTGTTAATTTACGTGTGGATGTTCTGGATGTTCCTATGTTCTGTTGTGTTTTTGTAGTATATGGGTAACGTGGAGGTGACCCAGTCCATGAGAACCCTGGACTTTGACACGAGAATGCAAGTCACAAGGTAGGAGCTCTACATACACACACACGCATGCATGCACACACGCACACAGGCATGTCTCAGAATATGAAAAAACTTTCCAAGAAAAAGATTAAAGACGAGAGAAAATCTTTTACCCCGACTGCCAAAATTCACTCTACATGTATTTGCCAACCAAGACATGTGTGGCTTATTTAAAAATGTTTCAAAGGAGGAAATGAAATTAATGTATAATGTTTCATAAAACGGGGCTTCCTTCTCATCATTTGATATTGTCATAGAAGCAGGATGCCAAAACTCCAATATACACAGCGGCCTCTGTTCACAACAACGCTGCTGAACGATGAGACAGAAAATCCAATTAGATGAATTTCCTCCCAATGATCTCTCTTAGTCTTATTAAGAGAGAGAGAGAGAGAGAGAGAGAGAGAGAGAGATAACACAAATTGTTATCAAAGAGGAAAACACAGGAAGTACTTTTAAATATGGACACACTGTTATTTTTATGGTCAGCCATAGGTCAGTTGCACTTTTTTGAATAAACTTTATTTTGTAACAGTTATTTTTAAGGCCATGTTCATACTTTTTTGATTTATGCTCTCTCTCTTTTGGTTCCATATCTTCCTCTTTTTAATATTTACCTTGTTTACAGAATTTCCATTCCAGCAATATTGTTTTGCGAGCTGCTGCCAGCAGAAAAGTCTTCAGGATTAACTAATTGGATGCAATTTGATAACCATATGTAATAGTGTCATAATGGTGCAGATGGCAGAATATTGCTTTGAATATTGAAGTATAGCAGTAAATGCTATCTTAGCATATGCTAATCATGGCACGTTCTGTATTTGATTTTACTTCCTGTATATTTTTGTTGTGGGACTGCAGTACGGCATCCAAAACAAATTTCCCTGTGAGGACAAATAACTTTTATCTTGATAACTTGATCTCCATCTTGACTTATAGTGTTATTACTGCTAAATGTACTGTTAAATTTCATTTCCTTGATGTACTGTAGATACTGTAATGCAGTTTCCTTCCAATTATATTCTCACATGCCAGTCACATCAGCAGATCACATATCTACAAAGGTATCTGTGTGCGTGTGTGTGTGTGTGTGTGTGCGTGTGTGCATATGTAAGTGTGTGCGTACATGTTGGGTGTATGTGTGTGCACTTTTCTGTCTGTATGCATACATACGTGCATACGTGTGTGAGAGTTGTGTATGTGTGTGTCCTTTTTCTCTTTTCTGTCTGTGTATGTAATATTTCTGTGTGCGTGTGTGTGTATTCATATATTTGTGTGTGTATGTTTGCATGGTATGCAGAGAGGCAATCAGCAGACTGTGTGAGAGGACATCAGCCACGAAAGCAGTGAAAAATAAAAGGGTAACACACACACACNCACACACACACACACACACACACACACACACACACATATGAGAGGCCGTTTGAGACATTATCCATTCTTGGTGTTACACAGACCATCATAATTTCACACATACAGCACTATACCCTCTCACATACACTATTATACTACACACACACACACACACACACACACACACACACACACACACACACACACACACGTCTAATCAACAGTACTGTAATAAGCTGCCTCTGGCTTGCCGTCAGCCTCTGTTTAAGGCTCTGTCTGCAGTTCTGGGTCAAAACAACCTGCAGTTTTCAGGCAGCAGGATCGTCCTCGCCGTCTCCACGGACAGCGTGTCTCTGATCGCTGCTTCCTCCTTACAGGTGACACCTTCAACGCTTTTCACCAAACATCAACCATTCAGCCGCCACACATCTGAATTACCAGTCGTTCCCTGCTCCTCTTTTTTCTCTCCTTCTCTCCTTCTTGCTCTTCTCGTCTGCAGAAGATCGCCCACCACCCGATGCAGTCCATTTCGTTTGTTTCAGGAGGAGACCCAGTATGTTTCACGTGCACAGACATGACACCACACAGACAGACAGGCTGACATGCATGCTGACACACAAACACACACACACAAAGTTGATTTAGGTTGATTACTGCTTGGTTGTTCTTGGGGGTTTTGAGGTATTTCTCTTCTCCCACCCAAACCCTTGATGCTTCTCTCAGCCAGTCCACCTTAAACACCAGCATGTAGTCTCTAAATACAAATTATAACAAATAATGTCTTACTTTGAGCAGGAAAAATAAAAAGACAGTATGTGCTTTAATTACCTTTACTTCAGTTAAAAACAAATTAAATATTTTCCTTTTTTCATATTAGATATCATGTTTCCTTCTTTTTTTCATATTAGATTTTCATATCTAATATGAAAAAACTACTACTACTACTACTACTACTACTACTACTACTACTACTACTACTACTACTACTACTACCACCCCCACCCTACCACTACTATTACTGCCACTACTACTACCATTATTAATATTACGAACACTTCTATTACTATTGTTACTGCTATTTTTACTACAACAGCAACCATTACTACTACAACTACTCTTAGAACTGCTCCAACTACTACTACTGCTACTACTATTACTACCAGTATTGCCTACAAGAAGTGTTAGTCTTTATAAACTGGGAGTCGATGTTTAATTTAGATAACATTGTAGTGTGCGTTAAACCTCAATGTGCTCACACACACGGAAGAAGAAGGAAAATTACCATCAATCTGCCACAGAGGCCTAATTAAGACATGAACTGAGCTGAGTCAGTTCTTGTCTAATATCAGAGAACTGCTGATGGGGGGNGGGGGTGAATTAATATATTAATATATACAGTAGATCAGAAAAGATGGTGAAGACATTTCTGCAGTAATTTCTGATATCCAACTGTCCTAAATCAAAAGGCTGATTATGGATCCGAAAACCCATGACATGATCTGGAATTTTCAGAAACAAATGAGGACACAGCCATACACAGACGCAAAGAGAAACACATGCTCGTACGTTCATCTAGATAAGTCATGCTCTTTTAATTATTCTTTGTAGGATATGGCAGACTACATTGCTTATGTTGCCAAGGATGCTGTTAACCATAGAGGTATGAGACAGTTTTGTTTCTCTCCCAAAATTGTCATTCTGATGAGTAATGCAGAGAACAGTTTGGCATCCACATCTCTCTCTCTCTCTCTCTCTCTCTCTCTCTCTCTCTCTCTCTCTCTCTCTCTCTCTCTCTCTCTCTCTCNCAGCATTGGTCAGGCGTTTGAGGCTCGTTTCCGCCAACTTCTGAGTCACACACCATCTCTCCTCCCCGCCATTCCCAGGTCAGCCTTCTTCCTGCTGTCTTAGTTTAATAAATTTGGAGGATAGAGCTCTGGCAACATTTTTTACATGTTATGTCACCTTTTGATTTAATTTTCAGTCTTATGATTGTGAGTTGATGAGGCAAAGTGTCATATTCTTGTGCTACTTAGTGTTTATTTGTGTGTTTGTGTGCGTTCAGATTAAATGTGCTGATACTCAGCAGCATTCAGTTTTATCCTGCATTCAGCAAAGAAATCGATGCTTGATTCCTATCTGTGTGTGTGTATTTGTGTTTGTGTACTATACTGTGCACATGTGAATTACAGCAGAGAGTAAAGGCAGTCAGGTGACATTACGTACTTTATGCAGGTCATCACTGAGAATATGCAGCAACTGGGGGCCTAAAGACTCCATAATGGACCAGAACAACAAGCAGGAAAGTGAAGTCCATGAGCACCATGACTACTACAATGTGATCCCAGGAAAGACACCACCACCTGGTGGAATAGAGGACTTGCGGATCACAAGGGGAGAAAATGAACACAATGCTGGCATGCAAGGGGTATGAGTCAAATAAGAATTCATTGGATGTGGATTGTATAATAGCATACTTAAATGATTATTCATATACTTTAGTGTTGAGAATGTCTGTTTATATTTTGTATAAGTCATTACACACATTTTGTGTTGAGCCATTACCAATATGACAGAGGATGATGCAAAATTTAAAGAAGAAATTAATAATAATCATTTTTGCAATCAATACACGTGAAAGAGTGAAGCACACATATATCGCTCTTTTTGCAACCTTTATTTATCCAGAGTAGATTTGTTGAACACAAATGCTCGTTTTCACATAATATAATTACACAATCACACAGGGAGCAGTTGGGGTGTTGGTGCCTTGCTCAAGGGCACCTCAGTGGAGTGTAAGAAGAAAAGGGCAGCTGCTGCTCATTAACTTCCCCAACCAGATTTATCTTTCTGACCCAGGGATCGAGTGTGTGACCTTCCAGACCACACTTCTCTAACCTTTAGGCCACTGTCATCTATTAACACACACGTACACACAGACACAGACACAGACACAGACACAGACACAGACACACACACACACACACACACACACGCGCACACACACNCACAGACACAGACACAGACACAGACACACACACACACACACACACACACGCGCACACACACACATTATGTGGTTGATTCATCTGTTGGTGTTGCAGATTTGTTCATCTCAGCCTGTTTCATTGTATGAGAACTGCTGCATCACAGAAGAGACTCCAGCCCCACCTACAGGTTAATTTCATTACTACACTGTCAGTCCAAGTTGAAATGTACACTAAGTTACCACTTTACTGGGTAAATTTGTATCAGCTAAAAGCAATACAATGTAATATAATATAATAACCCTGCAATAAATTCTACATTTGTAATTAGTGGTGGTATTGTACTGGATTGTATTATATCTCTATGGCTGTGTGCATGATTTTCTGGTTGTACATTAGTAATAATCTCTCTGTTCTATTTCCATCAGTGGGATCTGAGGTCAGTACTCAAGAGTGTACTACCCAGACTGAGTGTCAGTCCCTCTCTGAGAGACAGAACCTGGACCAGATCCAAGAGGAGAGCTGGTTCCATGGCAGGTAGATAGCCATTAGAAACCAACCAGTATGGTGTGTCTGTCAGCTCCATGTATTTCTCCTTTTCTCATTGACTTTTTTTTCCTTCACCTCAGGTTAGGAAGAGAGCAGGCAGAGTTGCTTCTTACCTGCAGCGGGGACTTCCTGGTCAGAGAGAGCAGCTCTGCCTCAGGTCAGTATGTGCTGAGCGGCATGGAGGGAGCCACGGTGCGCCACCTGCTGCTGGTGGATCCACATGGACAGGTAACTAGTGTTTGGAGTAATTAAAGAAATATCCTTATATAAAAACAAGTGGTACCATAATAAAAGAAATACTGCACCAAGTAAAAGTTCTGCATTCAGTTTTTCACTAAAGTAAAATTAAATAATTCAAGTGGTAAAAGTGAAGAAGTAGTAAAGAAGAGTACAGTTTACTTTTGCTGTCAGGTGAAAACTTATATCTGCAGTTTTTTGTTTTTTTTTTTTTNTTTTTTTTTTTTTGGTTTTTTTTTAGTTTTGTTTAGTTTGTGTCATTGTGACATTTTAGAAATATAAGATTTACCTGCCATATTTATCACACATTAACCATGAAGTACAACATCAAAACAGACCTCAACTATAACATTTACATAAAGGTTCTTCAGCTGCTTTCTGTGTCAGGGTGCTACTTTTTTTTTTTTTTTTTTTTTTAGAGGGTTGATTGATAAATTCTGATCCCAACATAAGGCCATGGACAGTAATATTTTAACACAGTAACACTGTTATGATCTGTTCTTTGGTCACTTCCTGTTTTATTGTGTAGTCTTGGTTTTGTTGCTGTCTAGTTTGCTTTACTTCCGGTTTTTGTTTAGTTTCCCACCAGTTTTCTACATCACCTGTGTTCTATCAGTTAATCACCTCTTCAGTATTTATACAACCCTGGGTTCCTTTGTTTTCTGCCAGATTGTCTTGTTTGCTCGTCTTGTTTGCTTGTTTGCCTGGTTAGCTTGTTTCTTGTCTCCTGTTTTTCCTGCCTTTATGTTTGATGGTTTGATTCTTCTATTTTGTCACTGCCTGCCTTTTGAATTATCTGCCTGATTCCTGTAAGTTCATTCTGCATCACCATCTGTTGTTATTTTGCCTGGACAGAAATTAAAGACTGTTTTTTCACATAATCTGCCTGAGCCTGCATTTGAGTTCTCGCTCCTGAACCCTCCCGTGACAAACACAATTCTAGGACAGCATACAGTAGTTATCAGTAGTCAGCACTGTTGTCTCACAGCCAGAAGGTCTTGGGTTCGATTCTGACTGGGGCCTTTCTGTGTGGAGTTTGCATGTTCTCCCCATGTCTGTATAGATTTCTTCCAGGTGATCTGGTTTTCCTTCCACCTCCAAAGGCAGGTAAATTGGGTGAATTGGAAACTCTAAATTGTACCCTGTGCCCTGCCTCTTGCCCAGTGACTGATAGGGATAGGGTTAGGGTTAGGGTTTGTCTGTTAGGTCTGACCCCCTGCAACCCTGCAAAGGATAAGTGGGTATAGAGAACAGATGGATGGATTGTACCCTGTGCCCTGCCTCTTGCCTAGTGACTGATAGGGTTAGGGTTTGCAGGTCTGACCCCCTGCAACCCTTCAAAGGATAAGTGGGTATAGAGAATAGATGGATGGACAATACAATTCCTCCTGGTTAGATCTTTCCACGATAGGCTCAAAACTTATCAATCAACCCTTGCGCACACATGCATGAAGACAGGAGAGAGGCAGCTAATCAGACACCTTAATGTTTATAACCTTTGTGTGTATTTTTGTGTGATCAGGTGCGGACTCGTGATCAGGTCTTCATCAGTGTTGGTCACTTGGTCCGTTTCCACATGGAGAGCCAGACGCCCATTGTTGCTGGAATCAGTGAGCTGTGTCTGAAACAGCCCATCCTACAGAGACACTGACACACAAACACACACACACATATTCAGCATGGAGGCCAGTGGTTCTTAACATTTTTCAATCTTGGGAACAAAATTTAAGAGTCTGCAGGTTTTCAGTCCAACAAAAAAAACAAACAAAAAAACTACACCAGCTGATTTCAATATTTACTCATTCTTCAACTTGCTGAGACAATATTTTATCATTAGGTCATTAAAGTACATATACAGTGAATCTAATAATTTATTTATTTGACTTTGCTTTTTTCAACCTTTGAGCAAATTATTTAGTCACACTGTGCCTCGCCTCATGTTGAAAACAGCCTGCAGAACATCCCATCTCTCAGGGTGAATCTGCTGGCATTTACCTAAAGTTTAAGCACAACCACGAATGTCAGGAGGAAATAAATGAGTTTCATCATAACTTTGTCACATGCTGAATTTGTCATATGTCTTAATATTCTTTCACATTATAATTTGCCATGCTTGACGTTTTTGCATTAACTTTTTATTTGATTTTTCTTAGTTTGGATATCTAATCTAGATGCTCTTTATAATTAGACTATACAGATTTCAAGTAGGGTGTTTATTTATTCTCTTTTAGGCGCTTTGCAAGATCAATGACTGATAGGATGGAAAATATGCAAATTAGTGATGTTTTGTTCCTTATAAAATCTAAACAAATACATCTTCAGTGATTTTACTGGCTCTGTTCAGTGTCTATGATTTTAGAATTCTCCTTCCACAAAAATACACAACATCTTCTTACACATGCACATGTACAAGTTCTTCCTCCTCCTCCTCTTAATACCACATCACACGCAACTAAAATGAGAAGATTGAAATCTGTGTTTGTGTCCACAGAACCCTGCATCCACAGACAAAATCACGTGTGTTGTAATGACCTAAATGTTAAATGTATAACATGCAAAATCTATTTAGTTATTTTCCACTTTCTGTACCATATTTGGAAAGACATGCAGGCACAAATTTCTGATAATCAAAAATTTATGATGACAGAAGTAATTTTATCATCACGTCCTTTACGGGGGACTGTGTGCTGCAGCACAGTTTACTGTTGACAGTCTGTGTCCCTGAATGCAGCTTCAGTTCTGCCAGAGAGAAAGAGAGAGAGAGAGAGAGAGAGACAGAGACATTCAGTGACAGGAGGAATTGTGTTTGTACTATTAGTTGGAATATTGAAGTCATGCTTGGATGCATATCAAGAATAATACTTTATGTAAATCTCGCACAACTGTTGCCAGGTTTATTTTCATCGCAGATATCACAGATTTTCAGGTTTTCATTCCAAATCATCACTCCATCAGCTGTTTTCACTTTTTCACCTCCAATCAGAGAGAAGGTGTTAATGAAATCACTTGCTGTAGTGTTTGGTTGGAGTGAAAACCTGTTACTTCACACTCCATAACACATGGTTTGAGCTTTTGAGCTTCCTGCCTTAGAGATTCATCTGTCTCATGATGATGATGAGTTTATTATGTCTGTCACATGACCACAGAAGTAAGCAACCTATTGGAGAACTCTGTCATTTTTTGTCATTGATCATCAATCTTGATCATTTTCATTTCATTTCATTTATTACTTTATCAGGGACAATGCTCATTGATCAACAGTAAAACAACAATCTGTAAATGAGCAAGAGTTAGCCCAAGAGGTTAATTTTCTTCTGCAGTCCCTGGCCAGATGTTAAAAATCATGAATGTGGTTCAGCAGCTTCAAGTCTAGGGAGTATTGCTATGTTATTAGTCAAAATGAGCTATGATATGAGTTTAAAATGGGCCTCTGGGAGAAATGATCAACCTTCTGGAGTTATTGAAGGCCTGCAAATCATTGTTGGGTCTTTTTATTTGTTAGTCTACCTTACCTGCACCATGTAGTTTCAGGTGGCTGCTAAATATGATGGTCAGGTATCCTGATGCCCTCCATGGCCATCTGTGCATAATTATTTTCACCTTTAAAGCCTGTGTATGAATGCTTGTCATGGAATGACAGCGTGTGATGTTGAAATGCAATTAATTCTGTGAATGTATAAAGGTTTCATGAATTTGCAGTTAGTTTCCTGATACTGCATGATGTTATTTCGAATACGCTTTCTATTTATATTGATGCTGGTGCTGATGACTGGCTCTTTCAGATCATTTTTTTCTAATTAATGTCCAGATTTGCTAAATGGCAATATTTTTAACAATGTTGTTATGGTTTTTTTATGTCCAGTCCCNAAAAAAAATACCCGGAAAATATTCAACATTTCAAACTCTTTAAACCACAAGATGGCGACATCACCCCTTACATGGACTCCTGCAGCATGTACTAAAACAACTTTTCCTGACATTCAAACACTATGAAATTATCACTCTGCCTAAATTGACAAAAAAAAAAAAAAAAAAAAAAAAAATTAAATTGCTTATATCCAACTTGAATAACCAACATTTCATGTTTTGAAATGATTTTTATAGTGCAATATGAGACCTACACAGAAAAATTTTAAATGCAACTATTTCCTGCATGACTTTGGTTATTTTAGTCTTTAAATAGATGCATATTTAGAGGAGCAATAAAAATAACTGGTTGTAAACCCGCAGCCCTTCTCCCTGAGTTTTCAGCATCCTGTCACTTGCACATTTTGGTGAAGTAAAGTGACTGTGTGCTGACAGAATGCAGTTTTTGTCCTCTGAGAGAGGCTGTTCAGGGTCTCACCCACATTAATCACCCTCAGCACAGTACAGCTTATTAGGCTGGATAAAGGGAAGGGAACCACCCGCAGTTGATGAAGAAGGATAGAAGAAGATAAAAACCAGTATCTACAGCAAAATAAATTTATTAACCTCTTTTCACTTTATCATTTCTGATATTATCACAGAACTCATCGGCCTCTTCAGTGTCTCAGTCCCCAGCTTTAACAGAAAGACTGCTTCTGTGGCCTTTTATTTGGCACAGCAAACATGGAATAAATGTAAAATGTTATCCTTAAATATGATAATGATATCTGCGTCTTATCTGACTCAGTCAGTCCATAAATAGACAAACTGATATAAAGTCTCTTCTTGCTATACTAATATGCACATATAACCATCCTCTGTTAACATAAAAACTATCATAAGTGTGAAATTAAGCAATTTTTCAGCCAAATGCAGTTGTTTTTCTGTTTCCATTGTGTCCCTGTGGACATTTCTCTGAGTCACACAGACCTCGCCCAAAATATCTCACCAAAAACAACAATGACCTAGTGTGTGTGATGCCATTCTTTCTAACATGAGGCCTGCTGATGGTCATGTTGTCAAACCTGTGAAGTCACTGTTTGACAACTAACCCATCAGTAAAGTCAGCAGCAGCTGGGAACCTGTTTTTGGGAGGATTATTTCAACTGATATATTGACAGTTTGTTTTTGAGAAGTAATTGTCATGGTGACAGATAATGAAGTCAGGTAATCAGTGACTAGTTAGACACAGCTCTCACCAGTCAATCATATTGTTGTGTCCTTAAAATCAATACTGACAAGTAAAAACAATTTTTAATTTTAAGCACAGATACCACAACATACATGAACTGGGTGAAGAAAAAAACAACAGCATTATTCTTTACAGTTACATGTTAATTTTGGGACTACTAATATTAAATTCATTATGGTGCTTCAATGTGCTCAACATGCACTGAGCTCATTTAATTACCTGAAACACCTTAAACAAGTCAATTAGACAAGCTAACCTGCTACTATGGTGTCAATTTTATCTTTTTTTTACCTTCTAAAATTATTGTAAACTATTAACTGGGTACCTGTGGCTATACTAGGAGTCACCTTTTCACTGTTGCAGATGACACTGGTATTTGCAGGGTACTACTGAATGAAGCAGCCAGCTGAGAACTTTTAAGTCATGTGTTTCTCAGACTACACACTGATGTACCTTTTGAGTAGTTGTGCATCTGGGTCTTTTTTTTTTTTTTTTTTTTTCCTGTCCTGATTAGATCCAATTTGTCCTTTTCTCTCAAGACAGGGTGGACACCTTTGTATGAAATCTTCAGGGTTTTTCTTTTGTTTTTGGCAATGTGACACACTTAATAACCTTCATTTCACAAAACAGAAGACTGATGAGATCTGATATCTTGAGAAAGCTGTTTTCTTTTTGCCATTTTTGGTCTCAGATTTGAACTTTGGGAATGACAGTACCTTGCAACCCAAGTAAAGACAATTTACCTGCTTAACTGAACAGAATAATGGCTTTCAGGTATGCTAACAAAATTAATTGAGGATGAGTTAAAATAGTTTATCATTAGAACACAAGGGTAATGGCTGCTGAAAATGGGGCTCTGCAGGTTTATATGAATAATTTACATTTACAATATCGGTTATGACTGCTTGATTTTTAAATTTAAACCTAATGAAGTTCACTGATTAACATATAGCAGCTACAACTAAGTCATGGCTGTAAATACATTTTGTTGTATTCTTTGTAGTTCATTAAAAACATAACTGAAGAAAGTCATTATAAATGCATTAATGCACGTGAATTTTAAGACACTACAGAGGTTTTGAGAGTTCAGGGCAAACACCACTGGGTCATAGTGTAATTATTGGAGACTCTTAGACATTAAATGTCTGCAGCTGAAGCTATATACTTTACCCTAATCGTTGCAGCCATATGTTGTGCATGCATGTATTAGTGTGTGTGTGTGTTTTCCTCAAACTCAGCCAGTTTCTCCCTGTGATGCATGTAATCATAAAGTTATATTCTTCATGAGGTCCTTGGCTTCGGTTCAGAGCATATAATGAAAAGCATGGACTTCTTTGATTTGAGTCCTGATGAGCCTGAAGGTATTAACTTTAAACACACACACACACACACACACACACACACATGCAACCAAACATGCTCTGTGCATATGACAAAGCATTTCCAGACCCTGAAGTGCCTTAAAGGAACAATTAAAGTCATAAAAAGTGGCCAGAGTGCAAGAGCATGAAATTGTTCCTCATTTCAATGTTATCAGAGTCACACAAAGTTCAAGATCTGGGAGGAAACAAAACAACACTTGGCCACTGGCTCCACCATGTTGCTGCAGTTACTGGCATGCCAACATCTACATGTATGTTCCTCTGGAGACACCTCACAGGAGGAGGCTAAAACTCAAGTGAGGTTCACAAACAAATATGCACAAAGAAAAATGAACTGGTTTTGTGGTGAAATGTGGTGAAATGAACTGGTTCAGTTTCCTGTTTCCACAATCATAACCAGTGAGGACATGCTGGAAAGGAGAAGCCAAGAGTCTGTTAAATGAGTATACAGGCAGTTTCTGATGGATGGCCAAAGTCAATGTAGAATAGATCAGTGTGTGTGTGTGTGTGTGTGTGTGGGTGTGGGTGTNAATGTAGAATAGATCAGTGTGTGTGTGTGTGTGTGTGTGTGTGTGGGTGTGGGTGTGGGTGTTTGTGAGACACACACCACGACCATCACTTCACTCCTCTGCAGTGCTTTGCTCCTCTCTGATTACAGGCCTTGGCCCTCTACCCTGGCTTAGTATGATGGTTTGTCTCTTCTGGTGAGTGTGTGGAGTGTTGGTGACACACACACACACACACACACTGAGCTTATACTGTATCCTCAGCACAANTGTGGAGTGTTGGTGACACACACACACACACACACACTGAGCTTATACTGTATCCTCAGCACAACATGCCCTGGAGTTCCTTTACCTCTCCCAAATCTTCCTTTCCACTCTCTCTTTATTGTTGCCCCTTTGGAAACTAGGTCAGTATCGGCCATTAGCTGCTGCTCCAAGTCAGTGACTTTGCGTGCACATGTGAGTGTGTATGTGTGCGTCTGTTCATGTTCAGTTAGCAACCATGCTTATCTGCCACTTGGCTTAAGAACTTCCTTGAAAATGTTTGTTTTCATGCTCTGTGTCGGTAGATTGGAGTCTGTGTGCGCGTGTGTGTGTGTGTTAGTGTGTGTGTGTGACAATGATGATGAGGGGGTGGGGGATTCCAGGATTCTTGTGCGAGGCAGACAGATGTGGGAGACTTGAATCAAAACTTTTCTGTTGGCCACCTTCAAAAGGCCTATTCCTCCAGCGTTGGTCTCTCGCGCTCTCCATTCCTCTGCCATTGCCTCATGCTTTGGCCAGCAGAGCACACTTCTCTCTCATGGATTTCAAGCAAAGGCTGAGATCAAAACTTGGATTCAAACAAATACTGGGAGGGATAATTTAAATGAATCATTGTCTCGCTTGACTTTCCTTCATCTCTGGATTCTCCTGCCTTTCCATTGCCACCTTTTTATCATTTTCTATTGACAGCCCCTCTCT
Source organism: Lucifuga dentata (assembly GCA_014773175.1). Classification (NCBI taxonomy): domain Eukaryota; kingdom Metazoa; phylum Chordata; class Actinopteri; order Ophidiiformes; family Bythitidae; genus Lucifuga; species Lucifuga dentata. The sequence goes on from VXCM01000439.1 coordinate 112,911, forward strand.
CTGCCACTCCTCCTCCTTACCATTCCTCCCATTTGCTTTTGTACAGAAACTCTGTGCCTCTTGGTCAAATGGAAGACAGAATAAAGGAATAGTGTACTACTGTATACATTAGTATATTGTGTCTATAACTATATTGTGTATTTGTGGAGTGTGTTTATGGGTTTCTACATCTGTGCTGAGTGTCTCTTACAGATGGTGGTGGCGAACCCCTGGCGGGAAAACTCAATGGGGAATGTTTTCCATCCCTAAGATGGTCAGATTTGTGTGGGGGGACACAGACTCTGCATAAATCACATGTTGAGGGTAGATAAGTGGGCGGGTAGACCAGGCTGGATGGAAGGATCAAGCCAAAAATACATACCCCTCTGCCCCAGAGGGGACAGACCCTGAATAAATCTATATAAAATATGGATGTATATGAAGGGGCAGCGGTGGGTGATACAGCCTTAAAATAATACCATGATATCTCAAGGTATTTTTGTGATAACAATATGCAAGACAATATGAACAAGACACTGAACAATGTTGTATTAGTGACTGCAGATGTATAGCAATATTGCAAAATAAGAATTAATAAGTGTGGAAGTAGACAGAATAGAATCTTTCCCTTCAGTAAAAGTATAAATAACTATATCCTGTAAATTTTAAGTTGTAAATAATAACTTTTGTTAATCTTCAGTGTACAAAACAAATATTTTCTTCACATAAAATGATTAATGATGGCTTAAGAGCTGATCTTTGACAGGTTGATGTTCCCTCCAGTGCTAAATAGCTTATAATGCTGCACTTAAAGGAGCATACTGGTGATTTTGCATGTTTATGCCCAATAAATACAACCAGCATACACATTACACCACTGCCAACTATCTTCCAAAACATATTACTAGAGTGGAAAGTTTTAGATTTGTTTTTCCTACCTTCCAGACTGCCACTGATTTCAGTTCATTCCAGTACGCGATTAAAATAAACCTGTAGAGATTTGAAACATGCTTGAGATACATAATCAATCTTATTTGTCAAAATTACCCAATATACATGGTCCAAAATAGAGCTAGATGGAAGAAAATGTATGTCTCCACCAGTTATGATAATCCCAGGAGATGATAGTTTTTATCAAGAAATTAAAAAAAAAATAATAATTCAATGTTCACAGGCAAAACATTGAATTTTAAGGTAGGTGTGTCACTTGAATATTTGATCTGGAAAGATTAGGGGATTTGGCAAAATAACACGAAGACATAACATATGGATTTATGTTTTGAAAAATGGATGTCAGTAATGTAATTTGTATGTGGGTAGTATTTATTGGACTTAATGATGTAAAATCACAAGTATAGTCCTTTAAGTACAGTTCAGAAGTCCAGCTCTGCCATAAGTTTGTGGTTGAAGTGAAGAGCTGAACTGAAGTGAGCATAGCAGCTAGGCTAACATTATTCATACACCACAACAGCAATTCAGCTCTTAGAAAATGTTAGCGCTGAGCTAATTTCATCCTACCATTTGCTTTTTCTTTCGCAACTAGCTAACGCTGCTGCTATGTTTGACTGATTCAATGTCACTTTTCTTTTTTATGCATCACAAATCAGCTGCTTGTCTCACCTTCTCACTAACTTTCTTGGTGATCACCCGGGTGCTTCTGCTTCAAAACAAATTTGTTATTTTCCCAACTTTGGCAGCTAGCCAGTTTGTCTTGTAGCCAAACCATTTCCAAACAGCTGATAATTATGATTACAGCGAGTATGTGAGGAACTCTTGTACATATTTCATAGACAAAAACAATATGAAGCCTTGAGAAGGCTTTTCTGCATTCATGTTCAGATATGAACATGAATGTCCTGTTTTCTCAACCAGGAATGAAGCCAGAGGCAGAAGGAAGCTCAGAAACATCCAGGGTGAGAACTTCGGCCGTTACACTCTGCTCCCAGGATGCTCAGAGAAATAATTCCTACTGTCCTTCCTATGGTCCTCTCCTCCTCATCGCTGTGGGGCAGAGCGACGAGGAAGCTTTTGTATGATTCCCAAAATTCTACACTGCTCATCTGGATTAATAGTTTTCAAGGGAAACGGGGTCATGTGTAAACACACAGGAAAAAAAAAAAAAGATCCTTTGGAGGTGAAAGGAGATTCCTCTGAGTTACTATGTGGTTGTTTGATTTTGTTCTGTGGTGCGCTGCACTGTATTTGTGTGTATCTGGAAGAAACCATATGTGATAATGGACGGCCAAGCCCAAACAGATGAAAGAATTCCATCATAGCATTATTCTCATAACGGCAGATTCCCCTAACAAGCCAGAAGTAACCCCATTACCCACATACAGGAGAGAGAGAGAGAGAGAGAGAGAGAGAGAGATTNCCCCATTACCCACATACAGGAGAGAGAGAGAGAGAGAGAGAGAGAGAGAGATTCATTTCTGCTGCAGCTCATTTTCTTGAAATATTTCACATGAATAGTGGCAGTGGTTGTGCTGCAACAGACAAAAGGAAATGAACCATGGCTGGTGGAGCCAAAGACAACACACAGTGTGAGAAAGTCTCGCTACAGTTACAGCGAGAGACGACCTCAATCTCAGCTATTAAAAACTGCCCGGGGGATATCTGAAAGACGCAGGCGAGGAAAGACACTGATGATTGGTGAGCGTTTGTGATGTAGAGTTGTTCCTGTCAAAATGGAGGAAAAGCAAGAAAAAACAAATTCTTGAATATGTTTTGTTATGGTTAAAGCACTGATTGTATTGTGGTATTCAGATGTGTAAAGTCCTGAAAACAGCAACAATCTGATAACATTTTTCCCATTAGCTACCCTCTGTTTCAGCCTTGCTATTTCAGACTTTTTAGTTCTGCCATTTCATGCCAAAAGAGTAAACATTCCCTAATGTGAAACCCACACTCGTGTACTAACAGATTAAACGAAGAAGGATGAGATGCAGGGAAGGGTGGGGGTATTTTACCGTAAATGACACCTCCCATGTCTCAAAGAAGAGCAGAGGGCAACCCTACACCATTTTCTCCTACAATACCTCTTGTCGATGAGAACCATGACTTTAAGTTACACCAGCAACAAGCCTGCAGTGTGATAGCCATCACTTTAGGGTGTGACCTGTGTTTGTAAGCATATATGTTTGTTTTAGTAGTAGTATCAAATGGTTATGCTATGAATCTTCTTCCGTATTCATATGGATAATCCCTATGTTATTCAGAGCTGCGTACTCGCCTGTTCTTATGAGAGGAGGTATACCACAGCTAACGAAACGATTCCTCTTGTCTTTGGTGTCTGTAAAACTAGAAAACCTGAAAAGTTTAGCTGGTCATAAAAACGGGGGTAAAAGCCTCAAAACATAGCGGAGAATGAAAATTCGGCAGCTTTTTTGCATAGTTTATAAAAATGATAAGCGGCAGCAATTTCGATTATACTGATTGAGGCAATACATCAATTTTTTAGACATGTAAACATCATAGTCGGAGTAAACCACCTCCACCTGCATTTCCTTACGTAGCAAACTGTCCTCATACTCTGATTACACAATAAGTCTTGTATATCTGGCAAACCACAGAATCCTGTTAATTCCATCCATGTGTACGGCTAACTTGCATTTCTGCCTTAATCGCAGTAGGCCTACAGACAAAAAAAAAAAAAAAAAAAAAAAAATCAGTATGGTGTGCATGTAGTCGGTGCTTACACGGTCAGCTTTTAAGAATCTTTAAACTGTAGTAATCATACTTACTAAAATGTATTTTCCTTATGGCTTTTCCCATTTTCTCTTAATCTTTAGCATAATTTATGTGTTTTAGCAGTCCCTGTCATTGCCACTCTGCAGGTGAAGTTAGCTGAATGTGAGCACCTGATTCTTTTCTTTAGTTTCAGACTCTCTTCTCACCTATTGAAAGTCACTCAGAGGATATAATGACATGAAGGTTTGTCAGATCGGACATTGGATCAAATGCTTTATATTAATGTGAATGAATTGCTTGTAGGGACTTATCAGCCAGCTCTGCAGCGCTAAGGAGATTTTGGCATCTTTTAGCATCTTTTGGTTTTCGAGCCCATAAATACACTTTAACCCTTAATATTAAACAGTAGCCTGCCAAACAATAAATAAGCAAGTAGTTAAATAGGCTGACTATACACTACCCATCAAACACCAAACAGCTAGCTGATGAAGCTAGCTGTCTGCCTATTGATTATCTAACAGCTACATTCATCATGTAGGCGCGACTCCAGTGGGTTTGTATTATTGATGTAAGTCTTCTGGATGTGTAAGTATAATTGTAATTGTTTGCTAGCATGTTAGCCATAACAACTTTATATGCCTGGAGTATTCTGCTGGGTTTCCATCAACTTATTTTGGAGACTTTTCTGCCCCCTATTGGACATAAAATTGGTTACAGGAAGTTTAAATATGGTGCAGGTGCAATCAATTAGCAAGTCAGTTCAGTTAATTAGGAGGCAGGAATGTAACAAACGAACAAATATGAACTTTTAATATTTACACATGCTGACCAAAGCAATAATATTTAAAAATGATTTTTAAACCAACTACTCTGGTGTTAGAGATAAAGATAGAAGCAGCCAAAAAAAAAAAAAAAAAAAAGCAATGCTAACAGACTACATCACCCATAGTGTTTAAAGTGTTAAAAGGTAATGTAACTTATAAAACACAATTTATCTGAGTTTTTTTTCCCCAAATTACATCAGTACAGATCCTTTTCTTATTGTGTAAATGTTCACATTTATGCAGTTGTACTTCTGCCTCCTAATTATCTTAATTATGCTTTGTTGGTTGTACCCGTGCCATGTCTATTTATGCCGTGTTTGTTGTACTGCAGAACTGGGAAGCTGAATTACGTCATGTACGACCACTGTGTGTTCCAGCTAAACAAAGTGGGAGACAACATGGACTCCATGAAAAGTTGTTTTTCTTGCTCTGTTGGACCAAAAGAAGCTATGATTTCAAAACCACCACTGCATTACATGTTTTATATTTAACCTATTACGTGTCTGCATGCTGATTGATTTAAAGAAAAAGCTTCTAAACGTTCATTTATAAAATGGGAAAATTACTGTTTGCAATGTGAGCAGCTATATTGAAATACTGAACTTGAGGAATCTTTCCTGACTTTCCAAGTAGGAATTCTGAATTGAGTGGGAATTTTCTTTGACTTTCCAGGTTTAAGCCGAAGGCGGCATAAGTCTTGAAACACTTGTAAACTGGAGTTGTAAGCATCGAAAACTTTTGCCGCTGATTTTAACAGCACTTTGGACACCTGAGTATATTTTTCACGATCTGTTACAAGAACTTTTAATTGCAGATACACAACTCTTTTTTATTCTTTTAGTACCTCTTTTTTGTGTATGTGTGTGTGGGGGTAAACTTTTGAGGATTCCTGTGAACTAGCCACTTTGTCAGCTCAGGTCAGAACTAATGTATTCCAATGATAGACAGACAAAGGACAAGCATCATTGGCTCCAGGTTTTAAATGTGCTGCAGACAGCCAATGGCAGGAAAGTTTGCAATAGGAAAGACATGGAAGGCCTCTCGATGCCCTGTGTCAAGTTTTCTCTGTGTTGAAGCCAGCGAGCTGTCTCTAACTCCTAATAACACACTCCAAAACCACTTTGTGCTCCAGACCTCAGCTATTCACCCCCATCCCAACCCCTCACACCCAGGTCACGCTTTTGTTGCAGGGGTTGATCTCAGCTCCACTGGGTTCTCACAGAGAGCCGGGGATCTGAGTCGACTTGGGAGAGGCTGACTTACTGTCAAAACAATTCAATCCAATCAGGAGTGGCCGCTTCTGCTCTCTGCCTCTCCCCCAGACTCTCTCAATCCTTGACTCAAGACCCTTCTCCTATCCTCTGGACCTCTGTCTCCTCTTATGTTGTCCAGATCCTCTCTCCATTCATGCCCACTGTAGGACACCGCTGCTATAAAATACATTTTACATTGAGCCTTTTAATTGATGTTCTCAGCTTACAGAGTGAAGTAAGATATTCTTCATAATAAAAAATAAGAAATTCTTTTACAACCAAACTTACACAGTTTATAAAAGGTTTCAAGTTGTGCCAATAAATGAAAACAAAATTAGTATAAAATTATATACCAATACAGCTATTGGGAATTACCAGTACAAATGCAACAAACACAAGAGCTAAGATGGGGTTTGTGGGTGGTATGTGGTTTGGTGTTATGCATTAAATTTAGCTGAAAACTAAATTCAACAGCAATGATGAATAGAAATTTATGAATCCTGTTATTAGATTCATGTTAAGATTGTGGTCATAAAGTTTTTAAATGACAACATTAAACCATTGTCTCATCGGCATATATATATATATTTGTAAACTTTAACGTTTATATTCTTAAATTAAATTATCAGGTTATATTAAATCAAGTAAAGCAGCTGCAGACCAAAAAGTAAAGTGTGTATTTCTACCTTTATCCAGCTAGCAGAGAGATGAGACTGGAGGTATGTTGGCCTATCCCGACCACGCTTTACGCCAAAGCATCAGGATTTGAAATCAGATACTAAAAGCCATGGAGAGACAGTGCAGGGAGTATAGAAAGGGAGTAATGTGGAGAATTTGGGGGAAGTTAAAGATGAGACAGGCTTCAGTGTTTTGGAGGAACACTGGGGGGACTGACAGCAGTTTTTCAGGAAGCTGTCAAGGAAGGAGCTGCAGTAGCCCAAGTGGGACATGACTGAAAATAAAAGCTGCCGATAAGAAAAGGTCGAATTTGATGGATGTCAAGGACAACAAAGCTCAGAGGATTGCATTGTGATAACACTTTGTCTGCTGCTAGACAATTGGTTGATTTGAGGCACAGAAAGACTCTTGGCAGTCTGGCAGGAATACACGTGGTTTTGTCAATAGCGATGGAGAGGTCTTTCTGAGGGCAGGACTTTCCAGGGAAAAAGAGCTCCTCAGTTTTGTTGAGACTCTGAGTTTGAGCCGGTGGGCTGACGTCCAACCGGAGATGTCAGCGGGGCTAGCAGAGATGCATGCCTCAACCTGAGTGTCAGAAGATGGAAATGAAAAGTTGAGCAGATCAGTGATATATGCTCTGCATCAGATGAAATTCGACACAAGACAGGTTGTCTGGCAGAGCAGCTCAGGCAGGTCACCGCCATTTTTAAGTCAGAGAAAATAGGTTAAATGTTTCATGAGCTGAGATGGTGTGAGCAAACAAATATGTTTTGTCTTAGCCTTGTAGTGATCATATTTTTTATCCAGTTTGAAAACAAAACACAAGTTTAATTCATAGTTTGGCACAAAAAAAAAAAAAGTTAGTGAACTCTTTGGAATTTCTTGGAATTCTGCATTAATTACTCATCACATGTGGTCTTATTTTCACTAAAGTCACAATAACAGACTGGACTAGGAACATAAAAACAATTGCTTTTGAACACTTTCTTTAATCATTCATAGTCAAAGCTGGTAAAGTGTATGTGAATTTTGGACTTAATACCTGATAGAACCTCTTTTAGCAGCTATACCCGCCAACAAATGTTTTCTGTAGCTGCTGATCAGACTTAAACAAAAGTGAGGAGGAATTTTAGACCATTCCTCCCTACAAAAGAGCTTCAGTTCATCAATATTTCTGGGATTTCTTGCATGAACAGCCCTCTTCAGATGATGCCAAAGCATCTCTATTGGGTTAAAGTCTGGACTCTTGGTCATTCCAAAACACAAATTTTCTTCCTTTTAAACCATTCTGTTGATTTCCTTGTGTGGTTTGGGTTTTTGTCTTGTTGCATCATCTAACTTGTATTACGGACGGACTGCAACACTGTAAAATTACAACACATTTTCAATTCATCGCTCCATCAGTAATCATAAGCTGTCTGGAACTTGAAGCAGCAAAGCAGCTCCAAACCGTGGTGTTCTGTCTGCCATGCTTCACAGTTGTGTATTTCTGCCAAAAATTCAACCATTGTACATAGTAGAACATTCTCCCAGAATCTTTGTGGAACATCCGGATGATCTTTTGCAAACTTGAGACTTACAGTGGATGCATAAACAGAAACTCCAGCAGGTTCTAAATATTTCTGCAGGTTTGCTACTATTACCTTTTGTTCTTTTTCACCTCCTTCATCATTGCACATTGGTGGGATCCAGGGAGAGTAGCAACAGTACCAAATTCCCTGCATTATTTATACTATTTATACTATTGTGGGCTGAACTACTAGCTTCATGCAGCTCTACAATTCTAAGTTCCTCTGAAATTTATTTTGATCAGACCATGGCTCACATGAACAGAGAAGAACAGACTCTGTCAGTAACCAGACTTTGTGCTTTTTTTTTTTTTTTTTTTTTTCATAAGTCAGGGCACCTCTGTGACCCACACCTGTCTGGAACACCTGACTGCAATTAGCTCTAAAGAACTGATTATCTCAGAGGTAATGACTGACTGTTGAAAGCAAGTCTGTGGATGTTTGTTATTTTCAGTGTTGTCAAGAACATGTGCTGTTTTTTTTTTAAATATATATAATTGCTTAAACTAGATTGTCTGTTATTGTGACTTTTCCAAAGATCAGACCACATCTGATGAGGAATTAATTCAGAAATCCAAGAGTTTCCAAAGTGTTCACTAACTTTTTCTTGTCACTATGTGTTAGCTTTGTACTGACATATGATAATCTATTTCTTGGGTATAAGAGACACATGCAAAAGAAACAAAATCTATAATGAAATGCTGGCTGCAGCTGTAAAAGAAAATGATTAGATGTGGATGAAAATGTGGAAGAAAATGAAGCAAAGCAAGAAGAAAAAGGCTGTCAATGGAAACCAGTAGTGGAATATACACTGGCAAGAGGACTGCATACTTGACTGAGGGAATCCAGGCTGACTGTGTTTGCTGGGTGTGGCAGCAGACATGAGGTGCTGTGTAAATTATGTAGTGAGAATTATCACTGCACTGGATGAAATTCCTCAAAACACACTGTATGCACTGTTCAGCGGAGCAAAATGCACCATATTCTCCAGCCTATGTCAGCGTTATTTTCTCTTCATGTACAGTGCCAACATTTACAGGATTTATGAATTCAGTAATATCAAGTCATGGTTTATTCACTGGGACAAAATCTAAATAAATTTGCATTTTTGTGATGAGAAAATGGCAATCAAGGCTTTTCAAAGGTAAACTTGTAGACTTTTTGATCTGAGGTACAAGTTATAAAATTCACTAAAATGCAAAGTGAACAGGTGCATTGTTTTAAACTGCCAAAAAAATTCAAAAGTCATTTAAGACCAAACTGAAACACAGATTCAGACGTGCATAAAAAGTTCTATCTTAAAAAGTTATATCTTAATGTGATTGTGAGGTTAAACTGTGCAGGCTTTCACAGGTTCAACTTGGACATTTTTGCATTGGAACTGTATCGCGAGAGCAGGGGGGGGGAATAAAAAAGTTTTGGAGAAAGTTGAGCAGAGGAGGGATGAGGGGAGGGAGAGAGAGAGAGGGAGAGAGAGAGAGAGAGAGGGTTTACCATTCTCATCCTCTGGAATGCATCAGCTCCTCTAACCTAATCTATGCGAAATCAAGACACTGTTGATGCGCAGGGACAGACGCAAAAAAGTTACCATGCGCATCTAGTCACAGCAGCTCATCGAAAGTTTTGACTAACTTTTCTTCTTTTCCGCACTTCTTTCCAAAACTTTTATTTAGCTGCACGTAAAAGTGAAGTGAAGGAGTCCTCTGTCGGGTCTGAGCCGAATCTCCTGTTCGGGAGACAAGGTAAAGCAAACGACTCATTCGTGCGCAAGTTTACGCGTTATCATCATTACGCAGCTGCGAATTGCATCAGGTCAGAATAATGCTAAAAAAAAAGAAAAAAAAATCAACATTTTCCTCCGCGACTTGTTAGAGTTCTGCAGAGAGAGAAAGAGGAGTTGTTTTTCCTAATCTTCTGCAGTCTCCTCTGCGTTTTTAACCCACTTTGACTGTTTTGCAGCTTTGACTCCAGACTGCAGAGGCCAGCAGGATTCGGGGAACTAAAGGAAACGTTGATTCCACGGGGCTGTTGTACCTGAAGAGTGGATATGCTGGACATTAAGCGTGCAGGGCGGCTGCTGCGGCTTGCCGTGGTTCTGCTGGGTTTGCTGCCGGTGTGTGTCGAGTTTGGAGACGCCGTGGAGGCGGTGACCACCGGGGACAGCGAGCTGGTGGCCAAACAGTCCGACCCCAGAGCCAGCAGGGCCAAGAGGAGGGGAGGCACGGATGCCCTCCGAGGGTAAACTCAGTGTATCCCCCTTAACTTTAACACACTTTTCTTTTCTTTTCTTTTCTTTTAACTGAGCATCTTTGTCTTTACTTCATTTTTTGGCTTGCAGCAGGTGCCTTTTTTTTTTTTTTTTTTTNTTTTTTTTTTTTTTTTTTCCCTTGTCCTCTCTTCCACTATCCCATACAGCTTCCTGGCCCTTGGTGATAAGCAGAAGGTCACAGAACACTTGAGTGTTTTTTAATAATGCAGACTGAGCCCCACGAGTGACATTGTCTGTGATGGGAAGTTTGGAGCAACGTTTAGTAATTAAATACTGGCAAGAATATCACATTCCTGCTGGCTGCAATAATAAATTATGTCCAAACAAAGGAGGCCATTGGTCATATGTGGCTGTTGGGGGGGGGGGGG